>CM034406.1:6966887-7314387 GCA_019925095.2 Dendrolimus kikuchii | reverse complement strand
AAATCCCAACACATGGCGAGCGGTTCGATGGTAGAAAGAGGACAAATACACCATTCTATACAGTTCTTCCGAATACTCCCCGTTATACAGTCAGTAGAATACGTAGAGAGAAGCGAAGTCTCTCATAAGGCCAAGCCTATCTAGACCATCTGTGAGTGTGGGATCATCAACAACGTGAATGGCTCGACGTTGAATACAGTCTAGGGGATCGAGTTGGTAGCCCGGTGCTCCAGCCCAAAAGTGTGAGCAGTACTCCATATGCGGGCTCACCTGGGTTTTACAAAGAACAAAGCGTTGCCGCGGTGTAAAATACTGCTTGGACCGGTTTAACATTCCCAGCTTCTTAGAGGCAAGTTTTGCCTTGCCTTCAAGATGGCCCCTGAATATCGTTCGCGATGTCAACACTGAGGATCCCAATACTCTTGGTGGTGGTAAGGGGAGTTCCTTGGAACTGAAGCGATTGCTCGAATGGAGTTTTTTGGCAGAGAATACGTAGACCTATGTCTTCCTGGGGTTGAAATGGACAAGGTTTTGTCTCCCCCATTCAGAGACTCACTCTAAGGAATACTCTACTTCAGATACAAATCTAACCCAACTTTCCTGCACAAATGATCGAGGGAAGTTTGCACGACCAGAGTACTGCGCATCGCCTGTGCTGTCATCCGCATTGGAATGAATGTTGCGAATAGACAACATATCATTGATATGCAAGATAAACAACGTTGGCGATAGCACACAACCCTGGGGCACACCAGCGTTGATGGGCTTGAAACTTGAGCAACAACCGTCGACAACGACTTGAATGCTGCGCTCATCAAAAAAGCTGGATATCCAGGTGCAAGGCCCTTCGGGTATCCCAAACGATGGCCGCTCCGATAGAAGAGCCCTGTGCCAGACCCGGTCGAAGGCCTTAGCAATATCTAGAATTCTGGACTAACTGCCAGTGCTTCCCATTTGCTCTCAATGGCTTCAGCCCAACGGTGGGTTAGGTAAACCAAGAGATCCCGAACTGAGCAACCTTGGCGGAAGCCGTATTGCCGATCGTTTAGCAGCTGGGAATCTTCGAGGTAACACAAGAGCTGCGCGTTGATAATACGCTCCATCACAATTGAGAGTAAAAAGGTTATTGCTAAAGGCCTATTCGACGTGTCTGTTACGTCCCCTTTTTTGGGGACAAGGTGCACATGGGCAATCTTACACGAAGCGAAGACTCTCTCTTACTACAACCCTTGTAGTAAGAGAGAGTGAAAAGTCGGGCAAGGACTGGCTGGGGACAGCTCAGCCAAACACGTCTGCAGCACAATGGCAGGATTGCCATCAGGGCCAGAAGACTTTTTGACGTCGAGGGAGAGGAGAGCACATCGGACTGCTTTTTGAGTAAAGCGCACCTCCGACATTCTAGACTCACACTCAGGGTTTGTAGGTGGAGTTTCTCCTATGTCTCAAGAGTTGAATTGGCCGCAAAGATTTCATCCAGAAGATTGACTTTATCTTTGGCGGCGTGTACCAGACGGTCGCCCACTGTGCGCAGAGGTGGAAGAGACGCCCGACAAAAGTTTCCTTGGACAGCTTTGGTGAGGGCCCAAAAAGCTCTAGTCCCAGAAGAGTAGCTAGAGAGGCGCTCACCAATTCTGCCGGTGTGATCGAATTTTGCTCTTGCGAGCTGTTTTTTGAGGGACCTGGGGGCGGCATTTTATCACTTTTTCAGGTCAGAGGAACTTGGAGCCTGACGAGCCCGCGCTGCAGTCCAGGCTGGATAAGCCTGTTTCTTTAGCTTTACAGCTTCACTGCTGTACTTATTGAACCATTGTGGTTTACTCGTACCAACGATAGGTACAGTTGAGTTTGGAATTAAACACGCTATTCGCTGCAGTACTACATCGGCGATCCAGTCTGTGCTCGGATCAGAAGCTTCCGACGAGAAACATAACTGCCTCCATGGGTAGGATGCATAGAATTCACGGAGTCCATCCCAATCTGCTGACCTGTATCACCACACCTTCCGTCGTCCAGCGGGACGAGTCCGATCGGGAATAGGAAGGGGCACCACCAAAGATACCAGACAATGATCAGAGGTTCCCAGTGGAGCACTGATGGCGATCTGGTAGTTCTCCGGGTGTGTGGTCAGCAGAAGATCCAGCAAAGAAGACTCATGATCCACTCTATCCGGTATTCGGGTAAACTCCGTCATCACCTGAGTGAATCCATTGGCGAGAGAAAATTCGTAGGCAGTAATCCCTGACAGATCAGTTCTCGGGGAACCCAACCACTCAGCGTAATGAGCATTAAAATTCTCGAGTGTGACTACCTCTGCAAAAGGATACTGCCCAAAAACTTTGTCGGTCACCTCATGAACGAGTTCAAAAAAGCGAGCTGTTTCAGTCCTTGTGCATTCCCTGCCATGGGACCGATATAAGCACGCATACCTCCGGGTGGAACCACCAAAATCTACGCGTACCTACAAGATGGAAATGGCGACGAATTGTGAAGCTTGCCACCACCCCTGTCATAAGGACCACGACCACTCTGCCAAGAGTGTGACGACGGAGAAGAAGAACAAGATGGAAATATCCCTATCTTCAAGGCCGTGGAGATTAGAGTAAAAAAAATATATAATAAAATTAGGTTAACTTATTTCAGAAAAAACGGCAGTTACATAGGCAAGGACCTAATAATAATTATTATTTGATTTTTTGTGAGTATTTTATTTACATAAACTAACACCTGACGGTATTTTGTAATTTGTATTTTGTATTTGTATTTTAAATACATATAGTTGAAACGCTGTATTTTGTATTTTATATTTCAAATACCCGACTTAAAAGTATTTTGTATTTCGTATTTTAAATACATGCGAGACAGTATTTTGTAATTTGTATTTCAATTAAAGGAAACCATGTATTTTGCCCAGCCCTTGGAATACGTACGCGAAATTATTATTGTTGCTAAACAGTGTCTACACTTAAGACGTGGTCTATATTTTTTTTAATAAAATGAAGTCAAAATGGATTATATTCATAACATTAATTTCTGGTTGTATAACATATGAAATGGTCGATGGGGAACATCACCAAAACAGAATGAGAGTAAACCATGACGTTCAGAACCCATCGATAAAGAACTCAAACTTGTTCTCTTATATACAAACGCCTATCTTTGATTTAATGTCTAAATCAGCAGCGATTAATTATATACCAAATTTTTCTAGTGACCTTTTCGATTTCTTAAGGGATTCATATCCTTTGCCATGGGGTAAGTAGATTTTAATAATATGCTACAATATTACAGTAATTAAAAGCCTAATGACTTTGTTATGTATCAAGTTGTGGAATAATTCGTTTTGTTTTAATCAAATACTCGTATGTATGCATTTAAAAACAAACATTTTAATCTCTCGTTTCGATCACCTTCTTACAATTATTTGGGGTCAGCACAATAATTTTTTCTAATGTAATAAAAACTACAGTTGTGGTGGTACATTGATTAACCCCCGGTTTCTATATTTTACTGACGATTGTCTGTAATAGTAATTGATTGATTTTAAAGCTACTAATAACCGATGGTTAAGAGGGCTATACGAGCGTTTCATAAGCTAATTGACAGTTAGAAATACTGTCAGTTATCAGTTACTAATTCCCTCCCAAGCGTTTTGCTAACGCAACGTATTTGTAGTAGTAGTACACGCAACGTAATTCAATGAGTTATAACTACAAAATAAATACATTTTCAAAAGAAGACACCTTTTGTGATATACGATTGTCATTAAAAATTAAGCATTTCAATCAATCTGATTTAAAAATACTTACAATTACAGAGCCATTTTATATGAATGTGGCATGAACAAAACGCAGTAATGTAAACAACATATAAACTTCTTAAATAATTATTGTTCCAATGTCTTTGGATTTGATATAAAAAAGAAAGATGAAACAGTGTTATTACTTCAGAAATTTTTCGCTAGTTATAGGGATTTGTGATTTTCGATCGATTTTTTGAAGCGATTCTTTTATATAGACGGGGGTCTTAGGATTTTTCTGTCTCAAAAAAGCGTTACAGGCGTGTGGAGGAGCGGCATAAATTTGGAGTAGACTATGGATGCGTTTTTTGGTTCCGAATCGAATTCAGTTTCTTAATTTGATAAAATAAAATATGTTTAAATAAAAAAGGCATTAATTAAAATGTACCTAACCTAACCAAATCATAATTTGCAGTAAACCTGTGAAAAATCGAAATGTGTGCTGGAACACAGTAGAAATGAAACTTCAACGGACAAGTGGAAAAACGAATCGCAACAAAGTTTTACTGTCAAATTGTTAATGTACTTGTCTAATTTGAAAACCTACCCGTAAAACTACAAGTTAATTTTTTTTTAATAAGTTAAGGCTAAAATCAGGGGTTTTTATAGTTCCAGAGTCAAATGACGAATACTTTGTGGGAACATTGTCCGATTTTTTGTTTTCGTTAAATTGTTTAGAGAACTTTTTGTAACGCGACCGTTTCACACAGATGTAGCGATGGATTTAAGGTATTATTTTAAGCGATGTTGCAATTTATTGTTAATAACGTTAAATATTGACAGTTAGTACGTACTAATACCTTATCTATTAATAATGTTATATTCATCACAGTTATTTTTAACTGTATATTTAAGATGCGTTAGGTCACAATCAATAACTATAACGTTATCGCAGGTGAAGCTCAAGAATAACAAAAAACTGTAGTGCAATTAATGACTTTGGAACCTTTGACCTTATTATTAGAAAGGAGGTATTAACCATAAGTTTTATCTGTGCTGGCAACAACTGAAAACGGAGAACTTTGTTGTTTGAAATATTTGTCGACGAAAATTATGAACATTACGAAAATGACCAAACTAACAAAAATGATGAAAACGACCTAATTGACGAAAATGACACAAAAAAACATAACCTATCCTACTTTCTGGATTAAATTTACATAAATCTATCCCAAACTCTATCTCTTGTCCGGAATGAAAAGTATTCTGTCTCTCCTAGATATTTAACTTACATATTTTATATACCAAGTTTCAGCCAAATCGGTGCAATAGTTTTCTGTGAAAGCATTACAGGAAAACAAAAATATACTTTTATCCCGGAACCTATACCATTTTGCAGGATAAAAGTATGTATGTAGGTATGTATGTTCCTCCTCGGCATCAAAAATAGTATATATACTGAGTTTCAACCAAATGGGTCCAGTAGTTTTCCGTGAAAGGGTAACCAGACAGACAGACAAAATTACTTTCGCATTTATAATATTAATAGAGATGAATAGTAAAGCAATACTTGAATTGGAATTAGAATTGTTAAAGACAGAAAAAGCATATACGAAAAAATCCCTCCCATTGGCAATTTGTAGTTTCATGTGTAACTACGAATGTTCGTGCCTACCCCGCTAGGGAACTGGCGTGAAGTTATGTATGTATGTACGTATGTGTAACTAGCTACGAACAGTTCATTATATAAACATCAGTAGAGTTACCAGGCGGTAATATTCTAACCGTCGGTAACAAAAACGAATCGTTTTTGCAATGTAGAAACTGGACATAAGACACCCGCGTCTTATTACAAATAACAAACATATTGAGGACCTCGTCCTTTTCTGAAGTTGGTTAAAAAAATGTCAATGATTATTATTTATCAATACTCTTGTACAAATTACTCTTTTACTGTCCTATAATCATTATTTTATCAATCCTATTGATAAAATAGTGATTGATAACTTCTTTAAAATTTAGTTACAAAATTTGACCCGAACATGCATAAATACACACATTGCAAGTTAAATAAAAGCTTGTAAAAATAGTCATGACGTCGTAACTTGCTATACCTGTACAAAATCTAGGATAAAAAGTATTTTAACTGATTTCATTGTACATTTGCGTCATAAAATATCTTCCAGGCCGGCAATGCAGTGGCAACTGATCTAATTTTGCAAATATCCGTAAGCGATAGTGATCAGTTTCCATCAGATAGGCCAACTGCCTATTTGCAACAAACAACTCGAGAATAAAAAATGACAAACAACTATTTTTCTTAAATTTATTTGTTTTCCAAACTCTTTGAGTACAGATGTTCCACTTTAACATCCTTGAGTTTCTAGTAATTATATAATCTTCCAACACAAAATAATTTCAAAGCATAAGTGTGAAATCGTAATACATATAATCGGTAGAAAAAAAAAATTGATTACATAATAATTAACTCCGGATTTACAGCATCCACGTCAATTTAACAATTTTTAAATGCAAGTATTAGTTACTGCAGTAATTAAATTGTTAAAGTAGTAATAAACGCTCACGAAACAGTAATTTTTACTAAGGACACGGCAGAACGGATGTGGGGCCGATTTTCGGGCTTCCTTCCCTCACGAGCAGGACTAGAGCGCTCCAAAGGGTTTCTGATGACCACCGCTCGTCATCGTAGAGTCACAGCCGCCAAAGACGGACCTCGGTACACAAGATTAGTCTTCTCCAGTACCAAGACCAAATAGGAAGGGAGCAAGTCTTCTGCGTCCTTATTCTTAAACGAGTATACAGTCCTTGGAGGGCTTATGTTACCGTGCAATACATGGACTGGACAGGAGTAGTATTAATATGTATCTGGGAGTCCTACCTGCCTGCCCACCTGGGGCGTACCTGCCCCCGAGTTGTGGAGCGTGCAATGCATCTAGCAATTCTGCCTAGCAACAATAAAAAAAAATTACTAATTATCTGTACCTTACTGCTCCATTTAGGATAATGTTATTGATATAGGCCATTTCAGGCAGATGTAGCGATGGGTTTAATGCGTTATTTGTAATGGGATATTCTTATTATTATTGTTAATGGCGTTAAATATTGACAGATAACGCTATAAATAAGACGCATTTGGCGACACTCAATAACCATATTATAACACATAAATAGAAAATTTTAGGGAAAATAGAAATGGATGGACTGTGTGAAGGATGACAAAGTTCGTGGTGTGACAGTTGACGTTAGCAAACACAATGCTTGTTTATTGCAGGTCTCAAATCTCCACTGCTAGAATACGACTACGTAATCATAGGAGCAGGTTCTGCAGGGTCTGTCCTCGCTGCAAGGCTGACAGAGAATCCTAATATTACAGTTTTAGTATTAGAAGTTGGCCGACCCGAAAATATCTTCACTGACGTGCCGTTACTGGCCCCTTACTTTCAAAGAACAGATTACTCTTGGCAATATTACATGGAACCGCAAGCTGGAGTTTGTATGGGTAAATAAGGTCCTATGATTAAATGCAATTGATGTGTCTGTCTGTGATTGCAAAATAAATTCCTTTATTTAAATAAAATCTATACTAATATTAAAAACAGGAAAGAGTTGTATTTTTGTAACGATAAAACTTAAAAACTACTGAAACGATTTCAAAAATTCTTTCACCATTAGAATGCTACATTATCCCTGAATAATATAAAATCCATGTTATCCATGCCTTTGTATTAGTCCTTATCCAAATAAATCATTTTGTATTCATGACTATTTCCAGGCACAGGCCTTACTACTAATCTACAGAGATTACTTATCCAATTTGAATGATTCAAAACCGACATTCCGTTTCAAAGATATTACTAATTTAAAAATGTCAATCTAAGTATAATACTTGGCGCTGGAATCGGGTTCTAGGATTTTGATGAAATTTTATGTGTTTGAGTGGGTCCCGCGATGGTTTAGATTCACAATTAGACCCGGTAGGTAGCGCTGGAATCGGATTCTGGATTTTCATTTTTTCAGGGCAGGACAACGTCTGCCGCGACCGCTATTATATTTATAAGTAGTCTAATCATAAATTACCGTACATAAAAAGGCTCGGAAACGGCTTCACATACAATAAAAATTTTAGGGATTAAAATAGGATTTTTATCTTAATATTTCCCATATGTTAAATTTAGATATCTCACAAGGTTCAGAAAATATGAATATAAACTTAAACACGCGCGAAAGAAAAATGAAGAACTTGTTGTAGTTTATAATTACTCCACAAATTATTTGCTAACAAATTCAAAATTCTTTAAACAAGTCACATAACATACAATATGCTTAATATTTTATGTTAAACATAATAATTCGTTTCTGATTTTTGTTAAGGAATGTTAAACCAGAGATGTTTCTGGCCAAGAGGCCGAGCAGTTGGAGGCTCCAGTGTTATAAATTATATGATATACACACGAGGGCGACCTGCAGAGTGGGACCGCATAGCTGCAGATGGCAATAACGGCTGGTGAGTTACGCGTAAAAAATTTAAAACGACATTTGTCGAAAGAGCTAATATTGATATTGTAGATGACCTCCCTGACGTATTCGTCGAAGACGACCTCTGCTATGATTTTTGGTATAGGCACGAGAACGGCTTGCAAAACCGAATTTGTTCTTGAAAACTCGGCTGCAAGAGAAGCAATACAACCGTCAATTTGTGTTATATATGTAAGTACGTGTAGGATGGCTTGGGTAAAGTTTTGCGGATATGGCTTCTAGCGTCGAGGTCTTCGGAGCAAATTATTTCGTGTTCTTTGACGCCACTGTCTATTGTGGATCGCCATTCCGATCTTTAAAGCGCAAGTTACTCCTACTTGTCACTAGCAATGCTGCATGCCCTAAGGCGACATTTTAGAAGTCACGGTAATGCAGGTATTGCCCTCCAGATTTCCGTTTTTCAGAATTCAGCTGACAGTAATATCATGATAATAAATACTACGTAGTATCATGAAGTATATTTATTATATGTTTAAATACCACGAACCAACCAAACTCGTTAGAAAACTTGCTAAAAACGACAAGCCAAATAAAGTTACATTACATTAATATTTTTTTAACTCACAGTACACTTCTTTTTCCATCAGGTCTTACAGTGACGTTTTGCCTTACTTTAAAAAATCTGAACGTGCCTTTTTAGACGGACTCGAACAGGCACCATATAGAAACACCAAGGGCGATATGAATGTGCAGTTTGTTGCTTACCGGTATGTCGATTCATTTACATAAAAATATAATTGGTATTCAAATCAGAATAAAACTATTGCCTTTTTTTCAGGTCTAAGCTTATTGGCGCATTTTTAAAAGCGGGCAGAATGTTAGGTAACCCAACAATAGACTACAACTGGCCAAATGAGCTTGGTTTCGGCTATGTCCAAACTACTACAAACCATGGTAGACGTATGAGTGCTGCTAAAAGCTTTTTACATCCGAACAAAAACCGATACAATTTACATATATTGCCAACAGCGACAGCTACTAAAATATTAATTGATCAACGAACAAAAACGGCGTATGGCGTTGAATACGTGAGAAACCATTTAAAGTACATTGTTAAAGCTCGCATGGAAGTAATTTTATCAGCTGGACCTATAGCTTCACCGCATTTGCTAATGTTATCGGGGATCGGTCCAAAAGAACAACTCAGTCGTCATGGTATTCCTATAGTAAAAGATCTGCCCGTAGGACGTGTCCTCTATGATCACATTGCTTTTCCTGGACTCATTTTTACACTTAATACTACAGGTCTTAGCTTAAGTGAAACGAGAGATGCGAACCTCAAAAATTTTATTCAATGGTTGCAATTTGGTGACACTGTGTTAGCCACTCCCGGTGCTATTGAGGGCATTGGTTATATACAGACATCGTATTCAAACAATAACGAGGAAATACCAGATATTGAACTAATTAGTGCAGCGGGATCCATAGTGTCTGATGGAGGCCCTGAAGCCAGTAAATCTATACGCAGAGGAATGCGTATATCAGAAAAGGTTTTCGATCGAGCGTTCGGTTCCATTGACAACACAGAGACGTGGAGCTCTCTTCTAATGTTGACACACCCAAAGTCGGTTGGTTGTCTCGAATTAAAAGACAATAATCCGTTTAGTCATCCCAGATTGTTTGGTAACTACCTTACACACCCGTTAGATTCTGCAACATTAGTAGAGTCGATAAGATATGTGCAAGCCTTGGCTGCAACAGAACCATTTCAGCGGTTGGGCGCCAAAGTACACAAAGCCTATTATGACAGTTGTAGAAATATACCATTTGATTCTGATCAATATTGGGAATGCGCTATTCGTACACTTACAATGAGTCTACATCACCAGACCTCAACTTGTAGGATGGGTCCGAGAGAAGACCCGCTAGCTGTCGTGGACCCGCAACTTCGAGTATATGGTGTAAATAGGCTGCGAGTTGTCGATTCCAGTGTTATACCGAGAACTACTTCAGCGCACACACACGCACCAGCAGTAATGATTGGCGAAAAAGCTGCTGATATGATTAAATACGATCAGCATTAATTTTTCACGTCATTATTAATCGTAATACAGTAGGTGGAGGTTCTTTAATCAAGCTTTTTAGAAATGAGGTTGTACTGGATTATTAGGGATCTCGTTTCTTTCCAAAATGGCGCCGGAACCCTAACAAAAAGGGTCCTTAACCAATTTGTATAAAATAAGAATATATTAAGAGACAGATAGTATAATTCAACTTTCGATTAAATTCCTTGCGCCTTATTTCAACTTTCTGCAACGATTCTTTTACCGTCAAGGATATATAGCATTTGTAACGCGCCGCCTGTTGCTATCAGACAAGCAAAATCGCTACCGATATTCAAATCGATGATCAGAAAATATTTATTACCGGTCGTTGAAATATGATGATATTTAAACGTATATACAATACTTATTATCTCATCATCATTATCATCATCATCTTTAAACTTTGTAATTTTCTATTTTATATATAAAAAATCAATCAATCAATAACTCTTTATTGTACACCAATACAAAAAAGAACTTACAGACTAAAACTATGTCTCATTATGCACAAAGGGCGGTCTTATCGCTAAAAAAAGCGATCTCTTCCAGACGACCCCAGGAATGAATTGAGATTGTAATGATGTATACATAATACATAGTACAATTTCTTACATTCTAGTAATAAATATATAAATGCAGTATATACAGATGTTTTATATATTAAACAGATATATACTTAATATATATAATATACATATACATATCTAGAAAAATATATAAATGTTTATAGATAAATATATATGTACATACATTTAAATATCATCATATTCCAAGGACAGGTAATTTTTTCTGATCATTGTTTTGAATATCGGTAGCGATTTTACTTGTCTGATAGAAACTGGCAGCGCGTTCTAAAGTTGTATAGCCTTGACGGTAAAAGAATTGTTGTAGAAAGTTGAACTATGCGCAGGGGTGTTTAGTTTCAGTTTAGGGGAAAACCGTAAACTGTGGGAGCACGAAATAAATATTACGTGTATATCTATTTAATATATAAAACGTCGGTATATATAATATTTATGTATTATTACTAAAATTTAAGTACCTAGTCGTACTATGTATTACACATACCATTATCGTCTGACTTCATTCTTGGGGTTTTCAGAAAGAGATCGCTTTTTAGCGCTAAGACCGCCCTTTGTGCACAATTAGATATGGTTTTAGTCTGTAAGGTTATTTTTGTATTGGTATACAATAAAGAGTTATATATATATATATATATATATATATATATATATATATATATATATATATATATATATATAAAATTATCTGCTTGCTATAATTATTTAAAATCATATATATGTGCAATGATCCATAGATGGCGACAACCACTTTCTATAAGCGGTGGGAACCACTTACGATCAGGTGGACCATTTGCCAGTAGTTAGCTTACCTAGAAATAAAAAATAATAATATTAATTTTTATAATTAATAGCAAACATTTCAATTAATAACTTTTTGGCTAAATTATATCATTTCCTACATATGTAAATCAGTATATGTTAACAGTTTTATTGTAATTTACATACTTTCACTGTAAATAAAATAGTGGAACATGGAAAAGCTAAACTTCAAACCATAGAATAATTAATCTAAATGTCTACTATCATTAAAGTCTATTGTCACAAGTAGATTAGGTTAGGTAGTCACTTAAAAATATGAAGACAACAGTAATTAGAACAACGCTTTTATGTACCGTAAAGAGTTGTCATAATTACTGTTGTTGGCTGTATATTTATGGAACTTACTACCACTTAATATCAATAAATTAATTCTGTATTGTTTCGGATGGTAACTGATCGTCTGGTGGTCGATGGTAACTAGCTTTAATTCTTTAAAAACTGCGACCCCCTTTAATAACGAAAGCGACTACGAGGTTGAGAAACGATGCTCTATGGTAATTTGGAGTTGCCATACTGATATTTTTGAAAGTCATGCTTTTTCAGTCTCTATTTACATTAACCAGTACTGGTTTTATGTATATATTTATTATATTCTGTTTGTATTATAAATTATTATCTATTCATATTCTGAATGTACCTATTTATTGTTTACACCACCGCTGTGTTATTTATTATATGTATTACATTCATTTCAAATCAAAGGGATTGTTTGGAATAGACCGCTTTAAGCAATAAGGCTGTCCTTTGCTCAACCTAATTGTAACCTAATTTTTCAAATCCTATTTTTAATGTATCATGAACAATAGTTTTTATGCATATTCCACAATCAAGACGTAATTACATAACAACATACAAATTAAGCGATAATAAATGTCTAATGCATGCTCTTTATTCTTTCGAGGATTCAAACGTACCTAAGTGATAAAAAAGAGGGGTGTCTTATCATGGGCCGATGTCATTATCATATTACCATATTTTCCGTACTATAATATATACTATAAGTTACATTTTGACAAGCTCAACAACAAACCGCCACGCCGGCGTTATTATAGGACCGTGTAACTATTTTTGGTGGCATTATTGTTGGCAACACCAACATTTAATTAACAAGAAGAATTTGTATTGTTTATTGATTTCTGTTTGTTATTTTCGTAGTTTTACAATACATGGGCGTCCTTCCATAATTCTCAGTTCTTTATATATTAAATCCAAGAAATAAACACGAATAACAGAGCAATCCCGGTCCACGGTCTCCAGGAATGTATCCATACTGCTTTTCAAAATTATTTTTTTCACATACCGGTAAAGATATCTTGATAATTATTTTTTCGTCAAAATATTATATACTAACTTCTGCCCGCGACTTCGTCCGCGAGGTTTTATTTTATCTATCCCACGGGAACTATTTAATTTTTCGAGATCAAAAGGATCCTATAGTTGACCAGGGATATAAGCTACCACAAAATTTCATTTAAATCGGTCCAGTCGTTTCGGAGATTAGCCCGTACAAACAGACAAACAGAGAAACAAAAAATTTGAAAAAAAAACTAAATTAGTATATTACTATTTCACTTCTTACATCCCCCTGACTCGGTTTTTAGCAAAATTTTTTTTCATTGTACAGAAATTCGACCTCAACAGCTTTATTATATGTATAGAAGATTTATTACACGTATAATTACATCACTATTTTCACGAAAAAAAATTATTTTACCAAACAATGTAGTTACAAGGTCTGTACTGACAGCGACAAAATGTCAAAATTCGACCTATGGATAGTACAATTAATTAATAGTACCGGATATATAGGATGGCCAGAACAGTGGCGTTCAAACGAAAAATTGAGTTGACATAAAGGTAACCAATAAATTTTGGTAAAACATACATGGCGGTATTTCGGACACCCCTTAACCCTTTTAATGTATTTTTTTCTTTTAAACGTCACTATTCTGGCCTCCAATAACTTGAAAGTTATTATGATAATTAAGAATATAATCAATTCATACTGAAACAAGCGCTCGGCAATGGACGCTTAATATAAAGCCGCTAATTTAAATTGTCTACTTTATCTGGACCCGTTTTTAAGCTAGCGAACTTAATCTACCGCAATCACACCAGACTAAGTTATCAAAGACGTCTGTCGTAGCTAAATTTTTTTTTTTTAAATGTTGCGAATTTTGCTAATTATACTTACAATAGCACTAGTGGGAAGTTTAAGTGATGAAAATGATGATGAAGCGATAATAGAAACAATCGAGGATAAGCCTTACCAATCAATCTATTTTGATGACAATAAAGATTATTCAGGAAGTACAGGTCAAAAAAACCCGAGACTTTTGTCCTATCCTCAGAGCTCGATTATTGATATGATGCTACAATCTGTAGCGAATAATTACGTACCGCCAAATAATGGTGACATTTTTGATTTTCTGCGTGACTCATATCCTCTTCCTGGAGGTAAGCTTTTTTTATTTTTATAATATTAATATAATTTATATCCGAAATTAAATATTACCAAATTCACTTTATACAATGTATTACTGGACGACTGTTGATAAAGTATAATTAATTATATATACTTAAAAAATTATTTAAAAAATATTAGGCCTTATCAAACTCGGATCGAATAAGACTTCATATCCATTTCATATCCATTCATATCCAATTCGACTCGTTTAATTGTGTGATCTTGACCAGTAGTATATGTACAAAAATAGTAACATCTAAGCAATTTTATTGATAAATAACTTTTCATAATATCCATATTAGTTACAATCAGATCTAGAAAAAACAATATACAAATATTTTTCAATTTTATCAAAAATTATAAATTTATCAAAAATTTCTATATATATTATAAACGCCAAAGTTTGTAAGAATGGATATATGTTTGTTACTCTTTCACGCAAAAGCTACTGAATGTATTTTGATGAAACTTTCCAATAATATAGCTTACACATCAGAATAACACATCGGCTATAATTTATAAAGATATAGTGTGAATTATCCAAAATATAACGATTTTCCATCACCACCCGGGTGAAACCGCGGGCACAGCTAGTTTTAAATATACCTCACTATATCACAAGCTTTGTTAAAAGAATTTAATTAGCTCTAAATATTAAACTAGTCTTTAATCTAGCTGCTTCTTTTGAGGATATATATCCTTTTAGGGACTTCCTACCATCTGGGAAATCAAGGTCTGGGTGTGTGAGACTCACCTTTAAAATATCGCACTTAAAACCTAGTTTTATTATACGTACTGTGTATTAATTAGTGAGGTAAATTATTTTAAGTAGTAGCTGGAGAGTTCATTGACCATAGCTAGTTCTTTTTGTGAACAAACTAATGTTAGATATTTTAATGATTGACGGTTCAATGACATCTTTAACTTTAATAGCTCTTTTCTCAATTGCGAGTTGGCTTTTATACGCGACTAACTGTTACCGGAAACTTTGTTCGCATTTATTTTTTTAATTTCAGATAAGCATACAATTGTAACGAGGAAATTTTTCTTACCAAGTCCAAATATAATTTTTTGTTTATAATTTAACAGAAAATATATTTATCGTTAATATTAAAATAATAGGGGCAACGCCAAAATTTAGTTCAATGTTCCTAATCTAAAAGGAGAAGGGGTATTTTGGGCCAAAGAAATGTAATGAGTTGAAATATGACATAAAAAAACGTTATTTTTATATTACAAAATTGAAAACATTAGCTGTAAATTCTATCTAGAAGACCAGCAATCTTAAAAATAAGGTCACAAATAAAAAAAAAAACGTTTTTTTTATTGCCTAAAGCAGACAAAATGCCCACTTGATATAAAATGGTTATTGTCGCCTATGGACGTTTGCAACATCAGGGGCGTTGCCAACGCGGCCTACCGTGGGACCTATATAGGCACAAGTAAATTCGAGTGGAACCACCGAAATCGACCCGTCCCCACAAGGTGGATAGGTCAAATCTATCTATTACCGTAATCGATTATGTGAATTTATTCAAAATAACTAAATTCACTACAATGATGAAAAATATCAACATACAATATGGACCCAAGAATGTATGTAAGCGTATCCGTTTCCTTTCAGGACTTCAAACTCCCTATTCAGAGTACGATTATATAATAGTTGGGGCAGGCTCAGCTGGATCCGTGCTGGCTTCCCGCCTGACTGAGAACAAGAATATTACAGTACTGTTATTGGAGGCTGGAAAACCGGAGATGCTACTAACCGATATACCATTAGCAGCGCCGATTTTCCAGTCTACTGACTACTCATGGCAATATTATATGGAACCTCAACCCGGAGTTTGCACAGGTAAGATCTGTAAAATATTACATTGCCAAACCGCAACGCAGTTTCTCGTGGATCATATTTTTGTATTAGCCTTACATTATTTTCCACCGATATCTAAAGTAAAAAAAAAAACCAGGCATGATCAATGGACGCTGTTTTTGGCCGCGAGGCAAGGCAGTAGGGGGAACCAGCGTTATTAACTACATGATTTACACACGTGGAAAACGTGACGAGTGGGACAGGATCGCTGCTAAAGGCAACTATGGATGGTAAGATATTTTTATTAGTAATATCATACCGTTAATGTCCACGGTTGGGCTCGAGTGGTGAGGCCAATTTTGAGAGTACGGAAAGTATATTGTCAGGCTTGTCCAAAGTAGGGTGTGAGGCTATCATAGATCTGAAATATACGTATTAGGTCAAAAATACTGCTTTTGGTGCATTTCTCCGACTAGAATTTGAACTCACGTCATTGGAAACTAAACCTAATCCAAAATAATAATAATAGTTGTAAAATTATGTAAATGCTTCCAGATACATATATAACACACACTTTCATTATATTATAACACAAAAACGAACATAACATATAATGTTTGTTTTTATATGTTCTATTCACGGGCTTAGAAATAACCCGAATATTATATTTACTACCCGGGTAGTTACAAAAATTGGGAAGAGCATATTACCGCCAACACTGGTACACAAATTGGTTCTTACAATCTTTAAAAATTGTAATTATGTACATGTTATTACCTAAACTTTCCATCAGGTGGGTCGTCACTCGTCATTCTGTCTGCTGTACCCCAGCAATAACAAAATGTCGTCAAATTTCTTTACCGTTACATTCAACACAGAGATAATAGCTTGGTTTCCAAAATAAATCTAGTAAAAGTAATAAAGCTAGCGTCAATAAAAAAAATCAAGTTTCTTTATTTCTTTCATATTCTATAATAGACATTATATGATTGTATTAATTCCAGGTCATATGAAGACGTTTTGAAATACTACATGAAGTCTGAAAAAGCTCAATTAGATGGCTACGAAAACAGCCCATACAGAAACAGAGATGGAGAACTTCCAGTAGAGTTTGTACCTAAAAAGTAATTTGTTTCATTATAGTTTCACACATTGAATAATAAATTAAAACTATCTTAAGTAAATGGCACCCTAAATATTAAATTGATCATAATTTGTCTCTTTCAGAACTAAACTAGTCAAGGCATTTTTGGATGCCGGAAGAATACTCGGACATCCAACAATCGATTATAACTTACCCAATGAATTAGGATTTGGTTTAGTACAAGTAACCATGAGTAGAGGCCATCGTCAAAGTTCCGCTAAAGTATTTTTACACAAGAAAAAGAAGAGGCGTAACCTTCACATTCTACCTGAAACTGTTGCCACAAAAGTTCTAGTAGACCAATCTTCATTAACAGCTTATGGTGTAGAATATGTGAGGAATAAATTACAACACACGGTACGTGCACGTAGGGAAGTTATTCTGTCTGCAGGGCCTATTGCATCACCACAACTATTAATGCTGTCAGGCATTGGACCGCAAGAACACCTAAGAACAGTAGGAATACCGGTACTCAAAGATCTTCCTGTGGGTCAAACTCTATATGACCACATTTGTTTCCCCGGTTTAATATATGAATTAAATTCTACAGGAGTCAGTTTCTCAGAAAGAAGACATCTAAATATCCAAAGTATGCTCGAATGGCTTCGAGATGGAGATAACGAAATAAGTACTCCGGGAGGTGTCGAAGGGATTGGTTACATAAAAACACCCCTTTCAGATGAACCTGGAGCAATTCCAGACATAGAATTAATCAGCATCGGCGGATCTATTCTCTCTGACGGCGGAGAAGGCAATAGTAAGGCAGTGAGACGGGGAATGAGATTAAACAACGCAGTTTTCGACGAGGCATTCGGCAAACTTGATAGGTTAGAAAAAGATACATGGAGCGCCTTTCCAATGTTACTTCATCCTATATCACACGGTCGCGTTTTGTTGAAAAACAATAATCCACTCAGCCACCCTCTAATGTATGGAAACTATTTGAGTCATCCGAAAGATGTGGCTACTTTCATTGCTTCAATCCGACATATACAATCTTTAGTGGCAACACCTCCGTTCCAAAAATTCGGCCCAAAATTACACAGGGCTATGTATTCTGGTTGTCAAACTTTACTGTTCGATTCAGATGCTTATTGGGAATGCGCGTTGCGGACGTTAACTGTTACACTGCACCATCAAATCGCCACCTGCCGTATGGGTCCTGTCGATGACCCCTTGGCAGTTGTTGATCCAGAATTACGAGTTCATGGAATAAAGAATTTACGTGTCGTTGATTCTGGAGTTATACCACAAACAGTATCTGCCCATACCAATGCCCCTGCGATGATGATAGGAGAAAAAGCAGCAGATATGATAAAAGCTACTTGGACGAAGTCGTTATAATTATTGCTAGACAAGAATATATCTAATCTCAACTAATCTGTATTAATACGAGAAAAATTTCTAATATATAAATATGAAAGTTACTTTGGTGGGTTGTTTATTTGTTTGTCATAACTCTGAGAATGAAAGGATTCAATAACGGTGATGCTTATTGGGTGGGTACTTTTCAATGTAGGAAACTGAATCCTGTTCATGAGATACGCATCCGACATATACACACGAATAAAATTGCGTGAAAAGCTGCAATAATCTAATTACCGTACCGTACCGTACCGTAGAAAGAATTCAAAATCCTGCGTAATTGAATGGTTTAGTATTTTTAATGTTAAATAAACCTAAATTACAAGTTTCACAGCGATTTTAACTTATATCCAATCTAAACCAAAATAAAATTGAAGTTTCTATCTGTAATTTAAAAACAAATAACGCAATTTAAATAAAAACTCCTGTATTACCTAACAACGTCTGTTTTTCTAAAACATTGTCTCGAATAGGATCCGAAATCTCGATGTATTTCATTGAAAATTTTAAGATTCAATCAGGAATTTTATCTTAAATTTTTGTGTTTATTTTATATCGATATTCTGCAAGGTTCATTTCGAAGATATGAATCCAAAGTCAGACCCCTGTGGTGCAAGAGTCGTCCACGCTATTATATTAATACTAGTGGTCGCCCGTGCTCGAAGTTCGACCATAATAATTAATGTCACAGACTATACTTCTATAATCACAGATTTCGCCAAGGCTACACTGTTAATTTGACTTGAACAATAAACAAATAGTGTCAAATACATGGTAGTGTGTGTAATGTTTTTTTTATTGATTTAATGTATTTTTTATGAATAATTTAAAAATAAATATTAGCATTCGTCGTTTCTTCTCTATATAAATTATAAGTGTGCGAAATTTCATACTCTTCCGTCCGCGCAATTTTCTTAAAAATAAGTACAAAGTTTTTGATTCACGTATTAATATATAGATTACTGGTACATGGACATCGACTTTTATAAACTAGTCAGCTACATGATAAGACTAATATCCCCAATTTGAAACTAGTTTTAAACCTAAAACCGGGTATAAGCACCATTGTTTTCAATGACGTCTAATAGTCAATTACGCATCGAACCGATTCGACGATGGCAGATGTCGGATCCCGTCATGTAATTCCAAATTTCATTACAGTGCTACTCAATTGCTTCCATTGTCCTCTCGTTTCTGTTATCCCACATTTGAAACATCAAACCGCATAATTTTTTTATTGGGTTGAGGTCTGGTGACCTAGACGGTCTTGGAATGAGAGTAATTTCATCTTCATGCTGGGTAAACGACAATTCGAGACGATTCTGGCGGTATGTCTCGACAATTGTCGTGAACGTAGGAGAATACAGGGACTTCTTCAAGTGGGTACACTATTCACACTGTCGGTAACATTGATTCTTCTATTTATTAGTGTATTTGTATATTAATATTATGTATATTAGTATATATAATATTAATATATTATGTATTAATACTATTATTAATATTGTACAGCTATTGCTGTTGCTATACAGATATTAATGATGTATATATTAGTATATATATATATAATATTAATATATGTTATTGTTTATTCTCTATTTTTTATTCATTGTAGGTATATGTATTGTGTAATATTTATATATCCTATATATATGTTCGGTCCTTGCCTAGTATAAAGTAGGTAGAACATCGCTCCATCAATTTTGCTGTCTACCCTCCTTCTGTGTGAGGCGACGGCCACTACAGAGCAGGGTAGGAGCAGCCTTTTTTTGAACACTTATTGTCGACGTCTTAACGAGACTACAACGCGCCGTGCGCTCATAATTTTTGAATAATATTCATTATACTCATTGTGTTTACTGGCCGTGCCAAGAACTTATTATATGTACTTAGACTTGTTAAAAGTGTTAGCTCTAAGGTGGAGATTAGTGCCGTGTCATGTTCCTGTGTGTAACCTGAACCGAGCCAGGAGAGGGCGGACCTCAAGGTTGGTGGAGCTTCTGCTTTTCTAGTGCAAGGATCTAGGTCATATTTCTCTCATACAGTCCATTACAAATTGAACCAGCATTTTTTCCGTAGGCTATAGCGCCCCACATTTTGGCCTTCGAGCCGTACTACCACTACATTTTTGACCTTTCACCATTCTTTACCCTTTTTATACCACATTTTACTTAAAATCTACATATATCTTTCACTTCATACGTCGTACGAATATTTTCTAAGTAGGTACCTACCCACTTCAAGACAAATTAACGTATTTTATTTTCATTTTTCACATTTATTTAATTATTATTTTCAACATTATCAACTCGTAATTGAATTACGAATTCAATTACCAACGTAATCATGCCACCTAAACGTGATACGCCTTTATCTATTGCATATTTGAACCAGAAAAGGCAAGTCATTTTCGAGAGGTTACAGGAGGTGTATGAAATGTCGAAAGACATTTCTACATTAGAAGATCAAGAACTATTCTTGATAATTGCTTCAGAAATTGATGATTTGCGAAAGAAGTTCGAAAAACTTATTCATAAAATTTTAGAAACCGAACTTGAATTGAACCCTGATGCCACAATCAGAAGCCATGAAATAAAAAGTTTCGACTCAATTTACTTTCGTGTCAAATTAGTATATAATAATCTGAATCCGCCCAAGAATAGTGCAAATTCAGAAACTCCCTCCAATTCAATAGAATCTCGTCCCCGTCTTCCAAAATTAGAATTATTTAACTTTGACGGTGATATCGAAAATTTTACAACATTTTACGAGACCTTTTGTTCACTTGTTCATGATCAACCGCACATACCGAATATCGATAAATTCCATTACTTGCTTTCGTGCACAAAAGGTAGTGCGTTAAACATAGTTAAGAGTCTGCCGATCACATCCTCTAATTATGAATTTGTATGGAAAAGTCTCTTAGATAAATACCACGACAACCGTCTGTTAGTTGGTCGGTATTTAGAAAAAATGCTAAATTTTACACCTTTACAAAAGGAGTCTTCCACTCATTTAAATACTTTTATTGAAATATTCGAACACTCATATAAGGCCATTCAGGCATTAAATATAAATAACCTTAATAGTTACGTGATGTGTCATATTGCACTCAGGGCCTTAGATCCACAGTCTCGAAAATTATTTGAACAAGGTCTAGACCAAAGTTCAGTTCCCTCTTTTAATGATTTAATATCTTTCATTCATAACCATATCAAAGTTCTCGATCACTCAGTCTCTTTTTCTAAAAATTTAACACCCGTGCATTTACAAAACAAACAACAGCCTTCCAATATGATATTTAGATGAGAGAAATTTCGTGAACTAAGCATTATTAATCGTATCAACCGTGTTGATGCACTTATGCTATGTCATAATTGCCTAAAACCGAACCACAGTGCGGACAATTGTATTAGTAAATTTAAATGTATTGTTTGCCAGCGAGCGCACCACTCCTCCTTGCACGCCGATGATAGCAAACCGGTTTTGAGCACGGGTCGCAACGAATCAAGCGCATCCTATGCCGCTTCATCCGCACCGCAACGAACGGCGGACCCTCCTTGTCAAAATTCAAAAACTAATAATTATCACGCGGCAGCCACCGAAACGCGTAGCACCTCAGTCTTGTTGGGTACGGCTGTGGTGCATGTTTTAGATAAAAATTATTATTATCAGCCTTGTCGCGTTCTAATCGACTCGGGTGCACAAACTAATTTTATAACAACTGATTGTTTATGACGTTTAGGGTTATCTTCACGTAAATGCAATCGTGATATCTTTTGTCTGGGGGGCGACAGAGTAAACAATCAAGGCATAACGTCATTCATTATGAAACCGCGTCATAATAATGACTTTACTTTTAACTTGGACGCTGTTGTGCTCCCTAAGATCACCGTTGAACTGCCGACAGTTCAAATTAATCAACATGTAATTAACCAATATAAACATCTTCTTTAGCCGACCCGCACTTTTATAAAAGTAGACCAATTGATATTATTTTAGCGGGTGATATTTTTCCAAATATTTATGACCGAAGAAAATTGAACTTCGGAAATGACATTTCTCAGGCGTTAAATAGTATTTTTGGCTACGTAATTACCGGCAAGTTGTGTCAAGTGGAGAACCGCGGCGTTCACGTCTCCGCCACAACTTCGTTGCATGCAGTGTCGTACACTGCCAACAACACACATTGTACACCCACCGTTACTCCGAAATGTTCATGCAAGTTGGAATCTTTGCCGTGCAGAGTTCCAAATTTGTATCCGTAAGACGTTCTTGCTGGAAAATATAACGGACACCATTATTACCACACAACCGTCTGTTACATTAATTCAAAGTCAAAGTTCAATAAAAACACCCACTGCGTGGATCCGTGGTGCACTATGGGTACATCATAACCTCAATTCATCGTGTTAAAATTAATTAAATATCGATCCATAATATCTAAAATTAAAACTAATGAAATACACCTACATTAAGATTTGTTATTCTTTACACATTAATTTGATTCTTGTTCTTTACTTAGTTTGAAATTTAAATTTACTTCACGTCATTTGACCATTTTTTTAAACTTGTAGTAAATTAACATCATTAACTTGATATAAAATTAATCAAACCGAGATTATAAGTTTTATTTTTCTAATTCGTAGTCGAACTTTAAGGATCCTTGTCTATTTTCTATTTTAAAATAAATATAAATTTGTGATGGCACGTTGCCACCGTTTTATTTAATACTTAACAAATTTTATTTAATTAAAATGCCGTGATGCATTCATTAATATTGTCAAAACTGCAATTGTGGTTATCCGTGATAATTGCACAGTTATGATTTCGAAATAGAGATTTATGTGATATCACTCTGTACGCTTTCAACCCTGTTTACAGCGATTCCTCAAGGTGGGAGTGGATGATATAAGGACTCATTAGCATTACCATATGTGTTCATCAATCAACATTTAATTTCAACTTTCATTTGAAATGAATAATAAGTTCAGTCAACTTTAAGATTAATTTACATCCATTCGATCTAGTGATTATCGAATGGAGACTTTAAGTTTTAGCCATAGGATCGCGCCCATTGCGTAGTTTGTATATTTTTCTATTATTATAAAATATAAAAGTCGATGTCAGCTATATTTTTTGTTAAAATTTAACCAGCTTAACGTCAAATGAAAGGTACGTTACTTCTTTTTGATTTAAATTAAAACAATGTGGTAGCTAATTTAAAATATAGACTTACTACTACAGCACAAGGCAAATTTCTTAGCATTTAGGTCTTAATATATTTTTATACCAGTTATTTTTAGATATTCGCAGACTTTATGTAAAAATTATTTGTATTTAATATTTAGTTTTGATTCAGGGCTGTTCTAATACAACTTTGTATGGATGGTCACGTTGAATCCATTCATAAGATTATACAATCCTAAAAACGTTGGTGGCAAGATTACATTTAGACTCTTCTCCAGAGTTGTTTGTTTTATCTCAACTCAAAAGGGGAGAATTAGATACCATAAAGATGAACTTAGCATGACCATCCGAATGGTTATTGGCTAGAATGTTAACGACTATATCGGGCGTTAAAATATTATTATTGATTGAAATCGTAAACGTAATAAGTATAATTTTAAACAGTAAATTTAATTTAATTCTTTTTTTTTTGTCTTAAGTGGTATCATGAAATTCTAATTTAAGCACGTAGTTTAAGGTTTTATATTAGGCTCGTAGCCGTACTATTTTTTTGTATATTATGGCTCGTAGCCATCTAAATTTCTAGCTTATTTGACTCTTAGACATATCTTAATTTCAAACTGTATCTCTAATACTTGTGTAGTAGGTTCGTAGCCACACACTCTACTTTAATCGTAGTTCATTACGTTTAAGTACTCCTTGTTAGCTCATAGTTACTTCCTACTTCTTTGGTTCGTAGCCTTTTCAATCGTTTCCTTTCTTTGTTACTGGAAATCATCATACTGATTTCGGTGGGGGGTATGTTCGGTCCTTGCCTAGTATAAAGTAGGTAGAACATCGCTCCATCAATTTTGCTGTCTACCCTCATTCTGTGTGAGGCGACGGCCACTACAGAGCAGGGTAGGAGCAGCCTTTTTTTGAACACTTATTGTCGACGTCTTAACGAGACTACAACGTGCCGTGCGCTCATAATTTTTGAATAATATTCATTATACTCATTGTGTTTACTGGCTGTGCCAAGAACTTATTATATGTACTTAGACTTGTTAAAAGTGTTAGCTCTAAGGTGGAGATTAGTGCCGTGTGCTGTTCCTGTGTGTAACCTGAACCGAGCCAGGTGTGTAAATTATTTCTTATGGTTTGTAAACAAACGTCGTAACGTGCCGCGAAATATTGGGTACGAGAAAAAGGATGTTCTTCATAATGGTGCTGCATATCTGTGCTTTGTTATTCGACGAACGCCATGATTATGTTTTCGTTTATCTTCAAGAATAATAACTATATAATAATAATAAAAAATAAAATAAATAACGCCCTCTTCAGCGTGCCGTCTGATCCATGTTCTCACTGTGTTCCGACTTATATTTAACACTCGTGATATTTCTCGAATGCCATAGCCTTCCTCACTGAGCACTACAATCCGAGCTCTTTGTTCTGCGAGACTAGCCATTATACAATTTAAATAAGTATTTAATTCTTAGATATTGAGTTGTAATTTTTTTTCTCATTAACTTTACTGGACTACTGATATACTTTCAGAATGACATTTTATTTTTAAAATTATAATACTTTTTCTGTAATGAAAAAAGTTAGAATTATAAGGCAGATTTCAGTTCGAGATTCAAATGATTTCAAATCGGTACTGTTTTATCTAAAACATATCTAGTACAATGAAAACAAAGTCTAAAATTGCGTACTTCTCTGAGCCTAGTGACGCATTTTTATTCATGTTTAAAACGTCCTAAGTGCAACACACACGATAAACCTTACTATTTTGACGGTTTTAAAGTAATTATTAGCAAAGTGGGTCATAATTCAATTGGTCTGATAGTACATTAACTATTTTTGCCCTTTGGTGACGGTACCCTTTAAACACATTTCATTCAAACAGCTCCGGATCTCACGATCGGATCCGTTGAATAAAAACCTCAACGGCTCAAACATATAATTGGGAGTTTTTTAAACTAACAACTTGGAGTTTTCAGAATTTTACGCCCTATAGTTCAAAAGTTAGAGGGGATAGACCCTGGATGACGAGAAGCGCATAAAATATTTGAAAATCATTCATATTTATCATTAAAATTTTGAAGACCCGTCTAACAATACATACCTGTATATACCGAAAAAATTAACCCTCAGTTACAAATATGATAACGACCCTTAATTTTAGTCCTTTCCGGACTTCACTACCACTGTGAAACGTTTTATAACAAACTTGTCTCCCTAATTTAATACATGTAAACGCAATAGTTTTTGAGAACAACGATTATAAGTTACACAGACAGAATGATATAACGAATTTATAAACATTCCATTTTTATTGAAATGACTACTGACTAAATATAGCGCCCTTCGCTTTACGCACCGTACTATACAGACTTAATATTTTATTACGACCATGTCTTTGAATATCACAAAAAGCTCAAGTGGTTGTCAATCTCACTTCGCCGGAATACTCATCTTCTCAATCTGCTGTATAACATATATTTATTCCTTCTAGTCCTTCCTATCTTAAGGAACGGTTTGATTTCCTCCATACATCTCACACCCTTAATTTGCGCTCTTCTCATAATCTTGCCTTAAAAACACCTACACACGTTTCTGCTTTCTACACCAAATCCTTTGCTGTGCAGGCTGTTCGGCTGTGGAATTCATTGCCCGAAAGCGTAAGACAGGCAAAGTTACTCGCCATTTTTAAAAAACCGGTACGTGAATATTATTTCACTTTATAATAAATATTTAATACCTAATTATTAAGTTGGGGAAAAAGTTTCTTCGCATTTTATATAAAAATTCAAATGGTTTTTTTATAAAGTTTATTTACATTTGACTAAAGTATGTAGGTGCCATTTTGTTGGATAACTTTTTGCCATCTTGTAGGTAGGGACGTGATCCCATTGCTATAAAAAATTTGGGGCTTCTGATCAAAAAACTGCGACAAGTGGTTTTGGCAATCCTCTCGTGATGTTAACCTGACACTGTCTAAGGAATTCTCAGACCGAAACAGGTGAAAATCTGAAGGTGCAAGGTCAGGACTATACGGCGGCTGCATTAACACCTCCCAGCCAAAGTCTCGTAATTTTTGCTGAGTGGCTAAAGATGTGTGAGGTCTAGCGTTATCATGGTGAAAAACCAGACCCCTTCTGTTGATTAATTCCGGCCGCTTTCTCTTAACTTTTTGCTTTAATCTCATCAGTTGTTCGCAGTACAGTTCAGAATCGATGGTCCTGCCTGGCGGTAACAGCTCATAATGAATAATGCCCTTCCAATCCCACCATACACACAGCATCACCTTGTTGCGAGTTAACCCGGGTTTCGCCACAGTCTGTGAAGCCTGACCGACCTTTAACCACGATCTTTTTCGCACGTTTTTGTCGTACGTGATCCACTTTTCATCACCAGTCATCAGCTTCTTCAAAAATGGTTAGGTTTCATTACGTCGTCATAAAGAATCACAAAGGAGTACACGGTTCATTAGTTTTCTTTCAGTGAGCTCATGAGACACCCAAATATCGAACTTTTTTGTGTACCCAGCTTTTTTTCAAATGAGCCAAAACCGTTTTGTGGTCAATTCCCAGTTCTCCAGCTTACATCGTAACTACTAATATAGCCGATCTTGCTCCACTTTTTCAAAAATGGCATCAATTTTAATTTTTTTCGCGGCTTGTGTTGCGTTTTTACCTTTTTTGTAGTAAAATTTTAAAATGTATCGAATTTCTTCATTAGATTCACTCATTTTAACAATAAGAAAAACAAATGAAAATCACACATTTTTCTAATTTGAATTTGGAATTGTCTTCTTTAAAATTAAAACTTTTTAATGATATCAAAACCAGCCAGATACAAATGGTATAAGCCAAAGAGATCTTATTACAAGTTCATACATACCATATGCGAAAAGACTTTTTCCCCAACCAACATATACGTTTATTTATTACTGTATTAGTGTATTTGTATATTAATATTATGTATATTAGTATATATAATATTAATATATTATGTTTTAATACTATTACTAATATTGTATAGCTATTGCTGTTGCTATACACATTTTAATGATGTATATATTAGTATATATGTTACAGCCAAAGTAATAAATCCGGATATTATATATATTATCTAGCCATTATTTATAATGTCTACTCAATTTAGATAAAGTGATAATTGACACAGAATTAATCACATTAACTAGCAATTTTATATAATATCTTCGAAGACTTGGATAATGTAATAAAACAAGTAGGTATAGGTAAAGATTATAAAATTATATTTCAATTTGCCTAAGAATTAAAATAACATTGTCATAGATAATAATTCTACGTTAATTAACATTGTTATAAAATTATTTAACTTTAATTTATAAAGTAAATTTAAAGCACACTAGCTATAAAACAAAATTTAAAAAAAACACAGAGATCAATACAAGAATTTGGTATCACTTTTTAAAGACTACAATAATAAAATATATAAAATGAACTGACATGAATTAACTGGGTCATAATTATTATTTATTCTTACAAGCGGGAGGGGTAGCAAGTCAGTTAGACCGTATTTATTACTTTGGCTAACTTTGACCCGCTATTATGAATAATATCCGGATAAAGTGATTAATTTATCAGATTGTCTAGTCAATTTTGCTATTATATATAATGACCAATCATTATGTATAATAGCTATTTAATCACTATGACTGTAACATATATATAATATTAATATGTGTTATCTGTTTATTTTCTATTTTTT
Source organism: Dendrolimus kikuchii (assembly GCA_019925095.2). Lineage (NCBI taxonomy): Eukaryota > Metazoa > Arthropoda > Insecta > Lepidoptera > Lasiocampidae > Dendrolimus > Dendrolimus kikuchii. The sequence goes on along the minus strand of CM034406.1, from coordinate 7,285,927 downwards.
ACTCATTTTAAGTATATGTATTGTGTGATATTTATATATGTATTTAATTAGCACACCACCGTCATACACTTGCGAATCTCCCCTTCATAAAATCCATAGCCCGGGTTGTCTGGAAGATATCGCTCTAAACTTCTAAAGCGATAAGGCCGCCCATTGCTCCTGCTTTTACTGTTAAATGTGATTACTGTAAATTGTTTGTTTTATGTGTATGTGGTGAGCAATAAAGTGTTTTCTATTCTATTCTATTAATTTTTAAACTAACATTACTTTAAAGATACGGGTGTTGTTTTATGCGAGAAAGGTATTTTAAAATGTACCAAAACGACCTGTATATAAACTACTGACCTTAAAAATACACCTCTGGCAATAGGACTACGTAAAGTTTCAAGATCCAATGCAAATCATGCCAATACAAGGCAAAGAGCTAGGAAAACGATTTACATTCAAGATCAAACCTCTTTTAAGACTAGTTCTTTAATTAAATTGCGTAATGACTTTAGTGTGTTGCTCTTTATAAGTCTCATCGTTCCTAAAGGTCTATATGACTACCACTCATACAACTTTTTAAAAGTCATTTTAATATATGCTATTTTAATTTGATTTTTCGTCTTCAGTTGACATGACTACAATTAAACACAATAATGGCAGTAACAAGACTATGTTATTAATCATAACAACACGCAAAACAATCAAGAGTTCACATAAACTACATGAAGCAAAAACGCGAACTGTCCAAGAATGAAAGAATCAAAGTATTGATACTCCCTTTTAGAGGAAAATAATGCGCATCGCACAAATCTGTGTATTCTTGAAGAGCCCCGGATAACAAAAAGATGCTTCTCTTTGATACACTCGGGTATTCTTGATTATTCTGGCTATATGTCGCGATACGCTTAGAACTCAGTCGAAACCCTGTCGTCTTAAGAAGGAACTAGAGTTGCAGGATTTACTAAAGATCCCTGAAGCGCTGCACTAATCGATATCAGTTACAAATTCTTCCCTCAACGCATGAATCAGGAAGACAAAGGAATCGGAGCACTCGTACGGAATAGTGTTATACCTATATCATAATTATAACAGCCTATAAACGTACCACTGCTGGGCTCGGACCTCCTATTTATAGGGGAACGGACAGTAAACTGGCCACGCTGGTCCAAAGCGGACATATCGTTTATCGGTTATCTCGATGTGCAGATCACGATATTTTCCTTCAATTTTTTTTTATTTTTTATTGCAGGAGTTCAGCAGACAGGCAGACGGCCCACTTGATGGAAAGCGGTTACCATCGCCTATGGACATTTGCAACACCAAAGGTCCCACAAATGCGCTGCTGCTCTCTTAATGGAGACTGGAACCTGGTCACTAATGCCGGAACACAACTCAAGGTTGTTATGGCGACATACTTTAGGCCAGGGGTGGTAGCCATCCAGTCGGGCAAATGCCCTACCACCTGGCAAATCAATGTCAGCACGTGGTAATTGTGACATCTAGGCCGGCCATAGATTACCTCGATTTCGTCAACAAAAATGTCTAAGTAAACAATAAATGGATTTAAATTTTCGAAGTGAGACTTCTTTAGAATCATTGTGATTTGAAACTCGATGAAACGAGAAAGCGACACTAAAAACAGATAAACACATAAAGCCTGCAAGAGAAGGAGATTGAAAAAATATATTTAATAATTTAAACACTGTGCTAATACAGATAAAGTTTGAAATGTTTTGAAGTTTTTCGTTAATACTTCAAGTGTTTTAAACTTAAATATCTTATAACGATATAATATATGAAATGTGACGTCAGGAAATTTAAAATCCCTCCCACCGTTTATCACACTTTGTTTCACTTCTACTGCGTGTAAACTGCCACACATACACATTTTTATAATTTAAATTAAGCTGTAATTGTATTCTGCAAACATTCTGCAAAGGTCGTGTCATTCATAATTAAAAATGAAATGTACTTCCTAGTCACACACTACTAATACGAGGTAATGCTATTCTAAGGACAGTAAAATTTAATTAAACAAGTTATTGAAACAACTATTTTATCGCAATAATAGATGATTAATTTGCTTTATTAAAATAACAAAAATACAAACCTTCACAAAATTCTGCAAAACACAGAGCAAAAAACTTGTATCGCTAAATTTATTAAACAACTCGAGATGATTATAACAGTTTTATTCAAATACGTTTATAGTATACAGCTTTCAACAGGTAAAAACACGGGTTAACGAACTTCAACTCTGCAAAATAAAGAATTCCAACCTTAATGGCTACTATGAAAACAGTTATGTATGAATGTTATCAAACGAATTCTTGAACACATCAAAGGTTTAAAAATAAAGCTATGCACATATGACAGACTTTTCCAGCACGTTTATAAATTGTGTTTTTACATATTGATTGTCGCAGGATAAAGGGATCAATATAAAGATAAAGGGATTGGCATTGGATCAAGATAAAGGGTTATATATATAATATGGAAATTGTCATTTTAGGGTTCCGTAACAATTTTGGTAAAAATGGAACCTTCATAACAAATGTCTCCTACATAACGCTACACAATTCTTTTAAATTAATTTGATTCAGTTCGTTTGCACGTAATAAATTGCTTTGTGCAATGAGTTGCTAAAAACGCAAAATTATGGATAAAAGGGAGTTAGAAACGTGTTATTCTAAATGCATCGCATTGGAGGGATTCGGGAGATTATGTAGAATAATAAAATATTTTTGTTACCATTTCTGCTTTTTTTTCATAATGATTCCAAGAACTTTTTGATTCACCTCGTATACTACAAATCAAGGAAGGATCATACTGTAGTCCAGGTTGACAAAATTGTTATTTTTAAATTCAATATTTTTAAAAATTCAGTTACTCAATGGTTTCTAAAATATAGGATGAACATCGACATGTCGTTCATAAATTGCATATTTTTGACATCGATGTTTCAAGTTTGAAAACATCAATAATCTTATATCGATATTATAAGTATATGAATGATCGCATTCTTTACTCTAGTCTTACTGTCATCAAAATGTTCCAATGCGCGATATTTAAATGCCCACACATATAACTATTTCAAGTTAGCTTAATATGCACGGGCACTAGGTATCTACATAGGTTTTATAAACAAAAATATACGTTGGTGATATGGATAATAAAGCAAAAGTAGAACTATTTATATTGATAACGATCTAATTAACACCTATACGTACATAGACACACTGAGTTATAGATTTGTGGACGGTTCCTATTTCTCACTATTCATTCACTTGCCTTACCATCGGTTGAATTTTAACATTACTTATATGAATCTTATGTCAAATATTAACCGACAGTTAGGCAAATGAAACTTTCGTAAGATATAAACCGACCATAAGATAAAAAAGAACAGGGAAGGGCGACGCAGAAGGCAAAAATATGTAAATATGCTATTAATTAAACAATAAATATAAAAATGCTCGTATAATTATTTCCTAGATTACTTGTCCAACAAAATTTAATTATGAGATATAAAGAAAATAATAGCGCCTTGAAGCTTTAGAATTAAATTATCTTGTACAGTTAAGCTGGTATAAGGTATGGAACTTGCGAATACAGGCAGTATCAGTCGTTCATTGCCAAGAGCACATCGCGACATGTATAAAACTTTCTTTATGATAATATTTACGATAAACATTTTAGTTTATGGTGATGATGATGAGACATTTGTTAGTATTGATGAAGAATACGCCACTCCTGTAAACTGTAAGCAGTTTTGTGGTGAAAATGTCAGAGAAAAACGTGTAACCGGCACAACAGTAAGAAGTAAAATTTTAGATGCTATGATGCGAACGTCTACTATATATATGAACCCCAATGAACCTGATATCTTTGGATTTTTGAGAGACCGATACGATTTACCAAAGAGTGAGTACCTACTTATTTATCAATTAAACTATGATTCCATAATTTCTTGCGTTTATAATTTTTGGTTCATCTTTCTGATGAAGATATTTTCTCATCAAGAAACTTTAATGAGGTCAAATTGCAACTCTGCAACTGTCAGAATGACACTGAAACTTATGCAATATTCTTTTGAGCTTACTTGACGAATTTGACAAAAATAAATAAAATACGATTCTGCAAAAGTGGTCGATATAAACCACAGATGTCATCAATGATTAAGCTACTAAATTCTTTATTTTGCCCGTATATTTTTCTGTATAATTTTGTCTCACAAGGGGCCATCCATAAGTTAGTGAACCACTTTAAGGGGTGGGGAAGGAGTCATTTAAATGCGACAATGTGTGACAAGGGCTCCTAAATTTCGTGATGTTACATTTCAAATTCTCATATACTAGCTTCTGCCCGCGGCTTCGTCCGCGTGAAATAGTTAGTTTGGGCTAACGCTAACTTTAACCCGCGACTTTGTTTATGAAGAAGGTGAAAATATTTTTAAATCATAATTAGAATTTAGAACAAATTTGGTTAGCATAAAAAGGGTTATAGTGAGCCAACCTTAAAAGAAAGACATATGCTGTCGCGGACTTTTTTAGAACTTTTAAAAGGAACAATTCTGTCACATGATTTTTGCGAAACATTAACCGTTTACGCAGCGCACGCAGCGGAATCTCTCAAAAGGAAAAAGAACCCCGATTGTGAAACATTCCTCATTAGTGCTCCGCTCCTATTGGTCTTAGCGTGATGATATATAGCCTATAGCCTTCCTCAATAAATGGGTTATCTAACACTGAAAGAATTTTTCAAATCAGACCAGTAGTTCCTGAGATTAGCGCGTTCAAGCAAACAAACAAACAAACTCTTCAGCTTTATATATTAAGTATATAGATTTAAGCTAATTACGGAATTGCTGTTTTAATTGAATAATTTCTTGATGTAAAACTGCAAAATATGTGATGTCACACAAGGGAGGGGTCTTACGAAAGTGACCAGCTGTGACAAGGACAGGGGAGGGGTCAAAAAATCATGAAATTATGTGAAGTAATTTGTGTATGGGCCCTAAATGTAATTCTCTACTATAAACAAAATTAAAAATTCTAATAGGGAAGCGGACTGTGAAATAAACTGAGATACTTTTTATAAACTTACGTCGCACGAACGAACTTCGCAGCCTCATAGATTTTGTACGAGCGTACCTACTTATGACGTCATAAGTGAGTACTAGTAAAAAGAGTCAAATAGTGCATTAAGAGTTATTGGAAAATTAATTATGTAATATTATTTTCATCATGATACATTAAAAGTTAGATGTTAAAATGGTATTTTAATATGTAAAAATATTAGAATTTATTGTAACATATGTCCGCATCCCTATTGCAGTCTAAAATTTTCTAAGCCCGGCAAAGACGATTGCTACAAGTTTAATAAATTAATATAAAAATTCCCTCACTCAACCGATTTTAATTAAATTTTGTAAATGTGTTTTACCTACTCTATTTGAAGTAATGGGATATTTTTAATTTATTTATTTAATAGATATCAGACAGTTATACGCGATACATTTTGCGGCAGTACAAATAAACCTATAATGGTTCTTACGATACAGGCCAAATTGAAATAAAGAGAATAATTATTTTTTAAGTTACTTTAAAACTTGACCCTATTACAGGACAATATTTTTCAGCTCAGTCAAGTTACTTATAAAAATCTAGGTTATCCTAAAAGATATTGCATTTTTCGAGATACGTGTAACCCGTTTACATTTGCGATATCTACGAAGTGAAAATACTGTAACATGAAAACGAAAACTTAGTTGCATAGCATACATGCCTAGTGTAAACTTATACCCATCATGTACTCATACTACTAATATCTACAAGATTCCATTAAAAGACGACAAAAGAAACCCTTGTAATATCAACATGTTTTATTTTATACGGAGACTACAGAATATGTCAGAATTTTACGAGTTTGTAACAACCACTTTTAATATACACTTACATTTTTGTTCTCATAATAGTCACTAAATTGGTAAAGGATAATAAAAATAAATCAGGGGTCTAAAGCGGCCGCTTTTGCAGATTGGTATTCCGGACCTTATGCTAATATATAAAGCTGAAGAGTTTGTTTGATTGAACGCGCTAATCTCAGGAACTACTGGTCTGATTTGAAAAATTCTTTCAATGTTAGATAGCCCATTTATCGAGGAAGGCTATAGGCTATATATCATCACGGTAAGACCAATAGGAGCGGAGCACCAATGAAGAATGTTTCAAAATCGGGGGTTTTGGAAACAAATTCCACGCGGACGATGTCGCGGGCACAGCTAGTATGATATAAATGTATCCAAACAAAGTAGGACATTACACTATGTACTACACCTACTAGTGTATACTACGTACTTTTTTTTTTTTGGTTTTGAGGCGAGGGAAAATGCTTAACCGATTTACGCACAAACTGGGTCGTTGCTAGGGGAACGACACGCGTCGGTCGGGGGCGATAACACTGCAGCAATAGTATGCTCTTGGCAGCGCTCCGTCCGCGATCGACGTCACAGAATAGTGTGGAAGACTCCGAGCGTTGCTGCACGGGCGAGCAACCCCAATACCCACTAAAAACCCCCTCCTCCCTGACGACCCTGCGCTTTGAATGTGTTGGAAAGGCTGAGATTTAGAACATAGTTACGCCCAGCCGATCCAGCGCAATAAAGTGCCTGGAGTGTGCCCTGGGAGAACACACCCCACTATATAACACTTACACGTGTCAACTTCATTAGGCGATTCTTCAAAAGCGGTCACTTGAGGCTCGAAGCTTGCGTTATGACCACAGACCCCAAACCAGCCACGTACATTATTAAACAAAAAGGACATTTTTATAATGAAATATTATTATTTTTCCAGATTTTAAAGGCCCGTTGGTTGAATATGATTTCATAGTCATCGGAGCAGGTTCCGCTGGAAGTGTACTGGCTTCGAGACTAAGTGAGGGCCGTAAAGCTTCAGTGCTAGTTCTGGAGGCTGGTAAAGCGGAATCACTTATTACCGATGTGCCTATATTGGCACCATTATTGCAGCAAACTGATTACGTGTGGCCATACTTGATGGAATATCAGCCAAATGTGTGCACTGGTTCGTGTTTTATTATATTATAAAAAATCTACGGGCCTCAATCAGAGTTAGTCAGCAAAATTGAAATAGTTACAATATTAAATTTGCTCCAACACTATTTGAAAACAATTAAATCACTTAGAAAAAAGGAAAAGCATGCGGGCTAAAAAAAATCCGTTTAAAAAAATACAACCTTGATTTTTTTCAAAACTTTTCACCTAGTTAATAATTTACAATATAGAATTGAGACGCAATTTTCACGATTTTACGAGCTAATATTTGGCCACCGACTTGGTTAATTAATAAACCATTCAGGAATTACGTTTCTTCAAGATCAGACAAATAATACCCCATACAATAAAAAGAAAATAAAAATTCCACCCACAATTAGCTATATGTACCATATTTTTGTTTTGTGGCGGGGGAAATGCATTACACTACCGGGTCCTTTGATAGGGATTAGACCAAACCGATGAGAGTTAGCCACTGAAGATAGCGTAGCTAAGACAGTCAATCGCCGGCATGTATGGAGACTCAGCAAGATACCTCCCTCTATGTGGAGAGGTCACCCATGGGCCAATACTCCTGTTAAACCACCCTCCTCCCATGTGCCCCGCGCTTATGGTAGGAAGAGCGTGAGACTTAGAACGCCCACACTGATCCTAGCGCATTAGTGCTAGAGAGTGCCCCGGGAAGCAGGACAAACTGACTTCGTCAACAGGGGGATGAATCCTCCGCTCCCTAGATGCTGAAGGGGGGCCCTTGTAGCGGTATTACGGGAGGAGATCTTGCGGATACCTGGGTCTCACAGTAGCCACCACCCACCACAGTGACTTTATTTTTTTAGCAAGTTCACTTACATTAGCGCAATACAGACACTTCCCTGTCAAATTTCCTACATATAGACCAAGTAGTTTAGAAAAAAAATGAATGTGGCATATATACACAGTCACACGGACGTGCGTTCATGAATATTTCATAAGGATTCCGCTTTTGCCAATATGGCTACGGAACTCTAAGGAGATACCAAAAAAATCTTTATTTAAGACTAAGACACTAACAAAATTTCTCCCTCAGCTGGATACATGACGGTTTACTCTTATTTTGTTTTTTTTTCCCTATTTCACTAGAACGTATCTAGCCTCATGTGGAATACACATTCCTAAGATATTTTCATTCATAGAAAACCAGTATTTTTATTGACAAATTATCACATACGTAGTCGGAACCGATAGAGAACGCATGCACAGATAGACATTACAATATACGGGCTCCGTTTTACCCAAAATTATTACCGAACCCTAAACAATGAAGTAAGAAATCTTTCTTACACACAAATAAAACTAAATAATAACGCTTTGTGATGCTTTATTCAAAACATTATGACATTCGTCAGGTATGACAGAAGGACGGTGTTTCTGGCCTAGGGGACGAGCAATTGGTGGTACAAGTGTGGTCAACTACATGATCTATACGCGTGGGATGAAAGTCGACTGGGATAGAATAGCGGCGGACGGCAACTACGGATGGTATGGCAACGCCTGAAGATAAAAACAAAGCAATGTGTTATTAAAGTGAATACGTAAAACAGTATTGAGTTAGTTGTTCTGTGGATTCAGAAAAACAAAGCATGTTGGAAAAATTCTTATAAACTCCCATTTGGATTTTTTTCATTACTATCGTTGTTTAAGATTTAATACATACATACATAACTTCACGCTAGTTCCTTTGCGGGGTAGGCACGAACAACAGAGCGCCATTCAGGCTTATTCTTATACACCTCACTTGCTTCATAAGATTTAATGCACAGCAAAACTAGGAAATCACTAATATAATTTAGTTTCACGGTACCGAAAAAACTTTCACGATAAACTATAACAATCTTTATGATTTAAAGAAAGACATTTGTATAGAGGTCGATTTTTCAATCACCAAATAAAATTAATTCATACAATAAACAACGTGAAAAAATTAAAAACTACATTTACGCGAATAAAACAGTGGAATTGTGTCACTTTAACGTTTCTTTAATCGATGGATAAATTTTATCTGATGATTTAAATACGGCCCTAGGTAAAATATTCTTCTACTGTACACACATATCTAATATTTAAAATTCTCGTGTCGCGATGTTTGTTACCAAACTCCTCCGAAACGGCTGAACCGATTTGTATGAAATTTTGTGTGCATATCAGGTGGGTCTGAGAATCGGCCAACATATATTTTTCATACCCCTAAATGATAAGAGTAACCCACCCCTAAATATTAAGAAAAAATGACAAAATTTATTCTTTTAATTTTTTTATGATTCGGCATTAAAAATACATATAACCCTAAATTTTCACCTTCCTACCACTAACCCCTATTTTTCAATAACGATATTATTACTTTAATAATTTTCTACTCTCGGCAGTCGATAATTGATCAGTTACCACTCGATCAGTTATTCCCGCCAGGCGTCTACCGGCGTCACTTCTCACCCCGTAAACAGCACGGAGCAGGGATGAGAACGAAACCGGTGCTGCAATCGGGTTCTAGATTTTTATTTTTTAAGGGCAGGACCGCGTCTGACGGGCACAGCCAATTTACTTTTAAAAAAGTGCGTTCAGACCACACACATTAAGGGGTTCTATAGAGACGACGAACTTTCAGACTTGACCAACAGGCCAGACCAGAGTTTCAAAATAAATGCATTATATTTGCTAACATTTATTAGTAACAAATTATGCCCCTTTTAATACTTTTCATTCAAATTGCTTAGATTATTTTAAAAGTAGTTTAACGCGCATTAAAGCGTTGGAGCGTTTAGGTAGGTTTTGAATCTAATATCTTATTATGTAAGCTTGACTGACGTTGCACCTGACGTCAGGCGGAAATGCAGTCTAAGGTGGAGCACGCTTACCTAGAAGATACCTGTTCACGCGAGACTTAAAGACACCTAGATTATATTTTTCAGGAAAAACAGACGACGGTAAAGAGTTCCACTCTTCAGCGGTGCGTATGATGAAAGAGGAAGCATAGCGTTTCGTCCGCTTCGTTGGTATTTCCACCATATATCGGTGGCGTGAGTGCGTACGTCTGCTTGTCCGGTGGTAGAATGGTGAGGGAGGAACCAATTCATGTAATTCCGTGGCACACTCCCCGAAGTGTATCCTATAGAATACCGACAAACTGGCGACCTTACGTCGATGACTTAGGCTCTGAAGCCTCTCGTCGAATAGTTGGTTATTGCCTATCAGTTTCCTAGCTCTTTTCTCTATTGAATCGAGTGTCTCTAACTGGTATTTAGCTGAGCCATCCCAAAGATGAGAGCAGTACTCCATGCAAGACCGCACTTGTGCTTGATAGAGATTCAGCAATTGAAGTGGTGTGAAGTACTGCCTCACCTTTGATAGAACCCCTAGCTTTTTGCCAGCCAGCTGAGCAACAGACTCTATATAGGAGCCAAAATTTAAAGATTGTGTTAACGAAACGCCAAGAAGCTGAAGACTGTCGGTTATCGGTACGGATACACCTCGGAAAGTAGGAGTAAAGTCAAAAGGACTCCTTTTGGCAGAGAAGAGACACGCCTGGGTTTTGGAGGCATTGAACTTGACTAGGTTGGATTCACCCCAATCGGAGACTGCCTTCAAGGTCAAGTTCAGCCTAGTGATCATTGTCTCCCTCTGTGACTGAATCTGGGAGCTACTGGCTCGCGCGTTGGATGTATAGCTCTCTACAACAGTGCTGTCATCTGCATATCCCAAAATACCGGGTTTCAGCAAGTCGTTTATATGCAGCACGAAAAGTGTTGCAGAGAGCACCGATCCCTGAGGGACTCCGGCATTTATAGCCATTTGATCAGATGTGCATCCGTCAATGACTACTCTGATCGATCTATCCCTCAGGAAATCGGATATCCATGCGCAAAGACCGGTAGGCAATCCATAAGTTGGAAGCTTGCTTATGAGGGCGTCGTGCCATACCCTGTCAAAGGCTTTCGAGATGTCAAGAGAGACGGCCATCGTCTCTCCATATCTCTCGATTGCCTCATTACAGATATGGGTGACGTACGCAAGAAGATCTCCCGTTGAGCGGTTTCGGCGGAAGCCATATTGTCGGTCACTCAGAAGGTCATTGTCTTTTAGATACGCCAAGAGCCGGACGTTCAAAATACGTTCCATACTTTTACAAAGTATGGACGTAATTGATATGGGCCTGTAGTTAGCAGGGTCGGCACGGCTACCTTTTTTCCAATTGCTGGATCTTAGCTACCATCCAAGACTGTGGTACTTGTCCACTCTTTACACACACACGAAAGATTTCGTGTCAAAATCGGAGCGAGCTCAGGTTCTCAAGTTTTGCGTACTATGGCCGGAACACCATCTTTGCGACTAGCATTGTTCACATCCATATATAGCAGGGTTTTAGGATATTCGCTCTGGCGTATGCGTAGATAGGCATGGAGGCCAAGCACTGCGACAATCGTGGAGGTCTTGCGTTATTGTACACCAAAAGAGAAGATATAGCAAAGAGAGCCACAAAGAGATTAGCTTTCTCTACAACCGTGCGAGCTAGTTATCCGTCGGGTTTCAGCAGTGGTGCAAGTGAGGGGCTGCAGAAGTTCGAATCGACTGACTTTGCCAGACTACTGATGGTGGTGTATAGGTGGTGTGTGTAGGGGTTTATTTTTATGCGTGTGGTGCGTCGATGATGTTACCCATTGTTTGAGGATGACGCACCACTAGGCGAGAGCCCATGACTGTATCGTCATTCGGGAGCTAGGGTCTACCGCTTGAGAGGGGAGTACAAAATAAGACGACGTGTGTTATACTCTTTATGAAATTATTGCTTAATTAATTTAACACTAAACTAAAGACTGTATATACAGAAATCTTACCTGCTACGTGAAAATATGGAAAACCTAAACATATTCGTAGATGCATCTCCGAAGGTTTTCTGTTTTCTATATTGAATGTTTTTGGCACATACATGGACTATTCAATTTTAACCTTGCTAATTATGTAGCAATAAATTATTCCATGTACGTTACGTAACAGTGCAGTTTATAAATAATGATAAATGATAAGTATACACATACGTATACATACATATGATAGTACAAACATACATACATATATATAACAGTATTAGGAAATATTATATGCAATGGAGAAGTAATACAATAAGCATTGAGGTAGTAAGTGAAGACTATAAAATGAATCGTTTTGAATTGGTGGTCTCTTTCGACACTCTTGTTTATGAAATTTAGTACATAGACATGTTTAAAAACAAAGATAAACATAAGTGATTTGTAATTTCAAAAATACAATCCTTTATAACATAAAGAATCAAAATATACACGTACAACCATAGGCGCGTGGAAAGTCCCGGTAACATTCACAAAAATGTACATACATACATACATACATACATAACTTCACGCCAGTTCCCTCGCGGGGTAGGCACGAACAACAGAGTGCCATTTAGGCTTATTCTTACACACCTCACTTGCCTCTTTGACATTCATAACTCTTGTCATGCAAGCTCGTCTGTTCTTAAGGCTCCTGACGTCACCTTCAGCTAGTACACGATCAATTTGATCATGGAAGGTGTGTCGTGGCCTTCCACGACTTCTGCATCCATCCACTTTTGCATTGTATATCTGTTTAGTCATTCTTTCATCATGCATTCTTTCCACATGCCCGAACCACCGGAGCATTCCTTTCCTTACCTTCACCCCGACACTCTCTTTCAGACCAACTCTCTTTCTTACTTCGGTATTACGAACGCGGTCCGCGAGCGTCACTCCGCAGATTTTGCGCAGTGCTCGCATCTCGACCGCGTTTACTCTACTTTCATGCTCTTTCTTCCATACCCAACTCTCGCTTCCATACGTGAGCGTAGGTACCAGCACCGCGTTGTGTACGGCGAGCTGGGCCTTCTGGCTGAGGTTCTTAGCGCCTAGAAGTTTACCTAACGCTCCATTTAAACTATTCCCCAAATTCACTCTTCTTTCTATATCAGCGGTGTACCTTCCATCCCTGCTAAAAGCACATCCAAGATATACAAACTCATTCACTTGCTCCAGCATAACATCATCGACCACTATCCTTGCATTCGTTCTGGTTTCTTCTCTTTCAAACACCATAACCTTTGTTTTCTTCGCATTCAAATGTGATAAGAAAAATTTCTGTTTCGTTTGTTTGTTTGTTTCTTCTAAACGGCCTTACATATGAACTAATTTTCGTAACATTATTTTGTATAATAACATAATGTGCAATACTTGATTTTCATTTTTCAGGTCTAAACTCTCGAAAGCATTCTTAGATGCATCAAAAGTATATGGCCATCGTAGAGTGGATTACAACAGTCCTGATGCCTTTGGATTCAGCTTCATACAAGCAACAATGTCTGGAGGGCACAGAGCAAGCAGCGCGAAAGCATTTCTACACAACCACAAAAAAAGGAAAAATCTACACATCCTACCAGACAGCAGAGTTACAAAAGTTATAATTGATCCAACTACAAAAACAGCAACTGGAGTCGAGTTTCATAGAAATGGTAAAATCTATAAAATACGTGCTAAAAAAGAAGTTATACTTTCGGCCGGGCCTATTGAATCGCCACATTTACTAATGCTATCAGGAGTGGGTCCAAAGTCACAGCTGCAATCTTTTGGCATACCAGTCATACAAGATCTAAAGGTTGGGGAAATTCTGTATGATCATATATCTTTTCCTACATTAACTTTCATATTAAATGACACTAGACTAACGATAGTTGAACGGAAACTAGCCACAATTAATACTGTAATTCAGTTCGATCACTACGGTGATGGTCCAATGTCGTCCTTAGCGGGAGTGGAGACTATTGGATATATCAAAACTAATATATCTAAGGAATCAGACGATGTCCCGGACATTGAGCTGATCGGAACTTGCGGATCAATAACGTCGGACGAAGGAAAAATTGGCGCAAAAGGAATACATATTGCCGATTGGTTATACAATGATGTTTACAAACCCATTGAAAATGTAGAAAGTTTTGCCATAATTCCAATGTTGATTCATCCTAAATCTTTCGGCTCCTTAAAATTAAGATCGGGAAACCCGTTTGATTACCCGAAACTCTACGGGAATTATTTGACACATCCGGACGATATGGCTACATTAATAGCATCAATAAGGTACAGTATCAAACTAGTCGAGACGCCCCCTTTCCAAAAGTATGGCGCAAAATTATACACAAAGAAATTTCCAAATTGCAAACAGCACACTTTCAACAGTGATTCGTATTGGGACTGTGCGTTAAGAACAACTACAGCGACCCTTCATCACCAGATAGCGACTTGCAAAATGGGTCCATCATCAGATCCCAACGCAGTAGTGGATCCGGAATTGAGAGTATATGGAATTAAAAATCTTAGAGTAGCGGATAGCAGTATAATTCCTAGGACGATTGCTGCACATACCAACGCTCCAGCCATTATGATTGGAGAAAGAGCTGCAGATTTTATCAAAAATACATGGCAATTATATTAAACACTAAAGTATCTCTGAAGATGTGACTAGTGCAAGATTCCAGCTTATAATTAGCGAGAAACTGAGAGGTACCAAAGTAATTTATTCTTTTAAGCCGACTAAGTTATATATTTATTAAATTTTTAACTGTCAAACATATCATTACTATAAATACGATTATTATACACATTTGAAAACACAACATTTTTTTCATTTCTTTACGTATATACTTATACCTAGTACAGTGTAACCTTGACATAACAAATCTGAAGGAGATTAAAAAATATTCGTTATACCAAGAAGTTTGTTACATGTCATTGTGACAGAGGTTACTTTGGTCTAAAATACGTTTTAATAAGGTAAGCAAAGTTAAAATGAAAAGTAAAACACATTTCCGCAACTGGAGATCAATGGTCTCTGCCCCCAGTACCCTCATGAGAAACAGGCGTGATAGTCTGTATGTATGTAAAATACATTGTAATGAACGCACTTTAGTATTTATTTACCGTACAAGACTTAACATTAATTTATGTATTACTAGGATATGCCCGGACTTCGTCCACGCTTGATTTCTATTCTATTATATTTTTGTTTCAAATGGCTCCAACGCATAGGCATTGTTAAAAAAAGGCTTTTATCGGTATTCGATTGCAAAGACCTTCTGTCATCCTGTGAACACGCTTGATTTCAAATTTACGCGGGTTTCCCAAAGCCCCAAAACTATCGGAACATTTACAAAAGAATGTAAGCTACCGTTCTAGTGAAAACTGTGTCGGAATAAACAAATTTTTATGCACCCGAAACATTACAAACCACTCCCGGGAAAATTCCTGCGGGATTCTCGATATAAAAAATATCACACATTTTATTACATTAAATTTATTTTACATAAAATTTGGTATCCATACAGTGAAAAAATCACATTGTTATCTAATGTTTTTTTTTATCCGGCCATTTTAAATCATTCCCTAAAAAATTCCCGCGGTATTCCTAGGATAAAAAGAAGCGCAGATTTAAGTCTAAAAATTTTCTCTCCATCAGCAAAAATCGCATCGAAATCGACCCAGCAGTTTTTACGTGAATCACGAACAAACACATAAACCGACAAACCAACAAAGAAATCTCAAAAAATGCATCTTTTCCCATCGTTTATATAGTCTATTCCTCTTGGGTTTTTTTTTAAATACCTTCAATGTACAGACACGGCATATTTTAGGGACGGGCTGAAATTCGTTTCACATTCGGTTTGGCCGAATTTCGGCAGCTTGAGCCGAAGTTCGGCATTTGGCCGAAATTCGGTTTGAATGCCGAACATTCGGTGCAAGAAAAAAGTAAAATACCTACTTAAACTGTTTTGACTGAATTTAATAGAAATCATATCTATCATAACCGTAAAATAAAATTAGGCCTTTATATACTTATGGTCATTTATTTTAGTTAGGAACATGTAAACCTTAACTTGCAATGTGATAATTATTAAATAAAGTTAGTTCTTAATTGAGTCTTCCTAATTAAATAGACATCAAATTAAAACAAAAATGAAATAAACTTATTATTCCTCTAACAAACATCAGTAAGTAGTGTAACTGCTTAATTCTAATGCGTATCTTGAATTTAAAAAAAAGCACTTATAAGGGACACCAGCAATTAAAACTTTAATTTAGTTTGAAATTATTTTTTTACGAACTAAACATTAAGAATTTACATACATACATACATAACTTCACGCCAGTTCCCTTGCGTGGTAGGCACGAACAACAGAGTGCCATTTAGGCTTATTCTTACACACCTCACTTGCCTCTTTGACATTCATAACTCTTGTCATGCAAGCTCGTCTGTTCTTAAGGCTCCTGACATTTGAATTTAAGAATTTAGAATTATGAAATGGTGTTTTTTTCCAATCAAAGGTCTAAATCTATTCTTTTATCCACCTACTCGTATTTAAAATTTATTAGAGGCAGGTCTAAAAACGCCAACGATTCGGCGTTACCAAGTCACGACGTGTCGCTCTCGAGAAAGCGTGGGGAAATCAAACCGAAGTTCGTCCGAATTTCGGCCGATATTTTTGTTTTGACCGAATATTCGGCCGAAATTTGTATTCGGTTCAAACCACATTCGGCCCATCCCTAGCATATTTAGAATTGTATAATATCACTAGGATTTGCCCCGCGGCTTTGCCGCGTGTCATATCCTAGGCAGTAAGCCTTATTTTACTTACACAAAAACTTAATTCGGTTTTTGACATATAATAATAACAAAGAAACTAAGTCCATATATTATAACAAACACAACTTCCCAGCAAAACATAGAGGCTAGTCGAAGCCAACCTGATTCGAGTAATATAATGAATGACATGTTGTTTATGACAACGTATGTATTTGTTAGCAAATTGAAAACGCGATTGCAGCGCCATCTAGTTTTCTGATCCGACTGTTTTAAGGAAACGACTTCATTTATCGGGATAAAATGTATCCAAATGTTAACTCAGGTTATAAGCTAGCACTATATCGAGTTTCATATATATAAATATATGTATAGATCCGATCGTAGCGCCATCTTTTTGGCTATTTTCGTCTATCCCACGGAAACAACGTCATTTATCGGGATAAAAAGTATCCTAAGTTATGCTCCGGGATATAAGCTAGCTTTATGTCGATTTTCACTTATATCTGTTCAGTACTTTTCACGTGTAGGTACTCTAACAGACACAAATTCTAAAAATTCAATTTTCGGAATCTCCTGGTCCGAATTATCCCCCTTCAATTTATTCACATTTTTAAACGTATTGTAGCAACTTGAACCATTTACAGATTTATTATAGTATAGATAGATGTACTTACAAATATATAAAACCCAATCGATAAGGAAAATTAATTAGGCGTAATAATAACTAATTGCACAACATAAAAATAACTTACTAATAAATGAGTCATTCGGCTCTTGTATGAGGAAAATAGTGTCAATTAAGGGATGGGCCGAATGTGGTTTGAACCGAATACGAACTTCGGTTGAACATTCGGTTAAAACAAAAAAAATCGCAGAACTTCGGTTTAATGTCGCCACGCTTTCTCAAGAGTATCATGACCTGTTGACAACGTCAACTTGATAACACCAAATTTTTGGCTTTTTTACACTATAACCTGCCTTTAGTAAATTTTAAGTATGAGTAGGTTGATAAAAGAATAGATTTTTAGACCTTTGATTGGAAAAAATCACATTTTCATAATTCTAAATTCATAATGTTTAATTCGTAAAAAGTGATTTCAATCAAAATTAAAGTTATAATTGCTGATGTCCCTTAGTCGTGTGTTTTTTTTAATTCAAGTTACGCATTATAATTAAGCAGTTGCACTACTTACTGACGTTTCTTAGAGGAATAATAAGTTAATTTAATATTTTTTTTAATTTGATGTCTATTTAATTGGGCAAAGACTCAATCAAGAACTAATTTTATTTATTTTTTGTCACATTGCACGTTACGATTTACATGTTCCTAACTAAAATAAATGACCATGAGTATATAGATGCCAATTTTTATATTACGGCTATGATAGCTATGATTTCTATTAACTTCAGTCAAAATAGTGCAAGTCGGTATTTTACTTTTTCTTCGCACCGAATGTTCGGAATTTAAACCGAATTTCGGCCGAATGCCGAAGTTCAGCTCAAGCTGCCGAAATTCGGTTAAACCAAATGTAAAACGAATTTCGGCCCATCCCTAGTGTCAATTAATCTGAAACAATCTCAATTTTCCTCACTGTCGTAGTAAAATTGATAGTATCATACTTGAAAATATATATTCCAATTGTATTAGTACCTACAAGACCTACATAGATGTAGACAACGATAATATAATATGAGTACCTATTATGAGTCAGATGGCTATGGTACTAATTTGTGACGCTCCATCAAGACTTATCTTTTATTAAGGTTTGAAGCAACGCCAACGCCCTTGAGGATTTTTCGGTAGTAATTCTTCGGGCGATAGCGGGGATTTCATAGACGCTGCCGTTTTTCAGATGTATTATTATTTTATTGAGAATAAAATAAAGTAAAATCTAAAAGAATAGTAAAACCAAATTATTTATCACTTTTTTTATAAATACACTAGAGTTTACCCCGCGGCTGCGCCGCGGGTTAACCTCTAATTCCTGCTTCTTGTTTAAAGAGCACAGACAAACAACAGATTACATTGTACAACATTTTTATGTTAGTGCCATTTGCACCCGAAAAGTTCACTTAATTTTATATCGCAAACTATCCGATCTCCTGGCGTGAGTATATAAAATATGTCCATTTTCGACATTTAAACAAAATTACAATAAAAACGTTCTAGCATTCCCAGTGTTTTCCAAAAACTTAACAGAAAGACATATCGAGTTACTATCGCATTTTTATAGACGATGAATTTTTATATCTATGAACTTGAGAAATGATTGGTCTCATCCAAACCTTCATCCTCTATTACAAACAGTCCTAGTTTTGTTTATGTATCCCCCGTCAATGAAAACTACAAAAATGACACAAAGGACAAAATCAGTAAAAAGGACAAAAAATTCAAAAAGGACAAAAAAGCTAAAAGGACAAAAAGAGCAAAACAGCCAAATGGACAAAAAGATCAAAAAGGACTAAATAACCAAAATGGTGAAAATGGCAAATCACAAAACCAACCAAAGCCTGTCCCACTTTTGGGATAAATCTTTACATAAACCTTTACATAAATCTATCCCAAAATCTATCCCATTATCAGGGATGAAAAATATCCCTTGTCCACCCTGGATATGAAAATTATATATATACCGATTTTCAGCCAAATCGGTCCAGTAGTTTTTCCGTAAAAGCATAACAAACAAACAGAAACATATATTTTTATCCCGGAAACTATCCCATTTTTCGGGATAAAAAGTATCCTATGTTCATCCTCGGCATCGAAAATATATATATACTGAGTTTCAGCCAAATCGGTCTAGTAGTTTTTCCGTGAAAACGGAACAGACAGACAGACAGAGTTACTTTCGCATTTATAATATTAATAGGGATATATATGTTTTTCGTCCTGTTTTGATAAATATTGAAAGAGTAAAATGGTTTCATGTGAATAATTTGGAGGTGATTTGATGATTTTTTTCTTAACTAAAAGTATGACAGGAAAATCGTGAAAAGCCACGTTATGTCTCATATTATGAAGATTTATGCTATTTTTTTTGTAAGTTGACTGGTAAGTACCAACCAAAAGTTGTTTTGTTTGCACCGCATTTTAGAACTTTTGCGGCAGTAGAAGCCTTAAATAAAATGTCCTTAACAAGTTTACAAATTGTGTTCTTCTTGATACCGAGATTAAATTGGTAAATAAATCGTTAACATTACATTGCGAAATCGAATACCTATACCAGGGCTTCCCAAACTTTGTTTAACTGTGACGCCCTTCGGAAGTTGCCATGTTTTTGCGACGCCTTGGCCTTCTTGCTATACATTTACCTACTAGTTATAGTTTTAGCCTAATAACAATTTGTCGGAAAAACTCCAAATAGCATCTAAATTTTTTATTAGAAAATAAAGAACAAAACATAACCAAAAATTAAAGCAAACAAAAAAGATAAAAAGCAAGCACACCCTTCACCTGCACACCCCCCGGCATCACAATGCGTATGGCGCTCACTCGACTCGGTCGCATCAACACAGACAGCCAACCTATTTAGATCGCCTCACGACGCGCCTGGGATAATACCGCGGCGCCATAGGGCGTCGCGACGCACAGTTCGGGAAGCCCTGACCTATACTATATTCATCTTAATATGAGACAAAGTGTAAACAAAGAAAACAAGGTTTCTTTAAATTTATTTATATCTGATTAAATGTAGGATAGATACCTACTAATCTCATTTATTTGTTATGTAACAAAAAGAAAACAATAAACAAATAATTAAAAACGTAACACAAGGAGAAACTTAACAAAAACAACACAAGTAACATGAAATAAACGAAATTGCCATGGGAATCGCACTGTCACATCAACAAGCTGACTGGTATAGTACAGGGGCCCAATTCTGCTATTTCAATATCTTGGCGTTGGTAAGATATTCAAATTACGATTCCTTTGCGATAGTGTAAAAAAATTGTATTTTACTAAATCCACAATATCTTCTCGATATCGTCGCTGCAGATTAGTAGAAAAAATGGTATCACCATTAATAGACAATGATGTTAGCCGAAATAAGTACCTATTGAAAATGAATTGAGAAATGATAAATTTTAAACATTTTTTCGCAAATTTTCGTTACAAATATTTATAAAAATAGAGTGACGTACCACGGTCACGTCATTGGTATTAACAGAAAACCGAAATCAGGAAAACTTAAGATTGAAACGAGTTTCCGGTGATTTTGACGAGACAATAATAGTAGAATTGGGCCCCAGATGGCGGATATAACCCAACCGATGACAAAACGACATATTAAAATGTGAAATGTTCGCACATCTGTACTCTGTAATTCGGTAGTATTAAAAAAAACGTGCCGACTTTGACAATCACACCCTACAAGGTTTTTCATGCAAAAAAAACCCATTACATAACGTGTAATGGTTTTCTTTTGCATGAGATCTGATCATTTTTTATGGTTTGTTTACAACTTGTCTCACCGTTCTCTGAATGCGGTAGGTATACTAGAGTTCGAATTTAGATTCTTGACATCTACAGTATAATAATGAATTTATTAGTTTATTCGTATTATATTTGTTTTACTCTCTCTTATTAAACAGCTCTTAGTTTAATTAGAGTCCTTACCATACATTACCTAATAGTGGAGGAGCAGTAAATTTCTGTCCAGAATTTTAAAGCAACGAGTACCTATTTGCTACTGAATAAAAATAAGTATTACTTCCTCGCGACCATCTTTTTGCAAAACAAGATTTGTTGGAAAATATTTATCGAAAGCAACAACAGTTTCAACGTCACCAACAGACTTAATTGACTTCCTTTTTTAACCGACTTCAAAAAAAGGAGGAGGTTCTCAATTCGTCGGGATCTTTTTTTTTGTTTTTTTTTTAAATGTATGTTCACCGATTACTCCGAGATAAGTCTCTGATCCGATTTACGTGATTCTTTTTTAGTTTGATGCGGAATAGTTGCCATTTGGTCCCCTAAAAATTTTACATAGTTTGGCCCAGTAGTTTTCATTTTACGATCATTTTTTTCTTCCCGTTTCTTGGGACCTATATTTTTTAAGGAGCGCGGCACCTTTCGTAGGTCTACCCATACATAGTTAGACACTAAAAAGTAACAAATAAAATAAAAAAAACTTATTATATATTAATAATAATAGCTTTAGAAATAAGTTATTTTATTTTTTAGTTTTTGAAGTCGGTTTTTTAAACGAAGTTTTTTTTATTTTTAAGTCAATAAATTGCGACATATTTGTCTCCATAGTCGCGAAAATTGTCCGCCCCTCTAACTTTTAAACTATGACGCGGAAAATTGTAACAGAAATTATTGTAGTTTGAACAAAACCCCTTAAGTAGAAAATATGGGGTATTTTTGATTTAACGCTTTTTTATGGCCCTAGATATTAGAATGAAAACAGTGGACGTTTACAACAACCGCGGAACCAACTGCCGCGCACTTGCTAAATGTAGTTATTTTTCATCGACTTCAAAAAGGCAGAGATTCTCAGCTAAAGAAAGAAGAAAGAAAGAAAATATTTAATAAAACTACGTTTTAACGGTTTTAAGCGCGGTAATTTATGAGGTCTGCGATCAGTGAACACACGCTGGATAAACCCAACCACTACATCAGATTCGATAACCCACAAATCCTCGCGAAAGAGAATCGTTTCATACCTAGAATGATGCGTGAGACTATTGAAATCAAAAAACACCCAAATTTCAATAGAAAAGATGGTTGGGAAGTACCACCTGTTTGGCATCCGATCATCAAAACTATTAAGACCCAAACCTAGCAAAAACCAACTGCCAGACCTCAAGACACTGTGAGCTCTTTCTGCGTGCAACGGAACACAAACCAACTTAACTGATAATTTCTTATATTTTCCTTCCACCCATTATTAGCTCTAATAATTTTATATATTATATAAAATTATAGCTATATATAATTAGAGCTAGTCATGTTTACTGAAGAGTTTCTTGCGCCGCTTCTTCTCTTCAATCCATAACATGTTGAGAAGCGGTGGTAAATTATATTAGGCTCCCATAGAGTAAATAACCATAAACTAAATAATTAAAATAATCTTGTTGGCGGTAGGCTAAATAAAACTTTAACAATACTCGTTGACACTTGACACTTTTGCCTTCCGTAATCACGACCACTGAAAAGTGGCCGAAACGTCGGAATAACCAAAATCAAATAAATTATCGCGCTTAAAACCGTTAAAACGTAGTTATTATGTATACAAATCGCGAAAACTTAAGAAAATATTTATTTCTAAATTCAATTCAATTTTATATTGTTTTTATATGTTTGTTATGCGATTTCTCCGTTCAATGTGAACCGAATTATTTTTTTATTGGAAAGACTATCTTCCTGAGGTCGTTCCAGTGTCACTAAATCAGGATCTGATGAGAGCATCACAGGAAAATCGACAGCAACGCTCGTTGAAAAGCGCCTACCCTCATCGAAAGGCATGCTTGTATACGAGGGCCAGTAATATAATTTCTACAGGCGCTTAATATATTATTTTTAAAGCCAAGTATTTGACATCGATATTTGACATCTTGAAGTTGGCAGGAAGTAAAACATAAAAATGACTACAAATTGCAAATTTCTTGTTGCTTTTTTTATATTTTACTTGGCACCGACTTCAAGATGTTGTAGAAAATATTTATTTTCTCCTTTTTTTTTGGTTTGAAATCAGTTTTGTTTTTGTTAAAACATATACTTATATTTTTTAGCATATTCATCGCACGCCATGGCGTTTACTGAATGAAATCGCCTGTCCATTTGTGTTTACATCTTATCTGTCTAAAATTGCACTATCAAGATTATCAAAGTTCGTAATAACTTTGGTATGTTAGATTACAATAGATAAATCGATCAGCTGTAACCAACAGGGTTGGTGCTTGATAGAAATAACATTAAGAAATACGTACTTTAAACAAATGCAACAAAGGCATCAAGATGTAGGAGATATTTTAAAGGTGAACGTCGGAAACCATTCTATAAATATCCATACTAAATAATACAAAGTACGTAATAAGGAGCCAATTGACTACCCTGCATTGCAAGCCTGCAGTGGGCGGAGCTTGCAGAACCCAAGAGGCGTCCATTTCTGTGTTGACGGACGCAATGCAGGCTGTAATAACATTAACAGTCCTGCATTATGCGGCGGACAGCTAGGCGTGAAGCGTGAATAACATATAACCCTATAATAAAACGGTTTTAAGCGCGTTTTATTTGATTTACATTCCGACGTTTATTATTGTTTAGCCTTTAACCAGCTAAACAATAACATTACTCTTTGACGACACTTGACTTCCGTGATCATGGCTACAGAAAAGTGGCCGTAACGTCGGAATGTCGGAAATCAAATAAAATACAGCGCTTAAAATCGTCAAAAAGTAAGTAGCTTTATTATGTGTACTTGTCGCAAAAACTTAGTAAAATAAAAGCTAAACCCTTTTAAAAATTGTTGTGTCGAAATAACGTACAGATTCTCCTGCAACACACCGCTGTATCTGTGGGTGGTCGCGGGTGACAACCCTTTTTTTTATTAACGCTGGGGAAATGCGTTCGCGCATATCCTCAGGTCCCGGGGGAAGCCACCAAGGGGTATGTGGAACTCCCGGCAGCTGATGTTGCACACAAGCTTCAACGTTAGAGCTTGCAAGCACCAACCGCCAGACTACACACTAAACCTTCCAGCGTCCCTCCGCATCATGATGAGGCACCACGGGACTGTAACCATGGGTATGACTGCCGTGATACCTCGATGCAAGCGCGAGTGACAACCCTAAGAAACATCAGCTGTGATTTGCATCCCTGATGCAGAGACAAGGCGCGCATGTATTCTATACGTGCCCAGCGCTTATCAAATCGTCAAAATGTTTTTTATTATATTTTTATAGTAATATAGGTTTGCTTTGACCATGATCTCACCCGATGTAGAGCACTGATATGATCTAAGATGGAGCACGCTTACCTAGAAGTTACCTATTCACACGGGACTTGAAGACACGAAGGTTGTAAATATTGCGAAAGACAGACT
This sequence comes from Dendrolimus kikuchii, assembly GCA_019925095.2. Taxonomy (NCBI): domain Eukaryota; kingdom Metazoa; phylum Arthropoda; class Insecta; order Lepidoptera; family Lasiocampidae; genus Dendrolimus; species Dendrolimus kikuchii. The sequence continues at coordinate 7,261,156 of CM034406.1, read as the reverse complement.
CCGACAATGAATTTCACCCTAATTTCCTTCAGCTACGCATCAATATCCTATAATGTTTGTCCCGCATATAGTAAGAATCTAGAGATAATTGCGTCACCCAGGCTTATTTTTCTTAATGCTACGACGTGGATCTGTTTAAGAAAGCCATAAGGTTTTTTCAAGATCGGCAACGTGTTGACGACGCCCTACTGACCGTCCATAAACGACGGTGACCGTTATCCATCAGGTGGACTAACCGCTTATTTTCCTCATTCAGGCAATTGAAAAAAACTATACACTATAATAAGGAAAATCCATAAATACCTAAATTAAAAGAATAACGAGTTTTATTTTTCAATCCATTAAAAAACTTGTAGATATCGTGTATTAGCTATAAAGAGAAGATCCGGATTATCGTAATGCTTTTTCTGATCATCATTGCAAAGTTAAATGATAGCAATGTTTATAGGAGCTCCACATTCTCACGAGAACGCGAGAAAAAGTTGAAAAACACGAGAACCCGTTCCTTAGTCTCATTTCCTTCACTATTGTCGAATTTCCACTATAATGTGGAGGGCCTTGGCATGGTCTGGCCTGACCTGGGGGAACTTAGTAATAATGACGGTACAATACCTGATAACCTGCAATAGTATAATAAAAGAAACTGTCAAATGACAAAATGATGATGTTGAAAATGATACCAACTCAGACGTGCGCTTGGTAAAATGTTTCATCTTCAATCGTTTCATTAATGTTAAATTTTGGTCGATGAACGAAAAAAGTACGTCTGTTTTCTGTACTCTTAACTATTTTATGTTTATACTTATAACCTAATTAAAAGCGTAGGCATGGAAATACTTTATCAATGAAACACTCGCGTACACGGACGGTAAAGTATAGACGTTCATACAAAATAGGCGCCACGGCCAGGGCAGACGAACTCGTCAATTGTTTAAATTGTAATATGACGCGAACGAAGCATGACCTTCAACGTTTTTAAGATAATAAATCTTGAAATAATTTGATGACTTAGTTGTATGGCTCCCATCACCTACATACAATCAGCATGATAAAGTCGTTTGTTTAGGGGGAAAAAACCAATAAATAATAAACTTAATAATTCAGGCAAGTAGGCACTAAACTAAACTAATAGGGCGTTGGCATTCATTATTTTAATGTCACACTATGCTAAGCAATTTTTATAGATACAAAAATTAACTATCTAACGAACTGATAATTAAGAAAACAATCAAGTTTAGGTACTTCATTGATAAGAGGTTAATGGGTATTTCACATATATTAACTCTAAAATCTAATATTTACAGATCATAAATAAACATATTTTATCATCTTCTACTAAACTAAATACAGTGAATTTATGAAGTTATAAGTGCTACAAATGAAAATACTAAATAAATAAAATTTCGTTGCTATTTTTGGATCTAAAAATTACCTGAAACTATTAATGCCTCATTCGGCCCAACGGTATGTATATTTCCCATTTTCCTTCACAATCACATACACTAATATACACCACTTATTTTATTCACTTAACTAACAAAACCACAAAATACACTTTCAAATCAATAATAAATACAATAAAAATGCACCAAACAATCAGGAACAAAATGAATGAACTGATGAATGAATGAAGTAATTTTTGATAGCCATTGACATATTTACGCGGGTTTTGCGCATGCGTACGTATTGCTTTGTATGTAGGCAGTCGGGTGATCTAAAGAAAAAAAGTTTTATCGGTTTTATCGAAGACGTAATATACTTAATCAAAAGGTTTATTCTTCTTAAGTTGAGTAATTGTAAAAGAATATTCATTCGATTTACTAACGCAGTAATCGAAATACAGACACTATCCTGTGTTAGTATTTATATATTGGTTGTTAAAATTTATAACATTTTTTCAAGTTTACCGGTGCCCGATACGGAAAACGGAAGCAAAAGCATCGACAATAATTAATATTCTCAAAAAAACTTTGTAGTTGAATAGTTGTCTATGGTATAAACATACGTAGTATCTATAGTAGTTTGTGGTATAAACGAATTAATGGCGAATACGTTGTAAATTGTGATTGTTTGTTGAAAGAAATTCGATTACTAATGCTAGCAAGCCAAAAAGCTATTTTTAATTAGGATATTTTGTGATTAGTAAGTATTAAATCCTAATTAATATGTTTTGATTATATTGTTTTTACTCCATGACAAATTATTATAATAATAATATGCCATTGTGAACTTTCAAATATAACCCATAAAAACTAAAGTAATTTCCAGGTTACCGTGATCATATATAAAATGTCTGATACTAGTGATTTGGACCGCCAAATAGAGCAACTGAAAAGATGTGAGATTATCGTGGAAGCAGAGGTTAAAGCACTTTGTGCTAAGGCTCGCGAGATTTTAGTCGAAGAAAGTAATGTTCAAAGAGTAGATTCTCCTGTTACGGTATGTATTTTACACCTTGCGTTAACCTTTTTGATTCTATATCATACATTTTTACTCATAAATTCTGTCAATGCAAGAAAGTTCATTTTAAAAACATTTGGTTACATAAACTCATTGGTTCCTTTCAGTCTGGTAAAACCTTCAAGAAAAGTGTTGTGGCCACTAACAAATGAAGAATAACAATTATTATTTTTTGTCTTCTCTCTGTCTCACAAACACATCAACTGGGCTATTGGAGGGTTGCAAAATCAAATTGCTTAAAATTTAAAAATGATCTATAATCCTCTGTTGATCTTGTTTTCAGACTCATGATTTTCATATATAATATAGCATTTGAAAAATGATATTGTAAAGAATTAGCAGCACAATCCAATACACTAACATTTATAGTACAATTAATTCTGTCCCAATACTATTAGAACTGTTAGAAACAATGGAAAAGTATAGACATGTGGGAGTACTAAGTATTTTAATTTTGGATAACTTACCTTTAAGTAAGGTATGGGGTATAGTTACAGGGCGCATTTATTAATTATGAACAGATCTGAACTTTTTTAATATAGGTTAGAAGGCTTCACCTTTGTAGTTATTTTTTTTAACCACCTAAAATTTACTTTATATCTGAAATAGTAAATAAATGCATTCTATAAGTATACCACACCCTAAGTAAGGCAAACTTCCTTTTGGTTAAGGATAAGAATTTATATTGGTATACAATACTAAGAAGGATGTTGTTTAATAAGAAATGTAAAATTCAAGCTGAACTATCTATCTATTTTTTGTTTGCAAGTAAGGAAACTTACAAGCTACACCTGACTGTAAGTGGTTACCACTGTCCATAGCAATCTGCAACACCAAGGGAGTCATAGAGTTACCTACCTTATTGGGTCTACAAGAATCTGTTTATGCCCATTTGAAGAGCCCCATATTATAGTAGTTTGGAAAAATGTGATTTGTCAGCTGATATTATTATTTTTCAGTCCTTGTTTAGAATAAGTAGGTAAAACATCACTTCACAGCTTTTCTTGTATGCCATATTTCTGTGTGAGGTAACAGCTAAGCATAAGTGGGTGAAAGCAGCCATTTTGGACACTACTAGTCAACATTTGATGAGAAAAACCATACCATGTACTCATCATTATTTTGTGTAAGACACTGTCAAGCTATCGTGATTTTTTTCATTGCGGAGGTAGCATACAGACAGTAACTAAATTCCATTAGCTGGGTGACTGCCCAGTTACCACTGCCTATAAACATTTGCAACACCAATGGCGAAGCCAATGTGTTACCAACTATTAGGAACGAATAAAGACAGTGGGATAGGGAGATGAGATACAGGGATCAGACACAAAGAATGGGATAGTAAGGATAGACTATGACCTATGGGATTGGATAAGGGGAGAGGAAAATGGGCCTCAAAATTCTCACCTATCACATGAAACATGATTAGGAAAACGTTGACTGTTTCACACTGATTAATTACTGGCTGTGCCAACTTATGACAGTTAAGATAGTGTTATTTAGTGCTATATGTTGTTTTTTTTTTATTGCAGGAGTTCAATGTACAGGCAGACGGCTCACTTGATGGAAAGCTGTTACCATCGCCTATGGTCATTTGCAACACCAAAGGTGCTACAAATTTGCTACTGCTCTCTTAAGGGAGTCTGGAACCTGGTCATTAATGCCGGAACACAACTCAAGGTTGTTATGGTGACATACTCTAGACCAGGGGTGGTAGCCATCCAGTTGGGCAAATACCCTATCACCTGGTTGTGGGTTGTTTTGTCGCCTCTTACAACAGGCTGCAGGAAATTGTATTCTTTCTCCATTCCTGCATGGATAACAATATATAATAATGCTGTTGCTGCATGCAGCCTGAACCAAGTCAGGATCTTAAAGTTAGTGAAGATTCTGCTGTTCTATGACTACGGTCAGGGTCATATATCTCCCATACAGACCATGACATTGGATGAGTAAATTGTCCCAATAGCCACACACCATAGTACTATTTAGTGTGCTATATGGAACCCCACAGTTTACTTGACATTATTTTCAGTTTTCTGTGTAATAATAGAAGCAGTAACAACAACCAATAAATTTTAATATCCTACTGCTGCCTGGGGCCTCCCATTATTATAGGGGATTGAACAGTATACCCGCCACCCTAGTCCAGGGCAGATTGAACACATTAGTTATTTAGATGTGTAGATTTCATTACGATGTTTACCATCACCATCAGCACATGGTAATAATTATAGCAATTGTGCATATTGCGTGGGTCAGACAACTGTCTATTGTCTAGTTTAGTTTTTTTATGTGTGAGCTAACCACTAAGTTACCATGGCTTTCTATATACATCTTCCTACTTCAGGTATGTGGAGACATCCACGGCCAGTTCTATGATCTGAAAGAGTTGTTCAAAGTCGGTGGTGATGTGCCAGAAACCAATTACTTGTTCATGGGTGATTTTGTTGATAGAGGATTTTACTCAGTAGAAACATTTTTATTATTACTCGCTTTAAAGGTAAGGACAATATTTTATGTACTGTTTTATCTGAAATATGACCTATGCTTGCAATATCGAATTGATACTAAATTTAAAAATATACAAATGAATTAACTCTTCTTATTGTTTAAAATAATATTATAATTATATTAACAATGTTATTCTCTTTATTTATGTAATTTTCATATAAAATTTTATTATTTACCTGATATTTCAAAGTTATGTACTAAGGGCAAGGCTAAGACTTTATATGACTCTCAAAGCTTATTACTACTATTACTACTAATAATAATAATAATAATAATAAAAATTTGTACCTAATTCATAGATCTAGTAGTATAAAATATTGCTGCAAGTTATGTTCTATGGCATGGTCAGCCATATTGTTGTATTTGCGATAGACATTAAGTTGGGTACTTTATGGGCAAACCAACAAAGATACTTTTTATAGTCATAAGTTTCCTTCATTTTGTATGGATGTACTTCATTGTGAGGTCATAATTCTAACAAGTTAAATAGCTATATAATTATACTTTAAATGGTAATTAAAATTATTTCTATAAAAGAATGTTGAAAGTTAGATGATAGGAAGATATTTATTTTTTATGTACATATTGTTGCGAGTTGCAGGACTCGAATTAAAATACTGTTGTAATTATTATAGAGTTTATTAGAACTATACATACACGTATAACACAGGTATAAATATAACCGAACGCAATAAGTCCAAACGTAATGCAGAAGATCGTAATTCAAATACACGCGCAAAGTCCGTCACTAAATAGATTACCGAATGTACACAAGTCTTGCTTCGCTTGTGGTTATCGCTCGATTGCCTCATCTCTCCATTGGAGCATTGCTTTATACTGCACAGATACTTATATGTCTACCCGGCCCCGTGGACCGAATTTTTTAGAATCAGTTTGTACTTTCAAATCCGAGACACCTGGCAGTGATCACAATACAACAATAGGCCGTAAAAGATTACAATACACAATGGGCTATTTTTTTTTATCACAAATTTTAAATACAAAGTAAACAAAAGAAGTCCAAATGCCGAAAAGGTAATAAAATGTGTTTCTACAGGTATGCAGGTGTGAATTTGTCTTTGTCAGCACCTAGGTCGTAACAATATTATTATATAATTTATTGTAAAATTTGTGTCAGATACCCAGTTGATATGGATAAGATCTTGGTTGACTGTAATGATTAAATTAGAATATAGATAGATAGATAGATAACTCTTTATTGTACACCAATACAAACATGAACTTAAAGACTAAAATTATATCTAGTTATGTACAAAGGGCGGTCTTATCGCTAAAACGCGATCTCTTCCAGACAACCCCAATATCTATATCAAAATATCTATTGTGTGTAAAGTTGTAATGATATTAACACAAGTAAATGAAAATATATTATAAGAATTAAGAAAGGAAATGAACATTAAAAAGTTTTATATCTCCCTGAAGGTCTGATTCCGAAGTTATAATTACAATATCTTTAGATATTTTGAGTATAACATAAAACTTCTTAAATTATGTAATTAATTTATTAACTTCGGAATCCGACCTTCCGAAAGATATAAAAATTCTTAAAGTTTATTTCCTTTCTTAATTCTATAACAATATATAAATAACAATTTTTTTGTTCTGTGGAATATCAATTCCACAGAATTGTAATTTAATAGTTACTTTTTTTAAGTTTTCTTTTTATGGCCTATGTGTTGCAACATTTATTGTGAAAGGTTTGTATGCAGTACTTACTAAACAGTAGGATACAGGATATTTTTGCCTTTGAAAAATGAGATAGTTTCTCCAGATCAGAGAGAGATACAGATCATAAAACTTACATGTGCCAGCCTGAAACAACCAATCATGCTGGTGATGAATAATACTCTTATGTCAGAAAATAGATTAGCTTCTGTGGGTTGCCTATGCAAACTAGTTTACAATATAATGGAATATATTACAAAAGTATGATTGTTATTTATTTTATGCATGCCTTTGCCACAGTGTTCTATTTCAATAAATTGTGAATTGATATTTTAACTAAGAGTTGATCGAAATTTTAATTTAAGAATTAAGAGTATCCATTGAATACACATTAAAAATGTACTTTAAGGTGCTATCAGATAGAAAGCGGTCACTTGTTCGAGTGTTCCACATTCGCATTTGTAACTGCAAATATTTATTAACATGGCAGTTGGATGGTCTATGCGGTCACACTACGGTCACCTTGTTTTATGACAATATTTCTTCATTAAAAGACAAACTATTAATTCTCTGGCCATTAGCAGTAACAATAAGGAACTACTGGGTGCACTCAGTCACTAAGGCTAAAGGAAAAGAAAAAGAATTTCAAACTGGCAATTTCCGACCATGTTTGTGCTACTTTTGCTCTGTTTTTATAATCGTTATCTTTAGCATGATATAAAAAATGTCTTTCACATACTTGTTAGTATTAATTTTACGGCGTCCATCTTCCTTCCAATTAATGTGGACAAGGAACGCTTGCGTCCTGGTTAACCTAAGCGGTCAGAACGCCTGCTATGTGGGGGTCTCCATGTAACGTAATACAATACAACGAACTGTTAGGATGGTGGCTCCTGGTTGGATCCATTTGTAAACGAAACACACACTTTTGTAGCTAAAAGGTTAATTCGGATGCCGCGACAACGGGCGAAACGACTCTCTTCGACAATTAATTCACAATTGAATTAAACAAAATAGAAAGGCTGAATATACCATTTCATAACACAATGCAGAAATGTGAGACCACTCTGTCTGATTACTGATAGCACCCTCAGTGTTAGTAGATCATAAAACCAAATTTCTTTACATTTTGCATACAATTAAATTTGTGATTATGTATCTGCAGGTAAGGTATCCAGATAGAATTACACTAATTAGAGGTAACCATGAGTCCAGACAGATAACACAGGTTTATGGATTTTATGATGAATGCATCAGGAAGTATGGTTCCATGACTGTGTGGAGGTAAGAAATGTAATCATACATATGCATTTCTATTTGTGGCTATAAAACATATTTTATTACATCAAATGTGATTATGAAATACTTTTTTTTTCACCTTACAAGCGTATTTTATTTATTTTTTGAGTTATAATACAAATCATGTATGTATGTGTGTGTGTGTGTGTATATATATATATATATATATATATATATAGAGAGAGAGAGAGAGAAAGGGCCATTTTTGTGGGGGCACGCAGTGCCCTTAAAGGAAATTTCTAAAATATCGAAATATTGCCATAAATACTGGAAAAAATTAAACAACAAAAAAATTATGGCCTTACAATTTTCGAGAATTAGTGTGCCCCCAAAAAAGTATATATATATATATTATATTATATTTTATAGTTGGCCCGGGTAAACTTGATATGCCCATGTCAAATAACTATTTACTTCTAACTTATAAATCATGTATATTAATTATAGTCACCTATGTGATTACCAAAATAACTATATATGTTAAGACAATCGCACAAATCCATATAATGTAGAAATAGAGAAGGAATACTATTTCCTGAGGAGTGGGGGCCTATCGTAAAGGGCGACAAAACAAGGAACAGTCACGTGGTAGGGCATTTGCGCATCTGGATGGCCACCAGCTCTGGTCTAGAGTATGCTGCCATAACAACCTTTAGTTGTATTCTGAAATTAGTGACCAGGTTCCAGTCCCCTCTTCAAGGCAGCACATATATGGATATTTGCAACACCAAATATACTAATCTTTGGTATTGCAAATGTCCATAGGCGACGGTAACCAGTTTACATCTGGTGGGCTGTCAGCTTGTCTGCTGCAATCCGGCTATAAAAATTAATGACAATAGTAAATATTGGATTTATTAGAATACGAAGTTTTCACACTATCACAACGCCAAGTTATTGAAATATCAGAATTGGGCCCCTGCCCTCTCATATTTTTAATTTTATACTGTATTAAATAAAAAGCAGTAACAGAGTGTCTATGTCTAGTGCGTAAGTTTTTGTGTTCACGTCTGTACAGTTACCTATAATATTGTTGCAAGCCGATACTAATCCTTTGCAGATGTTATTATTACCCCTTTGAATTTGAGTGATCTATTGTTCACGCCGCAGTAAGACGTCGTAAAACCTTCTTTCCTCTGTTGGTATTTCATGCGAATTCTTGGAAGCCATTGAGCTGACATTCCAATGTGATTTTTATACTAATCGATAGCAAATATAATGTAATAAAATGTGTGATATTTTTTAACCCGGGAATCCCACAGGAATTTTTCGGTTTGAAGTTGTTCGTATGCATAAAAATTAGCTTATTCCAACACAGTTTCCACTAAAACGATAACTTCATTCTTTTTTTTAAATGCTGCGATACTTTGTATCCCGGGAATTTCAAGTCAAGCGTGGACGAAGTCACGGGTAGTATTAACATATAAATAGATTACAACAATGCTTCCGTAGGAACATAATCTAAAGCAGCCAGTTTTTCAGTTAATTTTCTATTCACGCCCAGTGAATTGATTATGTTAACTTTCATATTTATCTTTAAAGCAATTTTTGTTTTATTTTTTTAGATATTGCACAGAAATATTTGACTATTTATCGCTATCGGCGATTATTGACGGTAGGATATTTTGCGTCCACGGTGGGCTCAGCCCCTCTATACAGACATTAGACCAGATTCGCACAATTGACAGAAAGCAAGAAGTGCCCCATGACGGACCTATGTGCGATTTGCTTTGGAGTGACCCTGAGGGTATGAATTGTATTGTGATTATTTCAACCTTTCCTATTTAGTCTACGGATTCATACAAATCGTTGAGAAACAATGTCTTAAAGGTATTCCTTTAAGACATTGCTTCTGAACGACTTGTATGTCGTCGTGACCCATGTAAAAATTAAAAGTTAAGTAAAAAGTCTGGCGAATGCTTCACTTCTTAATCATAATAATATTTGAATTACATAATAGTTTATTTATATGTTCGAATTGTATTACTTTTATATTGGCCTCATTTAAATAGACATTTTATATAATTTTCGTATAATTGTAATTTTTTTTTCTTGTAATTAATTGTTTGAGCCAATTTTTATTTTTATCATATAAATTATTTTTTAGTGGGAACTTGATTGATATACGTATTAGTTTTGTGTTTTATGTTTAAGAATATTAATTATTGTATACATCCCAACCAAATAAAAGTTAAATATTTTTTTTAACTGACTGCGACTCCCAGGTTGAAAAATGATCTCTAAGTAACAAGAGACACATAGGAATTTTATATTTATGATCTATAAATGAATATAATGTGTAATCTAAATATTTCAGCATTTCTTTGAGTATGCTTGGCATACATCTATAGTGCATGTACTATTTCTTTCTTACCTTAAGTATGTAAGCGGTGAAATTGACTTTTGTAATGTTTTCATAGAGCACTTCTATTAAAATCTTTATAAATGTAGATATCAATCAACTCCTTCAATATAACAGATGTTCATCCGCGACAGTAACCACTTATTACCATCATTAGGTTCCTTTGCCTTCTATCCAACAGGAAAAACTTTATTTAATAAAACTTGTCGTTGAAAGACAATCTGAGGATAGTTATCAACAATCACTGATTGCTCTTTAACATAGTTTCATACAAATAATGACCAAAATTTATTTGTGTCATATGACAGCTAAAATCTATATAAGTCTTCTGATGCACTGGCTAATATTAAAATATGTGCTACATATTTTAATATTAGCCCAAAAATGTCCCTACTCCCCTATACTGGATTTTAGTTTCCCCATTTTTGGAGAAATACCCACAACTGGAATACTGCATATTGCAAACTATGACGTCATTTCGTGGAAGGCCACGACACACCTTCCATGATCAAATTGATCGTGTACTAGCAGAAGGTGATGTCAGGAGCCTTAATAACAGACGAGCGTGCATGACAAGAGTTATGAATGTCAAAGAAGCAAGTGAGGTGTGTAAGAATAAGCCTGAACGGCGCTCTGTTGTTCGTGCCTACCCCGCAAAGGAACTGGCGTGAAGTTATGTATGTATGTATGACGTCATTTCTATATTAAGTCGAATAGAGTATAAATTATGATTCAAACAGTAAATAAAATTATATCTAATGTGATGTTTTAAAATTATGATGTTGACATGGTATTTGTACGCTTACTGTTTTATATGAACACTAGCGGCCCGGCGCGGTTTCACCCGCACTCTGTCCCGCTCCCGTGGTATATAGCGTCATGTTATATAGCCTATGACACTCCCTGATAACATAGCTTTCCAGCAGTAAAAGAATTTTTTAAATCGGTTTAGTAGACCAAGAGATTACCCCCCCTACAATGTAATAAACTCACAAACTTTACCACTTTATAATATTAGTATAGATTGTTTCTAAATTTATTATGACATGTATCCACTACCCCATTGTCTAATGCTGCGTGGTCTAATTTTTACTATTAATTCACAGCCTGTTTCTATGTCTTACCGACCGTTTATTTGGCTTACTATCGGTTAAAATTTGACATAAGCTCCATGTAAGTAATGTCAAAATTCAACCAATGGTAAGCCAAGTGAATGAATAATAAGATATAGGAATTGGTTTATTATATGGTGTCCATTTTGACGTTCCAGATACCCAAGGGTGGGGCGTCTCCCCCCGCGGCGCGGGCTATCTGTTCGGCTCTGACGTTGTGGCGCAGTTCAACGTATCCAACGACATAGACATGATCTGCCGCGCACACCAACTCGTCATGGAGGGATACAAGTGGCACTTTAATGAGACCGTGCTCACTGTATGGTCGGCCCCCAACTATTGTTACAGGTATGTGAGTGCAACTTATAGGAAGCAAGTGTTTACTTCGACTTTTTTCTATATACGCGGGTTGAATTCAAGCTATGTTATGTGCTTGTCGAATGCCTCTGCTACACCTGGGATAGGACAGTGGCTATGCCCAAATGCGACTTATTTATAGCGTTAAAAATAAAGTCGTCAATGATTAGTTATATGTCATGCCCAGAAGGTTTGCCTAAGTAGTACTAAGAACTTGACGACCGCGGTTCGAGGTTGTGGCAGACGGGAGGGGTTGTCATCGGTAAACCTTCTTACCGCATTTTAAGTAATGCATTAAATCCCTGGGCCAGGGATAAATTACGTCACACGTTAAGGGGGTGGAAGGGGTCCAAAATTTCGTAACATCATATTTAAAAATCGCATATATTTAAGCTGATCTCTCAATTAAAATATGTGATGTCTCACTAGGGAGTGAAGGAATGGAGAAAGAATACAATTTCTATTATGTGCCCATCTGGAACCATCCAAACGAGCACATACCACCCTTGTTCTAGAGTATGCCTCCATAACAGCCGTGAGTTGTGGTTCGGCATTAGTGGCTAGATTCCAGTGTCCCTTAAGAGAGCAGCAGCGCATTTGTAAGGGCTTTGATGTTGCAATGTCCATAGGCTATGCTAAATGCTTTCATCAGGTGGGCCGTCTGCCTGTCTGCTGAACTCATTCAATAACAATAAAAAGGAAGGGAGGAGTCTCACCAATGTGACCAGTTGTGACAAGAATGAGGGAGGAATAAAAAAATCATGGAATTCCTGTGACGTAATTTGTACATGGCCCCCTACGTCCGGGTGACACTATCATTAAAATTATCCCAGGTGTAGTAACGGCATCATGGATAGAATCAGAAATGAAGTTATATAAACCAAAGTAACTTAAATGGGTCTCTGTCTTTTTTTTTTTTTTTTTTATTGCAGGAGATCAGCAGACAGGCAGACGGCCCACTTGACAGTCGCCTATGGACACTTGCAACACCAAAGGTGCTACAAATGCGCTGCTGCTCTCTTAAGGGAGACTGGAACCTGGTCACTAATGCCGGAACACAACTCAAGGTTGTTATGGCGGCATACTCTAGACCAAGGGCGGTAGCCATCCAGTCGGGCGTGTCTACCGGTGATAGAGCAAATGAAACTTGGAATAGAGAAAATGTCTCATAAGTGTAGTGTTTCTTTTTATTGTTGGTGTACAAAGATAGGCCAACACCCCACCTGTCTGGAAACCACTTCCAGTCTAGACATTTGCGACAATAGAAGTGTCACCAACACGCCGAGGGCTTCAAATATAATTATTTAAATTTAGTGTATGATGTGTTGACCTACAACAAAAACCGTGGTAGTTTGTTCCAACTGTTAAAACTTCCACAGAGAGGGGCTTGACGTCCAATCAGGCGATTGTTAATTTTAAATTCGTAATCGATTATTCCTTTAAATTGGCAGATGTGGCAATGTAGCTGCTATATTAGAACTAAACGAAAACTTGCAACGTGAGTTCACGATATTCGAAGCAGCCCCTCAGGAGTCGAGAGGTGTCCCCTCAAAGAAGCCACAGGCGGACTACTTCTTATAATGTTCCATACAATAGACACTTACTAAAGAGAGAGAACAGCGATTTTTAGTATTACAGTTAGTTGATTATATACAATAGTAGGGAAGAAACATTTTTCACATAGAATTAATTTTATGTGATTTTAAGACTGTTAAGTGTAGCAAGCTTTGTGTTTAATTTAAGATCAAAAATATGTTTTTGGCTTCAAATGCGTTCAAATAATATAAGGCCTCATACGCACTACGCGACTAGCCGGCTTAGGGTCAGCTATTCTGCTTGACGCATATCATGCGGTTGATCCTGTGGCTTGCTTGCGGTTGATCCTGTGGCTTGCTTGCGGCCACACACTAAACCATTAGTGCGTATGGTAGTATCGATCAGCTGTTCGGCGATGGGGCAGCAATTTTTTAACGACAGCGTATTATTTATAGAAATGATTTTTACGTACATTATCTGGTTTCCGGTCTACCTGATGGCTGGCCGTACTGCGACTAGTCGCATAGTGCGTATGGGCGTTAATTGAAATGTTTTTCTTATTTGAGTTAAGGCGGAAATCGGAATTAGATGATTGTGTTGTGTGTCGTGACACGCTAGAAGTATATCAGATCCATAATTTATATTATGGTTCTGTAGGTCGCAACTGTCATATAAATGTACAACTCTCATCATACTAAATGTAAAAGGGGTCAAATACTATATGATTTAAATGATTTTTGTGAGAAACACGTGGCCGAAACGTCAAAAATTAAAAACCAAATAAATTACCGCGCTTAAAACCATTAAAACGTAGTTTTATTAAGAAACACTTCTGTTGTTTTTTTATTATAATGTTTAAAACGTATAAAAATATTTTTTATGAACAAACAAATAATAATGCGGAATGGTTTAGTGAAATGACATTGACATTTGTATTATAGTATTGTCATATAAAAAGTTGTGAGTAATTCTAGTATGTAATTTCTTTAGCCAAACTTTATCAAAGTATAATACTTATAACGCGTCACAATGTCGCAACACAATAACGTGGAACTGGAATTATATTAGGCACACGTAGGCCACGTATGCCGATCTAGGTACGTCGGAGCTCATACATTTTAAAGATTTTATATAACGGCTAGTTGCTTATTATGCATGATCCACGCCATGCGATGCGACTCCGGTCTAACGATTCCAATTTTTCATCGTACATTCTTAACCATTAAGAATTTACGGCTGTATTACATCGCTAAGAAACTCACTGAAGACTTATAATTTTAAGAATTGTGATTTTTTCAATACTTAGATGTAGCAAGCCATCTGAGTGGTTCCATTCAGAAATTAAATGCAATTGAAATTTAATTGAATTACCTTAAAAATAAACTGTATATACAAATTAAAATAATATGAATAAAAACAATTATCAAATATGTAGAATATAAACTTAACTATGAATAAATATAGTATAGGTAAAATACATCTATATACATTTTCACATTATCATATCACGAAATCTAAACAACGAACTCGATTGGAACTCAAAATTTTTGACGAGAAATTGAGAATAGATGTTTTATATGCAGTTATATTAAAAAAATAGTTTTGTTTAAAATTTACAATCCTAGTAGGATATTCATTTTATTTTTAAATGAACTTCAAGCAAAGATGCTTAAAGATTATTCTAAAACTTAAATATTTGACTGTTGCTAAATACACAAACCTTGCAAAGCTATATTTTAAAAAATTAGACCTGGAATTCTTTGACTCTTAGCGATGTATGCTGTTATACTATCTGTAAAGTAGAGTTTTTTTTTATGTACAAATAACATAAACCTGCTCTTTAAGTCAAACTACTACATTCAGGGAACGTATTATAGACCAAATAATAAAAAAAAATACAATAGAAAGATTGACATTGACGTAACTAAAAGACCAACTTAAAATAAGAAATGATATGCTTGGTTGGTATCACACTAACACATAGGCATTGATATTGCCAATGACACAGAAGGAATGAAGTGACAGTTGTTGTAACTTTTAATGAATTGTTAACAGTTGCGTATTCCTGTGGTCAAACAAACATTTAAGATAAAAAAATCCATTCTTACAGAGTAAGATTAATGGACCATTTTATCTTAGTCTAAGGCCTAAAACCTCATAAGACCCAAGATTTATTTAGTGTTTTAAAGGTTAGATCCAATTGCCTTTTTTAAAGAATAACTTTTCATTCAGACCCAAACTTTGATTGCCTAATTTTTATATTTAACGTAAGGGTACGGGGTCTATATTTAATTACGAAGTATATATAAAACTCAAGACTAGGAATAACCCTGTATCAAATAATAATTTAGAAAATATGTTTGCTTTGCGGCATTTTAAAATTGTAATTTTTCTCAAAAAAAGGATATTGGGCAGGTATACATTGTGATCGATTTAAAACTTAAAACTAAATGTCATGTTGAATTAAAACTAAATAAAGGATGGTGGTTCTTATGAGGATATAAAAAACCCAATAAACAACAACAAACCATAACCATCACATGAAAACTACTGAACGGATTTAAATGAAACTCGACATAGAGCTATCTTATATCCCGGGGCGACTTCATTTCCGTGGGATAGACAAAAATAGCGAAAAAGATGGCGCTGCGATCGCATCCTTTTTGGAAACTACTAAACGTATATGATTACAACTCGACACAGTGCTGGCTTATAACCCGAGTTAACACTTAAGATATGTTTTACATGACGTCGTTTCTTTAAAATAGACGTATAGCATAATAGATGGCGCTGCAATTGCGATTCACAACTATCGCTGTAATTCAATAACAAATGCGTTGTCAGGTTGCCCACACGTCATTCATTACGTATTACTTCAAATCAGGTTGGCTGCGACTTTTCTTTATGTTTTGCTGTGCAGCTTCTACACTATCCTTGGTTTCTTTGTAATTGTAATGAATTGAACAAGAAACTAAAGTATTGAAGGTTTAGTTATTATTTTTTTTTGCACGGAACATAGATTCACTACCTAGGGTTTCTCACGCGGCGTAGCCGCGGGGAAAACTACTTTAAATATAGAAATAATTTCAATGTATGACGCTGGAAACTGGGGCTTTTACCCAAGTAGGTTTGACAAACTGGTGTGCACTAGAAAGGCAATATAAACTTAACTTTTCCATTGTCCAAAAATAATTGGACTTCCGCGATTTGTAAGATTTTATAAAACAAATGCGTTCCAGGCTTATATATAAAATTAATTTATTACACATGTATAGGACTGCTCGTCAAACTATGACTAATATTTGTTTTCGATATAGGTAACTAGGCATGCTTCTGTAATGTTGCCAATTTAGCGATAATGTATCTTTAACGTAGTAGTTGTTAAAGAAACCTTGTTGATTATGTACTGAATGCTCGAGTGCACTAAATATAAGAAAACAGCGTCTTGAATATATTGTAATTTTTTTTGTCGACTAAATGTTCTACAATACCGTGGCAACACTAATCTTCAGTATCTATACATACCTGTCATTTTGCGAAATGTAATGAACATTCTATGTATGTAATTATTTTTTGGTCGACATCTGATTTATTCCTAAAATTTTACCAATTATAGTAGAGGTGTTAATTAATTCAAACAATTTATTGTAATTGTGTCATTTCTTACATAGAAGTTTTTCACGCAGTTTTTATAATGTGCCACTTGTGTTTTTTTTTTACTTCAATCCAAAGTTGGTGCGTTTTGATGGGATAACGTAAACAGCAATTTGCGTTGAGGTCTTTAAAAAAAAAAACCTGTTATTTTTATGGTTGCAGGATATTGATTGGTTTTAGATGAGAATTGTGTGTAACATCTCAGTTCTTTTAATCGAGGTAATTTCACGTAGCCATAATAGCTCCATAACTTGGCATTACGCAAATGCCTTCTGATAGAGGCCGTGTTTATATGGGTCCAGAGTTTAACCTGGTGCATATTTTCTTGAGGATTATTGTAAAACTGGATTTTTTTTAAATACATTGGCTAAAACCACAAACCATGCAAATCCTAAAGTATCTCAGATTTGGGACGAATATTAGTACTTACAATTTTGTATTGATTAATAATTCATATATAAGCTGTATGTTCTAAGATCTTTGCCTTTTCTTTGTGTGAAGAAAGATATACATACTATTGTCCGCCTTAAACTTGATGATCTTAATGAACTTAAATGATCAATCTTAGATAATATATGGCTGTATAATAGACGGCTTTTCACGCAAAATCAGTTACGGCGCAACCTATACCTAATTGTCATTTAGTTTTAGGCGCGGACTGTACTACCTTAGGATACGTGAACCGTAATATAAGTTTGAAAGTTGACCACTAATATTGTTATGGATAAAGCTGATTGTAATTTGAATAATATTTATGCACGTATTTCATTTCAATAGATTTATGCTTATATGGGGATATGTAAGATTTTCAAAAAAATCTCCAATCTAAATTAGTTTGAATTACATCTTTTGAATATGAATTAACCTTTAAGCATAGTAAAAACTAATGATATGACTAAAACCTAAAATTATAAATATAAATAAACTGGTTGCCACGTGCGTTTAATATTGTTGATACCCAATAAGCCAGAAGACAACAGAACTATCATGATTTAAAACAACGATGTAATAATAACAATTTGTAAGGCATTTTATCAAGTTAGAATAGTAGAAAATACTTAAATAATTGTTACATATGGTAAGATTGTCTTTAAAGTTTGTATATTGTTATTTGCAGAGCACAAGTGTTACAGACTCATGAGGTGGTACAGTCAGCATAATATAGTTGGCGAAGGTCATGAAGATTAAATTCTTAGGAACATCCAAAGTGATCACTAATACTGATACCACCAAAATCATCTAAAACACACCACCCTTGCCCAAATATATCGGAACACGAACTTTAATTAATTTGATAAAACTAAGAAAATTCACATTATTCGTGTTCCGATATTTTTGGGTAAGATGGGTGGTGTGCATAATTAGACAACTTCGGTTGTATTAATATTACTGATTATTTTGGATGTTCCTAATTATTTGTACTTCCTGACTCTCAGTAACTATATGACGCTGATTGTACATGCAGAGTTGAGGAGAGTGTTGCTTTCTCACTCGGCCACTATCCAGTATGAGGTTTATTATTACCATTGTACAGTACGAGCGAAACTGAAGTACGTCCTTGAAGTTCGCACACGTCGTTGCGCAAAACGCAATTATTTTCACAGATAAAGCTGAGACGGGAGAGTAGCGCTTTCGATCGGCCGCTATCCTGCCTCGCATGCCATCTCATTTCCACAATACACCGTAAGGTGTAATAAACGCTAACATTGACCTGCATAAGCCCACAGAACTAACTTCACTCGAAGTACATTTAAGTTTTGCACGTACTGTACTGGCTGCTGTCAAATGACAACCATATTTCAACATCATCCAATCGTCCAAAAAATCATTATGAATGTATTCAAAAAATGTTTTTATAAAGTAACGTCACCGTTAGGATGTATTAAGGAACATTACCAATTTATTTTTAAGATATGAAAGCAAAGTGGTTTTCTTTTAAAAATAAAAGTGTAAAAATCAATATCAAATTATAATGAAGTAATAATCACCCTTAAGCCGACGTTAAACGGTACCTACCGTTCATATGTCTTTCAATTTGGATTAACCAACCGAAGTGATCCATATAAACCTAAAGTTGAATCCTTCAATTTCATTGTCAAAATGTATGTATGTTGCAACTCTTGACATCGGGCTAAACTTTTGCCAGCCTACCTCACTGCAATACAGAGACTCCGGGTTCGATTACTGGCGCGACATTTTTTTTCCGTTATTTACTATAGTCGGTGTCTGGGATCGGCCATAGAATAGTCCGTTGTATATTACCTATAACACAAGCTTAATTTGGGGATATACAATGTGTGTTTGTCTGCGCATTATTATTATTCATATATATATATATACTCGCGCTCCCCACTTTCATGCTTGCTGCCGTGGAAGTGGGCATAATACAAATGAGGTGTAAGCTCCAACTGAAATATTTTTTCCCATTAATAAAAATGCATTAATGGCAAATTTTGCAATTGATAAAATTTATAGTTATCTATCGACTAAATTATAACCTGACTGAATATAAAAGTAAATCAATTAAATGCCTCGTTCTTTTTATAATTCAAATAAGTACCTACCATACGTCCGGGATATGTGGCTGACAATACAAATCCATTGAAATTTAATATATTTCATCTTGCTTGGAGATTCAACGATGTTAGAAATAATGCAGAGATCTATTATGAACTTTTTATATACCCACAATAAGTGTAGTTTTTCATACCCTACAATAAGATATACCAAATAACTCATAACTTGAATTATTTATTTTACCTCATTATGTAATTTATACTTAATGGGAAAGCGGACAGTCAAAACAAATGAGATACTTCTCATCATTCGACTTAGTACATAAATGTCTACAAGTAAAAGCTCCGGTAGACAAGTGGCATTAGGGCTAAAAGAATAGAATAGAAAATGTATGGGAATGACATATCGTTACGCTAAATATTATGTCATTCCTATACATTTTCCTTCTATTCGTTTAGCGCCAATGCCACTTGTCTACAGGGCAAAGAGTTAAAGATTGCATTAATCATTCTTCAAACAGTAATGAATATCATTTCTATCATGTTATTGTACGAGTAAGATGTTATTCGAATGCGTGTTCTTTTATCTGTGAATGTTAGAATTTATTGCACGATGTGTCCGCATCCCTATTCCTAATTAAGTGATGCTGTGTGAATTTGAATGTTATAAAAATATGATGTCATTTTGTATCCTTAATTCTTTTTATAAAATAATTATAATTAAATTGAAATGCCACTCTCGTTTTTATGTTTTTATTTTAGTCATTAATTAACAATAATAAATTCATTTATAAAATAACGAACATTAAATAACAATTTCTCTAGAACGAGGTAGCTACTGTTAACATTAATCTTTCTAATAAATTCACTTCTGACATAATTATTATTATATAAATAAGATGATTATTTTTATGTTTGAGCAGTAGAGCAAAGTACTATAATAATAATCCTACTACTAACTTTTGATTTTGTAATCAATCGGAAAAGTAAGGAATATTCTGTAATTATAGTCCGCGCCGTCTTTATTGCCGCCTCTTAGTTCTGGAAATTAGACTCTTTTGCATGTCAAATTAGGTATTGCACATTTTTTATTGCGTGAGTTCAGCAGACAGGTAGACAGCCCATTTGATGGAAAGCGGTTACCATCGCCTATGGACATTTGTAACATCAAAGGTGCTACCAATGTGCTGCCGCTTTCTAAAGCGAGACCTGGCCACTAATTCCGGACCACAACTCAAGGTTATAATGGCGGCATACTCTAGACTAGGAGTGGTAGCCATGCAGACGGGCAAATACTCTACCAGCTGGCTGTGGGTTGTATTGTCGCCCCTTACCACAGGTCTTTGGCCGCAGGAAATTGTATTCTTTCTCCGTTCCTGCGTGGATGAAATAAAAGATAAACCTTCTGAAAATAATCTGGAGAGGTCACTACACCTCTCGGCGAGTTGATGCTATGTAATGCCACTGCTTCACCTGCATTAGTGAAAAATACAACTTATAGTATTAAAAAATAACGCGTTAACGATTAGCTGCATTTATATAGGGTCTTTCAAATAGGGCGGGTCGATGTTGACAGTTTGTGGTGGCCATGTTGTTTTGGCGGCAACTGTCAAATGCGTTGTTATAGTTATATATATATATGTGTACATATATAATAGGTTGGGGAAGTCTTCGCATATAGTATGTATGAACTTGTAATAAGATATCTTTGGCTATATACCATTTGTATCTGGCTGGTTTTGGTATCATTAAAAAGTTTTAATTTTAAAGAAGACAATTCAAATTAGGAAAATGGGTGATTTTCATTTGTTTTTCTTATTGTTAAAATGAGTAAATCTAATGAAGAAATTCGATACATTTTAAAATTTTACTACAAAAAAGGTAAAAATGCAACACAAACCGCGAAAAAAATTGTGATGTTTATGGACCCCATGCAGTATCTGTGAGAGTGGCGCAAATTTGGTTTAAGCGTTTTCAAT
Source organism: Dendrolimus kikuchii (assembly GCA_019925095.2). Taxonomy (NCBI): domain Eukaryota; kingdom Metazoa; phylum Arthropoda; class Insecta; order Lepidoptera; family Lasiocampidae; genus Dendrolimus; species Dendrolimus kikuchii. Next base: position 7,239,681 of record CM034406.1, on the reverse strand, counting down.
CTGAAATGTTGATATCAAAGATGCACGTCGCTCTGGTCGCCCTGTTACGGACAAAATTGATGCCATTTTTGAAAAAGTGGAGCAAGATCGGCGTATTAGTAGTTACGATGTAGCTGGAGAACTGGGAATTGACCACAAAACGGTTTTGGCGCATTTGAAAAACGCTGGGTACACAAAAAAGCTCGATATTTGGGTGCCTCATGAGCTCACTGAAAGAAACCTAATGAACCGTGTACTCCTTTGTGATTCTTTATTACGACGTAATGAAACCGAACCATTTTTGAAGAAGCTGATAACTGGTGATGAAAAGTGGATCACGTACGACAAGAACGTGCGAAAAATATCGTGGTCAAAGGCCGGTCAGGCTTCTCAGACTTTTTTTTTTTTTTTTTTTTTTTTTATACAGGGGAAATCCGTTTGAGGACCGTAGGCCACGCGAGGGGGAAAGGTCGCGGCCCGTGAGTGGGATTCGCCAGGTCGGGGTGGCACTAGCACCCCACGTTGAGATGTGAGATGCTATTGCCACGCCGCGGTTAGGGATACCCACTAAAACCCCTGTCCGATCCCAAGCGTCCTTTGTCCGGGCTGTGGGCTCGCTCGCGCATTCACCACCAGCCCGGACGGACGGCGGCCGGCCCCTTTGCGGGCTGGCCTCACCATTTGGTAGCCGGAGATCTGGGTCTCTCCGGCTCCTCTACCTCACCGCGAGGTGAGAGGGGGCGCGCGGATCGGCGCGCGTTCCTCCTCTCCGGCCTTTATGTGCGGGCGGGTCCGGTTTCCCCGCCGGTCGCCCGCACGGCCGTAGCCTACGGCGGCTGGAGGTCGTCATGGACGACCCTCCGACGCCGCCGCTGGCTCTGGCGGGAGGGGAGCGTAGCGGATTGCTCCCTCTCCCGCTCCGCCGCCTCCTTTGCGGACATGACGGTTTCGCAGAAGGAGGCGGCTGCGTCCCACGCGTCGGCGCTCCCGACCATGGCCTTTACTACGGCCGGGAGGGACAAATCCGCCCCGACGACCGCGACGAGATCACGACGCTGCTCGTCCCATGCTGGACACACCTGGAGGGTGTGTAGCGCCGTGTCTTCGTCGCCGCCGACGCAGTGGTGGCACCCTGACGTCTGTTCACGTCTTATTCGACACAGGTACCTCCCGAAGCATCCGTGCCCCGAGAGGACCTGCGTCAGGCGGAACGTAGGCTTCTCAGACTGGCGAAACCCGGGTTAACTCGCAACAAGGTGATGCTCTGTGTATGGTGGGATTGGAAGGGCATTAATCATTATGAGCTGTTACCGCCAGGCAGGACCATCGATTCCGAACTGTACTGCGAACAACTGATGAGATTTAAGCAAAAAGTTGAGAGAAAGCGGCCGGAATTTCACCATGATAACGCTAGACCTCACACATCTTTAGCCACTCAGCAAAAATTACGAGAGTTTGGCTGGGAGGTGTTAATGCATCCGCCATATAGTCCTGACCTTTCACCTTCAGATTTTCACCTGTTTCGGTCTCTGCAGAATTCCTCAGGCAGTGTCAGGTTAACATCACGAGAGGACTGCCAAAACCACTTGTCGCAGTTTTTTGATCAAAAGCCCCAAAATTTTTATAGCAATGGGATCAGGTCCCTACCTACAAGATGGCAAAAAGTTATCCAGCAAAATGGCACCTACATACTTTAGTCAAATGTAAATAAACTTTATAAAAAAAACCTTTTGAATTTTTATATAAAATGCGAAGAAACTTTCCCCAACCTAATATATACATGAGTTGCTGTCAATGTTTAACATTGTCTCACCTTAAATATCGCATTAAACACTTGGCTGCATCTGCGTGACAGTGGCTAACATTATCCCAGGTGAAGCAGAGGCAGAGTGGTTATATTCACCAAAAATGTAATTAAATTCTATTTTTGAATACCAGAAATAAATTATTAATCCAATGTTGATGTGTTTATCCACTTCTATCATCTTACTACCTTTTAACTAAATTCGTCCTACTTTTCTAATCATTGCTTATAACTCTAACTTTCGCATATTGCAAGAAGTTTCGGATTGTCCTATGTTTATGCCCATCTAGTCTTTTAGGTAATAAAAGAAACTAGATACAAATTCGGATATTGCCAACTCTGGAAACAAACCTCTCTTTTACAGATGTTGGACAACATCGTGAGGGTTACACTCACATCCATCATAAATTTAGAAATGGACGACCGAGCATGGTCACAGGGTTCTCTCCCAGTGAAGCTGGGTGACCTCGGTGTCCGCAAAATTTCCAGTGTAGCTCTGTCAGCTTTTCCGTCATTGGCTAACAGTATCAGTAACTTGGTATCCAAAAATTTAGAAAGGTTCAATTTGCAGTTTGAATTTTGAAATTCGGTGACCAATGTCCTTAATTGACAACGCGCTTGAGAAGGACCGCTCTACGAACTTACGCAAGATAATCTACAAACGTGTATCCGTTCAACAGAGCGCGCCCACCTCTTAACTGTCGCTAATTAGGAGTCTAAGCAGTGTTTACAAGAACACCCTTCATTTTATGAGAACACACTTCTGGATAATACCATATTCCGATTAGGCCCGAGCTTACGCCCTGGGAGCGCCATGTTGCGTATTACATCACTGTCAGTGTGGAGTTATGGTTGACCAATTTTGGCATTACGGGTTGTCATGTTTGAAGACCATTTGGGGTTAAAACCTTAGGCCCGTGGGGTCCATCGGCAAAGAGTAAAGACATCTCTAAGAAACTCTATGACACTACCTGTGATTAGAAAGAAGGCTGGCTCATATTTCACCCAACAAATAAGTCTTGCCATACAGGGCGGCAATGCAGCCAGCGTTCTGGGCACGCTACCCACTGGCAGTGATCTGCTGTATAATGTACTTTAATTTTAATTATTTAATTTATATTTCATCTCTTCCTTGTTTAGTATTTTCATCAAATCTGGTAGTTCCTCTATAAATATACCAAATATCATGCAAATTCGTTAACATCTAAGGCCACGCAGATGAAACAAACTTTTCCATTTATTGGTTGGGGCTTTGCTTATCAATACATATACCTTGATTTTAATTGCAGAGACCAATATGCAAGTTTGCAAATGTCACTTTAGTTTCAAATTAAAAAACCAAGTTTAAAGTATAATATACATCAAATATTATAATTGGTCGCCTTTGTTACTAATGTACACTGCTGTAGTGAGAATGAACTGGTAATCATCAAATGTATGCACTTTCTGTAACAAGATGAACATAAAATATTCATTCTATAACCGGACTTTATCTCTATAGAATATCATTATCAATCTAATTTATCACAGAATTACATAACTCTGGCAAGATATCACCACATTTAGTTGATATTTTAATATCAACAATGTCATCTGCTCTTGTAGGACCAATGTTCAGTATTGCTATTTTCTTATTCTCTTCTTTTGCCTGAAGTATTATTCTATAACTGGAGTAAACCGTTAAACTGGAACCCAGAACAAATATAGCATCACTTTTTGTTACGTTATTTTTGACAAGCTCTACTCTGTCTTTTGGAACATTGTCACCAAAGAACACAATGTCTGGCATCAAAGGACCTTCACATTTCGGACACAGTGGTGCTTTAAATCTGTCCACTTGCTCCTGGAAGTGAAAATAATCTATTCTATTATAAAACTCTAAACATGCCGTGTCTGTACATTGAAGCTATTTAAAAAACAACAACAACTGGGATACACTGTATATTAATGAAGAACATAATGCATTTTTTTTTAGATTTCTTGTCTGTTTGTTCGGGATTCACGTAAAAACTGCTGGGCCGATTTCAATGTGGTTTTTGCTGATCGACAGCAAATTCCTAGAATTAAAAACTGCACTATGCACATTTTATCCCACGGAGATTTTCCCGGGAGCACATTTTTTCCTAAATATGTTTAGCCTGAGTATATATTGAGTTCACAACTGTTTGCAGTGTTTAAAAGCATAATTCAATGTATATTACATACATACATACATACATAACTTCACGCCAGTTCCCTTGCAGGGTAGGCACGAACAACAGAGTGCCATTTAGGCTTATTCTTACACACCTCACTTGCCTCATTAAGATATACAAACTCATTTACTTGCTCCAGCATAACATCATAGCAAAGCCGACAGCACGCAGCCCTGCCTGACGCCAATATTGACGTCAAACCAGGGCGACAGGCTGCCATCCACTCGCACGCATGCCATACAGTCCTCGTAAGTGGACTGCACAGCACGCATCAATTGGCCATTAATCCCATATCCGGGCAATATGTCCCAGAGCTCCTTCCGCACAACCCTGTCAAATGCTTTCTCTAGATCCACAAAACCGCAGAAAACCCATAGCCAGCTGCTTCTCTACGATATTGCGGAGAGAGAAAACTTGATCCATACATCCCCTTCCATTTCTGAAGCCACCTTGTGCATCCCACAGTAATCCATTGGATACCACTCTCATTCTCTTTTCAATAATCTTCGCATACACTTTAGATGCTGTGCTGATCAAACTGATGGCCCTGTAGCTGGCGCACTCCATACGTGACCCCTTGCCTTTATACAAGGGCACGATGACAGCGCGCCTCCAGTCCTTGGGAACCTTTCCCGTCCTCCAGTGCAAGTTGCATAAGGATAGGAAAGCGTCCCGGATGCAGGTTCCACCAAATTTTATCATCTCACCAGACACACTATCGATTCCTCCTGCTTTTCCATTTTTCAGACTTCTTATCGACCATTCAATCTCTTCCAAAGTGATCTCGGATGCTGACTCCTCGGAGTCAGTCACAGACTCAGTCGTGGTGCCAGCATCCGGAATATCATCATACATTTCTCTAAAATATTCACTCCATCGCGCTAACACCTCTTGTGGGTTAGCAAGAACGTCCCCTGCTTTAGATTTTATTCTTTCTATTCTGGAAGCTGACGAACAACCCCGAGACTTCTTAACCTCTCTCCAAAAGAGTTTGGTATTCGCCTTGAAGTTTTCCGTCAGCTTCTCTTCTTTCAATTTTATTCTTTCGCGCTTCTCTTACACTAAAGCTTTGGTTTCGTTCTTGCAGAGGCGATAAATTTCTTTCTTCATCCCTTTCATACTGTCATTCTGTTGCAAAGAAGCAACATAATCCAGCCAGGCTTTTCTCTTTCTCTCTACGCTGGATTTAACATCCACAACAATAACATATATTATATAATACAATAAAAAAAACTTAAATTATGTTGTTTTTCTATATTAGAAAGTTAGAGAAAAATTACTTCTAGCACTTGAAGAAGTAGACATATAGGATTTAAGGGCATCATCATAGGTAATTATTTTACTGGGCATTGTTATTCATAGTATTCTTATATGATATAACTTACTCTGGATAAGTCAACATCACCATCAGGCCTTATCATACCAAAACTGCTCTCCATATCAGGGTTATTTTTCATTAGTTCTACTTGCAATTCATGTCGTCCTATTTCATATGGGCATTTTAAACATTTCACTATATACCCAGTGCCATGGAGTTCTATAATATTCTCTGAACCAGCTTTATGGTGAAGATGATCAACATTCTGTGTTACTATTACTATTACTTTTCCTGCCTGAAATAATAAATTATAGATTAAGACATAAATAGGTCATAATATATATTAATCTGTAAAATCCAAATGTCCACTAAAGTGGTCCACCAAATGTCTCCAATGAGATGAGAACACCAAGTTGGATATGTGGTGTTACAAGAATGGATCAGATGAAAAACAAGAAGAAGAAGGCTTAGAAACTAGTACTACAAAAAAGTCAAATTGGTCACAGCCAAAGTCCATAGGAACTTTTCTTTTTGATTTTGTTCTAATTTTAACTACAATCATACCATTTATGGTTACAAAAGTTAGTTAAATAGGTTTTTTGTATCTGCACCTCTCTACTTCCCACAATTTATGCACTCATACTTATCATAAACTCATAACATCTACACACACTTCATCCTTTTATGAAAACTCCATTACAGTGAAGGCTGTCAAACTTTGGAATGCACTGCCTCTTACTGTCAGAGTACAGTCTTACTGTCAGGCCAAAACATTGCCTACATTTAAGCATGCAGTCAGGAAACACTACTTTTTCTTAAATAATTATGCTCAATACTACAGACTAATTTATATATATCTATACATATAATAAAACGGTAGAAGTCGAATTTCTGTACTATGAAAAACATGCTAAAAACCGAGTCAGGGGGATGTAAGAAGTGAAATAGAACTAATTTAGATTTTTTCAAATTTTTTGTTTCTCTGTTTGTCTGTCTGTTTGTACCGGCTAATCTCCGAAACGACTGAGCCGATTGAAATGAAATTTTATATGGTGGTAGCTTATATCCCTGGCCAACATATAGGATATTTTTGATCCCGAAAAATTAAAGACTTCCCATGGGATAGTAAAAAAACCGCACCATGTGGACAAAGTCACGGACATAAGCTAGTATATATATATATATTATTTCATTTATAAAATATGTAGCATAAATATGTCTGTTTAAGGTCTACCCAATAATCTGCACCACCTACTGCACACCACATGCCTGGACAAGATTGCTTTAAGCAATAAGGCTGCCTATTGTTTCTACCATGACAATATTGCAATCATGCATTTTGTAATTGTATATCAGTGAGCAATAAAGTGTTATCTATTATATCTATCTATCTATTCTGAAATAGGTTTGTTGAATAAACTGATTTTGCTGCACATCTTCAGAGCGCAGACAGTTCTCAGGCTCAAACAAACTCATGTTGAAGGAAACTGAATGAGAAAGTAATTCTTGGAATAAAATATAACTTGTTCATTAAATCTTAATATTAAAGGCACATACCTTCTCTAATTTTCGTATCGATTGATGAGTACTATTGGGATGTACACTGCTGAATCTAGGCCACCCAATGAAATTTCTGGCCCAATACCTTTGTCTAACTTTTGGATACTTTATAAACTCTTGGTACTGTATAGGTTTGTGGTTACTACGTGCATATAGACCTACTTCCTCTGATCTATAGTCAGGTATACCTAAAATTATAATAAATTAAAAAAAATCTGGCAAAAGTTGGAAATATATTTTTAATACTATGACGGTATAAAATTAGAGTAATAAAAACCAGATTCTGTAGATATTCCGGCACCAGTTAGAACGAGTATTCTTTCATGTTTCAACAAAAAATCTTTTAAAATTTCGAAGTCTTTTAGAACTGGGGGTCTGTGTTTTGGAACACATACTATCTGTCTTGACATAAAAATATTTTTTTTTTGTAAAATCCTACGATACATATCAAGTCGAAAAATACAGTTGTCTACGGGTTAAACACCTGACTTTAATGTCTCACAAAAAAGACGCAATAATAAATCGAATAAATAAAATAAAAATATAATTGAAAATGAAATATTCTACTGTCTCCTCATTGTCATTTTTTGTTCCGAATGTCATATATTATTTTTTTTTATAGCTCCGCACAGTTAGCCAAAATATTTAGCTAGTTTGTGTTTCAAATGTTTTGTTAAAGGAGTTTTGATTATTTTAAGTTGTAAAATTTGTGTGAATTTTTGAGTTCCTACAATAACTGTGTTGCTCAGCGTCAGTAATGATGCTTAACATAAAACCTTGACTGTATTAATTAAATTTTGACCAGGACGTATAGGTAGTACCTATTGCTTATGAAAAACTACCATTTAAAATTGTATTTATCAAGCGGGCTACAGTCCGCGCCACAAAAGAAGTCCCACGGAAAATAAAGTAACTAAAAGTGGTAGCTCCGTTATTTCATAGAAATTAAGTTTTTAAAGTAGCCACAAAATAAATATACAGCTTTAATTATGGAATATTTTGTTTTTATTGTTCAGTAATTACCTAAATCAGTTTACGGATTAGCAAATAATTACTCTGGTATGATTAAGTACGGCGATTGCAGCGCTGCGTCTTTGGGACTTCTTTTCTAGCACAGGCTCTACCCTAGTAGGTACGTAATTGAAGCTATTATTAAATTTACTAGGTATTACTACTGCGAATTGAAAAAAAAAAATACAATTACACTCGTAGTATCCATAGTAGTTTGTGATTACACTTACAAATACATCTTTTGAAAAAATACATAAAAATACTGATTAATACTGTGGTTTGTGAACTGCGAATACTATTTGACTATAATTATTAATGGTGCAAGTAAGCTACTTAATAATTTTATCAAACTATCTAAACTCCGAAAATGACCTTTTACAAACTAAGATCAACACCAACCCTACTTATAGAAGATGATATCAACAAGAATATAAAACCATTGCTTATTGAACTTGCACATCATGAGAAGAATAATATTAACTTCTTTTGCTACGAACAACCTGTTTACTTCTGGAATAATATATTCAATTATAGTCCAAACATAAAGTATTACAAAGATTTCAATTCTGACGATTTTGAAAAATATACAAACGCAAAATGCGTTGTTATAATAGATTCTATTAACCAAATGGCACTGTATTTGGGCTGGAACCAGTGTTTGAAATGTTTGCAATGTTTGAAAAACAATACCAATGTTGAAAGACTTATAGTAGTCATGCATAAAGACTGTTTGTCACATTATAGTAAATTACAGGTACATCTCAGACACATAGTAAATGCTATAATATCATATGACGCTGATGATAATTGTAAGGTAAGAGTCGTTATTAAAAAGAATAATAAGATATTCAGAAGTGAAGAGAGACTATCATATGATCTGAAAACAAGTGCATTGAAACTATTACCTATTGAGAAAGTTGTTGCAAAGGATGAAAACCCAGAAAAACCTTTACCAGGGAATTTGACGACATTTAAAATAGAAGTGGACCAAACTGACAAGATGGAAAAGTATAAATTGAAACTTCCATACATGAGTAAGATAAATGAGGGTGAAAGTAAGGTTTATTATGAACCAGATGCTGTTGATGACTGGGATGAGGAAGATCCGGATGAAGACTTAGATATATAAATATATTTATTATATAAATTTGTAATTCTTATTTGTGTCGGTCACCTGGCACTATAATATAAGCGCAATATACCTCTTTTCCTAATACTTAAAAACAATTATTATTATTTTTCTTTAAGGGCTTCCACGGTTAGCGTTGAACCAACGTCAAATCTTGATCATCTTGAAGAACTTGTTCAACATATGCAGTACCATCATACAGGAAACAGGGTTTTTACTTTTAATATAGAATTAAAATGAGGAAACTTATGTAAATACAAAAAAAAACATGTAAACAAAGGAATTTGGAAAAGGAGAGGTTCAGAGAAGGAACTGGAAAGAATAATGATAAATATTAGGTTGGGGGAAACATTTCTTCGCATTTTATATAAAAATTCAAAAGGTTTTTTTATAAAGTTTATTTACATTTGACTAAAGTATGTAGGTGCCATTTTGTTGGATAACTTTTTGCCATCTTGTAGGTAGGGACGTGATCCCATTGCTATAAAAAATTTGGTGCTTCTGATCAAAAAACTGCGACAAGTGGTTTTGGCAGTCCTCTCGTGATGTTAACCTGTCACTGTCTAAGGAATTCTCAGACCGAAACAGGTGAAAATCTGAAGGTGCAAGGTCAGGACTATACGGCGGCTGCATTAACACCTCCCAGCCAAAGTATCGTAATTTTAGCTGAGTGGCTAAAGATGTGTGAGGTCTAGCGTTATCATGGTGAAAAACCAGACCCCTTCTGTTGATTAATTCCGGCCGCTTTCTCTTAACTTTTTGCTTTAATCTCATCAGTTGTTCGCAGTACAGTTCAGAATCGATGGTGCTGCCTGGCGGTAACAGCTCATAATGAATAATGCCCTTCCAATCCCACCATACACACAGCATCACCTTGTTGCGAGTTAACCCGGGTTTCGCCAGTCGGTGTAGCCTGACCGGCCTTTGACCATGATCTTTTTCGCACGTTCTTGTCGTACGTGATCCACTTTTCATCACCAGTTATCAGCTTCTTCAAAAATAGTTCGGTTTCATTACGTCGTAATAAAGAACCACCAATGAGTACACGGTTCATTAGGTTTCGTTCAGTGAACTCATGAAGCACCCAAATATCGAGCTTTTTTGTGTACCCAGTTTTTTTCAAATGCGCCAAAACCGTTTTGTGGTCAATTCCCAGTTCTCCAGCTACATCGTAACTACTAACATGCCGATCTTGCTCCACTTTTTCAAAAATGGCATCAATTTTGTCCGTAACAGGGCGACCTGAGCGACGTGCATCTTTGATATCAAAATTTCCGGATTGAAAACGCTTAAACCAAATTTGGGCTACTCTCACAGATACTCCATTAGGTCCATAAACATCACAAATTTTTTTCGCGGCTTGTGTTGCATTTTTGCCTGTTTTGTAGTAAAATTTTAAAATGTATCGAATTTCTTCATTAGATTCACTCATTTTAAAAATAAGAAAAGCAGATGAAAATCACACATTTTCCTAATTTGAGTTTGGAATTGTCTTCTTTAAAATTAAAACTTTTTAATGATACCAGAACCAGCCAGATATAAATGCTATAGCCAAAGAAATCTTATTACAAGTTCATACATACTATATGCGAAAAGACTTTTTCTCCAACCTATTATCATATATTTATGTATTATTAAATGAAAATACATAAATAGTTAAGTAAGAAAAAAATTCAATCTTAATATCATATTTACAATAAACATACCTATTAAAGGATAAATCAAATGATTAAAACAATTACTAGGTATCATCAGTAATTTTCATAACTGCAATAGAAATATTTTTGCCTTTATTTGATCATTTGAAGTTGGCACAATAGGTCTCTTCCTTCACATTCTTCTATCTTAACATATACCTATCCTCTATCACACAACATGTCACCATTCATACGACCTACCTCATCTTTTTTTCGGTCTACTTCTACTCTTGTATTCACCAGTCTTTTCACATTATTTACTTTCCTCCTCGTAGGATACCTATACCACCTTAATGTTCATCATAGGAGGAACTTCAGGAGGAGGAAAACTACTGAACGAATTTAAATTCGATACGGAGCTAGCTTATACCCCGGGTAACTTAGCATAGATAATATAGTGGTATTATCTATGCTAAGTTACATCCTATTATAAAGAAATATTAGATTGTTATGTAATTTCTGAAGATGAGCGAATCATTATTTAACACCCGCGCTAGATCATTTAGCTTGCAATATATATATATATATATATATATATATATATATATATATATATATATATATATATATATATATATATATATATATATATATATTTTTTTATTGCGAAGCTGGCGAACAGATGGCCCAGCTCATGCAAAGTGGTTACTGTTGCCTATAAACGTTAGTAAGACTCACCAATGGCGAAGCCATGTGTTGCCAGTCTTTAGAATGGGATAGGAGGAAGTGAGCCATTGGAACTCACTCATTGCACGAAACACGATTGGTTCAAGGTTAACCGTATCACGTCGATATTCTGTGAGAGCGTGGTATCACACCGATCAAGCTGGCCCTACGTGTTGTTATCAAGATAGTGATTCAAGCATGGTTCTACGTCAATATCACGCATTACTGATCATTATTGCGAGCAGAGAGAGATTTACCCAGGTAACATTTAAATTGTACAAAAATAAATACCTACTTGGAGTCTTTCTGAAAGAGCCGTGCAAGTATAGGTAGCCGGCTATCCACCATCACAAATCGCAAAAATGAACTCTATCTGGACGCTAATAAGTATTGCTGCTCGAGATAACATGATCCTTGTGCAATGTGATGTATCTACCGCATTTCTTTATGGAAGATTAAAGGAAGAAAAATAACGTCAAACAGCCAGAAGGATATATAATTCAAACGCAGTTTATATGGACTTAAACAAGCACCACTGTGTTGGAACGATTGCATAAAAAGCTATCTTTTAGAAGAAGGGTTCAAACCTGGAGAAGATCCTTGTATATTCTCTATGAAAAAAGGGGAAGACAGGTTGCTTCTAGTCCTATATGTTGACGATGGCATAATTCCTGGGACGTCACAGGCACTAATCGATGTTTTCTCGAGAATTTAAAAAAGCGATTTAAAATAAAAGTCCAAAGTAACATGGATACCTATTACTTCCTAGGACTTGAAATAATGAGACAGAAAGATTGTATCAAAATACATCAAAGTGGCTACACCAAGAAAGTACTCGAAAAATTCTGTATGCAGAATAGTAAGGCTGCTGCTACACCTATACTCAAAGATTCCGTATTGAGAGAAGATGCTGGAGGACACAATTCGTTTCCTTATATAGAAGCGGTTGGAGCTCTTGCATATCTGATGGTGGGTATAAGGCCCGATATAGCTTATGCTCTTAGTGTTACATCCAGACACTTAGAAGCTCCTACAAAAAGAGATATCCTAAAAGTGAAAAGAATATTTCGATATTTGAATGGTACTCGTGATCACTACATTACGTACAAAAGAGGCATGCAGAAAGAATTGGTCTGTTACAGCGATGCGGATCATGGTGGTGATCGTGACACTGGAAGATGGACTTCAGGATTTGTATGTGTTTATGGAGGTCCTATTACATGGAGAAGTAAATTACAGACCTCAGTTGCGATATCTAGCACAGAAACCGAAATTATGGCGGCTAGTCAAGCTGCAAGAGAAATAATATGGGTGAAACGATTGATTGAAAACATAGAGCAGTCAACGATAACTCCTGTTCTCCATGTGGATAACGAATCGGTCATCAAGCTTGCACTGAATCCACCATATGAATTTCATTACACCAAGCATATCAAGCGACGACATTTCTTTATACGAGAGGCCATAGCTGTTGGAACTATGGTGATTGCAAAGATTGCTACAGAAAACCAAATTGCGGACATGTTTACGAAGGCACTGTATAAGCCAAGACTAGCTATGCTTTGTCGTGAGATGGGCCTGCACGTTTGAGGACTCTGTTGTTCCTTAGCTTCAAGAGAAGATGTTAGAGTTTATATATCAAAACTCTAACAGGTGAAGCTATGAAACCTCTTTAGTTAAAAAGAATAAAACGAAATGATGGTTTCACTTCTTTAAATATTTTATTCCAAGTAAAACATCTAAGTTACAATAATTAAACTCGTATTATTCAATTTATGTTTTTATTAGTTTCATATACTTTAATACATATTTTTTTGTGTTTGCTTATACGTAAACGGGCCCTGTTGATAGCAAGTGGCTATCGCCCCCCATGGGTATCTGCACCACTAAGGGAGCCGATGCGTTTCCTACCACTTTGAAACTAATATCTGTTTACGCCTTTTTTGAAGAGCGCTCTGGGAAAACCACGAGGGTTCATACCACAGCTTGCTCCCGTATGGCATAAAGGAGCGTGCACCATGCAGTAGATGAATCCACACTTCCTCGACACTTGGATGTCGAGGAAGTGTGGATGAACCGCCAATCGTCGCCAACGACGCCAACTAATATTAGAGTAAATTATTATAATATCTACATACTAAAAGAGTGAGACTGATGCTTTCATACATTCTTGGGCCCAGATTATAAATAGAAATATAAATGATTTTATTTTTATTATGTTGATTTTTTTCTATAATTGAAGTAGGTTTAGTTACTCGAATGAATCAATAGTGATGTGTAAGTAGCGATGAGCAGTACATGTGTGAGCCGGTACATATGTACTGATACGGCTCAAAATTTTAAATGACCAATTCAAATTTTTTGTGGTGCTACTACTCAAAAGTAAGAGAAAGGATGGAACGAGGCTTATGCTACAACAGTACAATAACGCCTCTACGCATATTGACATGGCAAAGAGGAATAACATGACAATGTCATAGTACGACTGTTAGTAAAATGAGGTGACCGAGGCCGAACACATCCGATTTTTAACGAACATTTCCGAACTAGTTTTGAACGGGACAAACGAGAGAATGACGCTCACCGCCTCACCGACCTCATCGCTTCAAATTTACTGCCGCAGTACAAACTCATTTGAAGTGGTACATTATATGCACATGTACATTATACTGGTTCAGTACAAAATGTCATGTTACTCTTACAAACTCATTTTAAAATCATGTACTGCCCATCCGGGCATTGGGATCCGATCATCAAAACTATTAAGACCCAAATCGAGCAAAAACCAACTGCCAGACCTCAAGACACTGTGTGCTCTTTCTGCGTGCAACGGAACACAAACCAACTTGACTGATAATTTCTTTTATTTTTCTTCCACCCATTTTAATATTATATAAAATTATTAGAGCTAGGCATGTTTGCTGAAGAGTTTCTTGCGCCGGTTCTTCTCTTCGAGCCATAACATGTTGCGAAGCGGTGGTAAATTAGATTAGGCCCATAGAGTAAATAATAACCATAAACAAAATTTAAACTAAATAATTAAAATAACAAGTTGGCGGTAGGCTAAATAAAACTTTAACAATACTCGTTGACAATTGACATCTTTGTCTTCCGTGATCACGGCCACTGAAAAGTGGCCGAAACGTCGGAATAACCAAAATCTTAAAACCGTTAAAACGTAGTTTTATTATGTATACAAGTCGCGAAAACTTAAGAAAATACACTGACGGACTCATAAACTGCATCAAAGTAATAGACGACTTTGTAATAAATATTTTAACCAAGTATGCAAAATTTCTATACCGATTTAAATTGAAACCTCTAGATTGGTTCGTGAACTTTAAAACAGCGTAGGGTCATATCCTTAAGTTTAAGTTTGTGTACTGGAAAGGACCTTAAGACTTTTTTTGAAGAAAAAACAGAAATTTAAGGAAAATTGGTTTAATTAAAAAATTGGTTTTAACAATAGACACAAACTTTATGCAAGGGTTTATTTATGTTTTAATAAGGTGTATTACCTCCACGTGCCCTTATTACGGATTCTAATCGGTTCCGCATAGATTTTATTAGGGTTATTAAAAGATCTTGCGGAATATCGTCCCATTCTTCTGAAAGTGCTGTTCTTAGTGCTGCCACTGTCGTGGGCAAAGGGTTTCTCGCATATACAGCTCTTTTTAAATTGTCCCAAACATGCTCAATGGGATTAAGATCCGGGCTGCGTGCTGGCCAATTCATTGTACGTATCCCACCCAACCTCTTCGCAATATTGTCGAACTTGTGCAGCAGCGTGCGGCCGGGCATTATCCTGCATTAAAGTAAAAATTTCGCCTATGAATCCCATGTAAGGCACCACGTGATCTTCTAAGATCTCTGTTATGTAGCGATGTGCAGTCAAACCCCCTCTATTACCGTTTTGACGGACCATGTCTATGAACACAAGTTCTGTTCGCCCGTTCATCGATATGCCACCCCAGACCATACACGAACCGCCTCCAAAAGGAACACGCTCCTCAATGCAACTTTGAGCATATCGCTCCCCACGTCGGCGATAGACTCTTCTGCGACCATCTGCACCATATAAACATGTCCTACACTCGTCCGTGAACAATACGGAGCTCCATTGCTCTTCTGTCCAATTCAGGTGATCACGCGCAAATCTTAAGCGAGCTTGTCTGTGAGCTACAGACAACTTTGGACCATTTGCTGGTCTAAAAGGGGTGATATCCGCTTCCTTTAACCTTCTTCTTATTGTTCGTGCACTCACGTTTACTCCACGCACTTCATTAAGCTCTGTTTTGATGTTAACAGACGTGAGGAAACGATTTCGCAGGGAAGTTGTAACAATAAATCGGTCATCACGACCGGTGGTTGCTCGAGTCCTGCCTGTACCACGTCTCCTTCTGTAAGAACCTGTCTCCACAAACCTTATGTATATTCTAGAAACCGTAGACTGGTTTAAATTTAAATTTCTACCAATCGTTCGTTGATCCAAGCCCTCCCGCACCAATGCTACAATTTGAGCCGCTTGTTCGGACGAAGTATCCATATTATGGTTCAAAAATCCGTAATAAGGGCACGTGGAGGTAATACACCTTATTAAAACATAAATAAACCCTTGCATAAAGTTTGTGTCTATTGTTAAAACCAATTTTTTAAATAAACCAATTTTCCTTAAATTTCTGTTTTTTCTTCAAAAAAAGTCTTAAGGTCCTTTCCAGTACACAAACTTAAACTTAAGGATATGACCCTACGCTGTTTTAAAGTTCACGAACCAATCTAGAGGTTTCAATTTAAATCTGTATAGAAAGTTTGCATACTTGGTTAAAATATTTATTTCAAAGTCGTCTATTACTTTGATGCAGTTTATGAGTCCGTCAGTTTATTAAAAATGTATTCATTAAAGTGTACCTAACCTAACCGAATCATAATTTGCAGTAAACCTGCGAAAAATTGAAATGTGTGCTGGGACACATAGTAGAAAAGAAACTTCAACGGACAAGTGGAAAAAACGAATGGCAACGGACAAGTGGAAAAAACGAATGGCAACGGACAAGTGGCAAAACGAATCGCAACAAAATTTTAACTTGAAGTTTTACGGGCAGGTTTTCAAATTGGACAAGTACATTAACAATCTGCCCGCAAAAGTTCAAGTTAAAATTTTGTTGCTATTCGTTTTGCCACTTGTCCGTTAAAGTTTCACTTCTACTATGTGTCCCAACACACATTTCGATTTTTTTTAAACTGTCTGGCACGTGACCTAACTTTTAAACAAGATAGGTCACGTGCCAGACAGTTTAAAGTGATAACAAGCTAAATCACCTCTCTTACTTATCACCTTATCAAACATGTCGTCAATGAGTTTATAAGTAATACATTGTTTATTATTACTAACAGTAGTTAATTTATTTTAACTATTGGGTTCTCTAGATTTATAGCAAAATACTTTATGAACGAAATCAGTCACTTATATTCAGTCCATTGAGTTATAACACATATGATCTAAGATTCAGTCTTAACTCAGCCCAACTCACTTTCAATTTGTGACTGATTTAAATGATAAGAAATTTAAATCCAGGCCACAGGCGACCGGAAGGCTGGAGCTTATCTCGCTCAAAGGATTAGTGTATGTATTCAGCGAGGTAATTCTGCCGGCCTTCTAGGCACACTACCCAGCGACAGCGGTCTGGCCGTGATGGACCGATTATAGTTTATTGTGTTTTCTTTAGTTTTTAGTGTATATACTTGTTAGGGATTTATTTATAGTATAGTCTTATTTGAAAATTAAATACTATTTATTATAGACATATTTACAAATAAAAAATGTAGTCCAGATCGCTGTCGGTGAGGAGCGTTACCAAAATGCTGGTCGCATTCCCACGTTCTATGGTAACGCTAATCTGTTGCCCTAAATATAGGTCAACCCTTTGGTCATGCGAGACTTCCTTCTTTCAATCGTCTTGAAAGGTCTCAATAAAGTTGACAAGCCTCATACGTCACGTCACGTCCTTATGGCCCCAAAGTATCATCCCCGAAAACCACAAATATGTGTCCATCACCGATGGATGCATATTTGCGGCGTTCCAGGGCTTCTTGAAGTGTGGCAACTCCTCCGGCAGTGACAGCTGTATTTGGAAGATAGGAAACCGCTAACGTATCGACACAGGTTGCGTCTCATACTAAGGGGCGTCCCATCTTCCAAGGTACCAACGACATTCCTTCCGGTCGCTTGCCATCGTCGCGGCACAGTCCGTTTGGTTCAAGAACAGTTGGTACCCCGACAGTGACAAGAGACCGGCGGATGATGTCGTTGATTACCGCATGCCGTGAAATTCTACCGGAACTCCTCAAACAAGACAAGGCATGATGACCCAGTCTATCAACTTTATCTCTGCACCGAGAACGATGTGGGACTACGATGTCTGCCCCCAAGCTATTGCAGGCAGCAATCATGAATGCAGTATCATCCAGGAGTGTACCTAGATTCGCCGAGGGCAGACACTGCACGGCAGACAATTTATACAGCTATTTACTTATGCTTTTGTGTTTTGAAACCCGTAATTCATTTGTTTTTTCCTCTTTTGGTTTTTTCTTTGCGTCAGTCAGTTTACAAAATGGAAAACTTGAAATATCACATTATTTACGAGTACGAGTTCCATCGTGGCACCAGTGCTGCCGAAAAGGCTCGAAGGATTAATGATGTGTATGGCGGCGGTGTCGCAAAAGAAAACGCAGTGCGCTTTTGGTTCCAACGTTTTAGTTCTGGAAATTTCGACCTGCAGAACAAGCCCCTGGACGGCCGGAGACCAAAGATGATAATGCAGAATTGAAGGCTATTGTGGAAGCGGATCCATCGTAAACCACGTCCAAGACAGCTACAGGCTGCGGTGTTAGTGACAAAACTGTTTTAATCCACTTGAAGCAAATTGGGAAGGTGAAAAAGCTTGAAAGGTGGGTACCTCATGAATTGAGTGCAGCAAATCGACAAATGCGCGTCGACTGCTGCGTTACATTACTCAACCGGCACAATAATGAAGGGATTTTAAATCAAATCATTACCTGTGATGAAAAGTGGATCCTGTACGATAATCGGAAACGCTCGTCGCAATGGCTGAACCCTGGCGAACCAGCCAAATCCTGCCCCAAGCGAGAATCGACTAAAAAAAAATTACTTGTGAGCGTTTGGTGGACTAGTGCCGGTGTCGTTCACTATAGCTTTCTTAAATCTAGCCAGATGATTACGGCCGATGTCTATTGTCAGCAACTGCAAACCATGATGGAAAAGCTAGCTACTAAACAACCGAGGCTGGTCAATCGCTCTAGGCCACTGCTGCTTCAGGACAACGCTAGACGACACAATGCGCAACAGACGGCTACCAAATTAGAGGAGCTTCAATTGGTATAACTAAGACATCCACCATACTCCTCGAACCTTGCTCCAACAGATTACCATTTTTTTCGAAATTTGGATAACTTCTTGCAAGGGAAAAACTCCGATGGGCAGTCCAAAGCGCCTTCAAAGATTTTATTGATTCCCGTCCGAATGGTTTTTTTTAGTAAAGGGAGCAATGAACTACCTATGAGACGGCAGAACTGCATAGATAGCAATGGTACATACTTTGATTAAATAAATATATTATTGTAGTGGAACACTTACAAGCCAATAGATGGCGCTGTGCAATAATTGATATCACAAACGTTTACCGAAACATACAAAGAATATATACAAAATTTCAACTATAACAGACGGGCCTAGACCTGCGAGGAACAACATTAGCCTCGCTGGAAGATCTTCCTTTGAGACGGAGGAGCATTCCATCTCGCTCCTCCAACCTATTTGGGCTCTCCCTTCACTGGTGACCCTCGACTAACGAACACGCAACCTTCACTTCAACAACTTTCAATCTTCAATAACTTCATTAAAAACCGTCAATCAAGTAACTTCAACTTTCAATAACTTCAAGATCTCAAACTACCTTCAATCAAGTCTCAAAAATTAACTTCAAGATTTCACTTCAACCTCAAGCCTCCAACTCCATAGAACATCAATTCAACCTCAACCTCAAGCACCATCATCACCATCACCATCACACTCTCCGCATGACTTAAACACCGAGTATATCCTGCTAACTTCCACTGCCAATAATCACTGGTAGCCACTATAGGGTTAGATCGCACATCTGCAACACGATGTACCTCCATCCCTACTGCCACGGCTACGCACTCAGGCGACTTCGGCAACCAAATTACGGCTGCTGTACGCTGCTTCCTGTGGATGGCCACCACTCAACAGCCAACACAGTCCAGCCATGTGACCCGCTCGAAGCTAATCGCCCACTCCAACCGTCTTTCCATACGCATTGGAAACCGACAAAAAACGAGCTCCTGCTCTCCCGACTCACTAGGACAACCAACAAAGTTCTGACTCACTAGAACTGCTTCCAGTCCGACTCACAGGACTGCCAAAAAGTGACAAATGAATTGGCATACTACGAGAAGCACTGATAGCTGTGAACAACTCTCGACTTCATTCGTCTACCATCGACTTACAGTTTCAGCAAGGGGGTGTGTAGTGGAACACTTACAAGCCAATAGATGGCGCTGTGCAATAATTGATGTCACAAACGTTTCCCGAAACATACAAAGAATATATACAAAATTTCAACTATAACAGATGGGCCTAGGTCTGCGAGGAACAACATTAGCCTCGCTGGAAGATCTTCCTTTAAGACGGAGGAGCATTCCATCTCGCTCCTCCAACCCTATTGGGGCTCACTCTTCATTATATTTAAAAAAAAATCGGCTTTATGTTCCTCCCTTACAAAACGCCAATTTCATATGTAAAGACTTAATATAACTATTTTGTTCCAAAATTGAAAGAATCTATACTAATATTATAAAGTTTGACTAGTAAGTTAATTTCTATTAGATAGTATTTTTGCACAGTATTTATTATGGTAGTTTCTGAATTTCATCAATTCATTTCTATTTGTACTAACTTAATAAAATACCGCACAATGATAAAACATTGACAATTTAAATTGAGATTTTTCATAAAAATAAAAACTGACTGGTGGCTGAAACTCCTATTGAAGCGCGAGACAGTTACGGTTTTACCGGTCGATTTTTTAGTATAAAAAAAGGTGTGCGTCTCGAGACACCCGACAGAAGTGATAACTTTAACTAATTTAAATTGAACTATTTAATATTGAAATTGTTTAACTTGAGAAAAGCTTGGGTTATTATATTGTTACACGCCGACAAAAGTGAATGCACACCTGCAGTTTATTACCTTACCATTTGGACTTCTTTTGTTTACTTTGTGTTTAAAATTTGTAATTAGAAAAACAGCCTACTGGGTATCGTAATCCTTTATGGTAGGCATTGGCCAGATGTGGTTCTAATGACGCGTTTCCATGCTTGCCAAGGCTCGACAAGCGTCCACAAGCACAAGCGTGTAAAGAGGGCGTTTGGCTTAGCTTGCGTGAGCTTGTGGAAGCTTATATTCGATCCGGTCTAGTGTCGGTTCTTGGACACAGATCAAAGGGCGCTTCTTTTTTAAAGCGAAAGAAATGCATTTCGCACAGTGGCGGGTCCTTTGCTAGGGATTAGACCATAGTCGATTATGGAGGCATTCCCCTGGGGGAAATCCAAACACTAATCGACCGGCTTGCGTGGAGACTCGACCAACCTACCAACCAATTCAATACTCTTTGATTTGTGGACGCTTGGGGCTTGTGGATGCTTGTCGAGCCTTGGCAAGCATGGAAACGCACCATAAGAAATTCTCCAAGCGGTCGAGTATTGTGTCATATTGTAATTGACAGTATAAAGTAATACCGCAACAGAGGGGTGCAGCAGTCAAGCGACGATTACGATACGAGCAAGACGTGTGTACATTCGATAAGCTATATAGCGATGGACTTTGCGCGTGTTATTGAATCGTGCATCACGTTTTTACTGGTTGCGTCCAGTTATATTTGTACCTGTGTTATACGTGTTTGTATAGTTCTAATAAATTCTATAGTAATTCCAACGCCATTTTTAATTCGAGTCCCGCACTCGTAACAATATAAATGATTTTTATTTGATTCTGACATTTTAAAAACTGGCCGAAATAAAATATCAAAACAAAAAAAATATTAAACACGCAATTAAAATTAAATTAATAAAAAAAACATTGTTAAAATGTATTTTAACTATCACTTTTTGATGGAAATGTAGATAATTTAGAGCAGTATCTGCTTTTTTTTCGATTTCGTATTCGGTATTCGGCCGAATAACGAATAGCAGCCGAATATTCGTGACATCTCTATAAAGAACATTCGTTTTTCCACAACAGACAAAATTCTAAAATGAGATGTATTGAAGTTTATATTAAAGTGGGGCTTCATCTGCGTTAGTGTTAAAGATTTAGGACAATGTAATTACGCATTAAGCCCATATGGCAATGGGCTTAATGCGTAATTGATGTCGTTAAATATTGACAGACAACTTATGTATACATTCACACTAACGTGGCTATGCGATAAAGGCGTTATTTTAAAGGCTATAAATAAAACGCATTTGGCTATACATTCAACAACTATAACATTAACGCTAGGTGAAGCCCGAGCATTGGGATATATCGCTTTTCAAACTCTTTCGTTGTATTCAATATATTTCTATCATAGTCCTGTCATAAAATATACAAAATAAGAAAAAGAAAAGAATTTCATTTAATACATTTCAACAATCAATATGCACGTAAAATATCAGTGATTTTCATTTTGTTAATTAATTTATTTGTTAGTAGAATTCATATTTTCAATTCAATCATTATCCAAATGTATGAGTGAACGTAGAACGGAGGACTTATGGAAGAAACCAAAGAACCAGAAGTCGAGAAGCAGCAGAAGAGATTGAACGAAGTTTTCGTAACTTACACGTCGAAGAGCACCAACCAGTACTGTTCTCTCTTCTGTTCGACGTGTAAGTTATAAACGAGTTTCGTAAAGCTAGAAAAATAGAAACCAACCATCAAAGCACAGATAATGAACAAGTCGATAAATAGGATACCGCGGAAACGTGTCAGCTGTCCGATCGGTGCGGCAAGCGTCGTCGCTCGGCGGCGTTGCTAGATTCCGACGCAGAGGACGGCTGGCTGTAGTCTTCGGCGTAGACGCTGTAGGCTTAAACGCCGTCGCCGCTGTTAGACTCCGCCGTAAAACTATATGGTGTATATTTTACATTTTTTTGTTTAATAATATATACTACTAGAGTTTGTCCCGCGGCTGCGCCGCGGGTCAAACTCTAGTACGTATCTCTTATTTAAAAAGCAAGTGGTACAGGTTACATTGTATTAAATTTGTATGTATTTGCCCCCAAAAGATTCACTTCATTTTATATCGCAAACTATACCACCCCCGTCTATATGTAAACTACATAAATGACAAAACTTGACAAAAATGACAAAATAGATAACATGGTCCAAGTGGACCAAGTGGACCCAGTGGACCAACTGGACCCAGTGGATCCAGTGAACAAAGTGGACCCAAGTGGCCTAGTGGACCCAGTGGACCCAGTTGACCAAGTACATCCAGTGGTCAAAGTGGACCCAGTTGACCAAGTGGATCCAGTGGGCCCAGTGAGCCCAGTGGGCTCAGTGGACCCAGTGGACCCAGTTGACCAAGGGGACCAAGTGGACACAGTGGTCCAAGTGGACCCAATGGACCAAGTGGACCCAGTGGACCCAGTGGACGAAATGGACAAAATCACAAAACCTTTCCTAGTTTCCGGGATAAACTTTACATAAATCTATCCCAAAATGTATCCCATTATCCGGGATAAAAAGTATCCCTTGGGCACTCTCGGTATTCAAATTATATATGTACCGAGTTTCAGCCAAATCGGTCCAATAGTCTTTCCATAAAAGGATAACAAACAAAAAACAGATATATTTTTATCCCGGAAACTATCCCATTTTTCGGGATAAAAAATATCTTATGTTCATTCTCGGCATCGAAAATATATATATACTGAGTTACAGCCAAATCCGTCCAGTAGTTTTTCCGTGAAAACGGAACAGACAGACAGACAGAGATACTTTCGCATCTATAATATTAATAGGGATTAAAACAATTTTTGTAAGGATTAACGTTGTACAAGTAATGTCAGCGAGAATATCATTATAATATGTCTGTATTGTCTATTACTATCTATGGTATATATAACCTCTCTTTCTCTGTCTCGCTGTATAAGAAAATGTTGTACGTAATAAATTAAAAGTTAAAAACAATGTTTAATTCTGTTCCAAGTACCTTAAAAGTGCTATGCATAAAATACAGTTTTTGCTGTTATTCATTTTAATATCAACTCTATTTGAAATACACTGCTTATTCTGAAAGAGAAAGAATACAATTTCCTGCGGCCGGGCGACCTGTCGTAAGAGGCGACAAAACAATCCACAGCCAGGTGGTAGGCTATTTGCCTGACTGGATGGCTACCACCCCATGGTCTAAAGTATGTCGCCATAAGAACCTTGAGTTGTGTTCCGGCATTAGTGACCAGGTTCCAGTCTCCCTGAAGAGAGCAGCAGGGTATTTGTAGCACCTTTGGTGTTGCAAATGTCCATAGGCGATGGTAACCGCTTTCCGTCGTTGGGCCGTCTGCCTGTTTGCTGAACTCATGCAATAAAGTATAACAAATTCAATGATTTAATAACTTTATAAAAGGTATTATTCACTGAGATACACTGTCGACCTAGCATTACAGGGAGCATGGCTGAACGCTGCGGGCTCTTTGCTTACTATCTCAAAAACGGTTGGGCGTATGTAAATTTTTTTAAGACAAAATTTGTCGCAAATTTGTGCTCTACAATTTTTATAATAACTATTAGCACAATTGATTATGAGAATGGAAAGATATTATAATGAGTTGGCAAGTAACAACATTGTTCTTGGTATCTTTGAAAACAGCTTCTCTAAATATTGCAAACTATTAAAAAAAATATTCTTAAATAATGTTTTCTAGTGTTAATGATACAACAGACGTCGTTCCTAAATTTTACTATTCATTCACTTGCTCTACCATCGGTTGAATTTTGAAATTAGATGTATGGAGCTTATGTCAAATTTTAACCGATAGTAAGGCAAATGAACGGGCGGTAAGATATAGAAACCCGCCAACAATAGATTTAATTAGATAGTAGCGCGCGCGTGTGTGTGTGTGTGTGTGTGTGTGTCTGTGTGTGTGTCTGTGTCTGTGTGTGTGCGTGCGTGCGTGCGTACGTGCGTGTGTGCGTGTGTGTGTGTGTGTGTATATACACGTTTTTTTCTGTTGCACCTGTTTTGAATTGCAATGCAGATTGTTTTGTTAGTAATTTAATCTTTTAATTTTTAGTGTTGTAATTTGTTTCGTGCATCAATAATTTAAAAAAAAATTGGAGCTATAGCAACCGAGATAGAATAGAAAACACTTTATTGTTCACCACAAACACATAAAATAAACAATTTACAGTAGTCACATTAAACAGTAAAAGTAGGAGCAATGGGCGGCCTTATCGCTTTAGAGCGATCTCTCCCAGACAACTCGGGCTATGGATTTTATGAACGGGAGATTCGCCACCTTGACTATATTATCTAGCCTTTTAAAAAAACTCAAAAAATGAAACTAGGACAAGTATTAGCGGAACTCGACTGTGCACTTTCAAAACCTAGCAAGTGCAATCAAAGAAATTTTATACCACTGCATAAAAAATAAATAATTAAATATTTTAGCCAGCGCTAACATCAGCCATGCCTAGTAGGACAAAAAACGTCCAAATATTAACAAACAGTATCAGTCGCTGAATTTTAATTTTTATTGCACGAGTTGAGCAGACAGGCAGATTGCCGCCATAACGTAAAGCGGTTACCATCGCCTACAGGCATATGCATGTAACACTAATGTACTGCCGCTCCTAAGAAAAGGAGACTCATAGAAAATAATACTATTCTTCCACGGATAAATTAGAGTGGTTATTACAGTACGCTAATTTCAGGAACGTACCTATCTCTAAATTAAGACTTAATAAGTAAAACAAAGTCAAAATGTTTAACTAGACTACGTGCATCCTCTGTATCGGATTATGGGAGCTGCATAGGTACGTTTAGTCATCGCTGCGGACAACAAACTACTTCTTATATATAGTGTATCATGTATCTATGGAACTACTGGGTAGCGCAACGCGGGGAGCGCACATATTAATAGTTGCTCTATTTCGCTGGCACATCATCCGTCTAGCTCACACATTGTGCTACATATTGTACTAGCTGTACGACTTGTTAATATTTGTACTTAAGGTTAGTTTCCAAAATAAAGTAGTTCCCTTCAGTTCACATCAGCAATCGACAGTGAATACTGCTCTCTGCCATCTGAAGTATCATTTAACCTCTACCTCTCGCTGCTACAGGATTATTCCTTTTAACTTATTATCCTTTTATAGCTTATAGAAGGGGAATCCTTCAAATGAAATATCAGTGTTCACTGCATTATGACTTTATAGCAAAAAATATACATACACTGGTTAAAGTATAGTAAACACGTCACAAATAAATGTTCGATGATTTGAAGCAAACATTTCACATTTTTAATAAATTACATACTCAATTATTTAAGGCTAAACATCACAGTCGTTTTTTATACTATCTCTTAAATATAAAAACAAACGTTTCAGTAACAAAAAGAACTTATTTATTAAATCTAATACATAATCGAAATTACAAAAGAAATCCGATAAATTTTCAATCCCTAATACCATCTACATTTACAACAATATACTGTTTTGCGTTTTTATATTAAATTTTTTTAAGTATCAATTTTATGTAAATTGTAAATATTATTGTATTTCTTTTACTATTCTGGTTGTATAACATATTTGATTAGGAAAAGTTTTTTCATTCTGTTTTGTTACTTAAGCGATGACCTTTTGCCCGCCGTTTAAGCACGCGAACATATAGAAGCGAAAAAGTTCGTTGAGCCATAAGTGCGCGTATTGGCTCGCGCGTCAACCACTCGCTTTACGTTAAAGACATGTAGTACGAAAATCGATTGTGAAATTTAGCCTTAAGGTAACAAAATATGATATATCCCTATATTAAGAATTACCGAGGGCTTAAGGGTATATTGAATCGATACAATAGTATATTACAAAAAGAATTGTATTTATTCAGTAAAAATTATAATTAGGTATTAAACTACAAAATTAGCACTACAAATTTGTGGTTCTGATAAGCGACATTAAAGATTTCAGATACCATAGACTGACTTCGTAGCAATATGCCGGTAACTAACGATTTACACCCACAATATACAATGATTCCATTAAACCACATTTTACATTTTTTTTTAAATTTCGCATGTTATTTTCGATACATGTGTTATAATTATTACGTTGACAAATTATACAACAGCGTGCGTGACAATAAATAATTATCAACATCAGATTTGGTTTCAAATATACAGAGATCAAACTTTAACCATAATTATAAGGAAGTGAAAAGAATGCAGATTTGTTTTTCTATAAAAAATTACCATACACATTTGTTTTTATTATAACAATAGCTAGCTAACATGTCTTAAAAAAGATGAAAAAGACCTTGAATTCTATTTTTAATTTATTATTTATAAAATACGGCAGCGATACCATTTAATTACAATAAGTATTTATTTTAAATCAATTTCAATATTGTCTCTGGGCAGGGTGGCGGGGCCACAGCAGTCGGGCCCGCGTCCACATCGCACCAACACACTCACTATCCAACAAAATCAATGGAAAAAAGGGCACTGTTATTTACGAACAATCCTCTTGGCTCTTTCTCACACACTGTGCTACTTTTCTTTTAAACTCCGAATATGACTCTCTCCATTCTTTCTGTAAAAAGAAATAGAATGAGCACACACGTGAAGGGACGCGGCGTCAAGCCTTTGGATCAACGGCTGATTTCGGTTACATCTGTGTGTTGTCGCCCTTTTCCAACGATAAATATTGTGATCTAAATCCACTCATACTCCTAAAAACAATCTTCTTGACTTTTCCTAACACATCTGGCAACTTTCTTTTTGAAATCCGAATATCGCTCTCTCCATTCTTTCTGTGAATTTAAACATAAACTATATGAGAATAATGATATCAACTCAACACTAACAAAAATATAACACGCCCATTTCCTAGGCTGTTACAATTTTTTAATTGGCGGATATCAGCACACAGCCCAGCAACGACACAATTAAAAATATTTTTACATTATAAATGGCAACATTTGGATGGATGTTTGTTGCTTAATCACGGGCAAACGGCTTAACAGACCTAGATGAGATTTGGCACAGATATATTAATCTAGAATAGTACATAGGCCACACTTTTATCCCGGAAAAATGCACAATTCCCGTGGGATAACATTAATGCGAGCGAAGCCGCGGAAAAAACTGGTCAAGAATATTTAGATAAATCACTAAAATACACATATCTTCAAATCCCAATACATACTATCAAATACGGATATCAAAATTGGATACTATACATTTCGTTTGACAAAATTAATATAAATAATTCATGTAGCCATTCATAAACTACGTCACACATTTTTTTTTCTTTTGGGAGTCCTCCCCCACCGTCCCCCAC
Organism: Dendrolimus kikuchii; assembly: GCA_019925095.2. Taxonomy (NCBI): domain Eukaryota; kingdom Metazoa; phylum Arthropoda; class Insecta; order Lepidoptera; family Lasiocampidae; genus Dendrolimus; species Dendrolimus kikuchii. Next base: position 7,211,683 of record CM034406.1, on the reverse strand, counting down.
CCTTCTTCACGCTGCGTCACAGTTTCTAGAACCCTCCCAATGGATGTAACGTCACAAAAAAAACTGGAAATTCCCCTCCTACCTTGTATTATTTTAAGTTCATATTTATTTTCAAGTAATAATAAAATTTAAATGACCCAATAAATATCTAAAAGTAATAAATATATTTTTTTTAATTATTCACAAGTATACGAATTTTTATATCGAAATCGCAGAGTGTGTGGATATTTGATATAATCGATTGTGACGGACTGCGCCATTAGTGCAAATGCTAAATGCGAACACCACGATTCCTTACTCACCCCATGTATTTTTTATAGATGTTATATACGTATTATTATAAATACATTCAATAAATTATCGAAATAAAACTGTTTACTAAAAACATTTATTCTATTTTATTAATATTCAGAAATAGGAATACTTTGAGATGTATTTGCCTTATTTCATGAAATATTATATACTATTTATTACAACTAAGACACAAAATATAAAATAATAATAATAATGGAATACCAATACCCGCAGGGGGGCTTTGTGGCGAAACCTTAGGTGAGTACCGACACCTCGTACCTGACTCCGAGGGCCAAGGCAAGGCCCCCACCTCCGTGCTTGCCTTAATCAGCCGGCACGGAGTGGAGATCACTAGAGCTAAGACTCAAGCTCCAGGGGTGGAAGTGATAAATGGCATCACGTCAGAAGTAGCTACGGTGAACCTGCAGCCCACCTCTCTACACCCCTTAGCCACTCACACCCATGTTGCCCCTGCTTTCTATGGCATTTTTAGGGGCCCATGCAGGGAGTGGCGAGTCACCGTCTGCCCATTTTTCCATGTTCCCCGAACATTGCGACGGGCAGACGCCATAGTCCCCATAATCCCAGACCCCTTGTACCACTAGCAGTTCACCCCAATAGCCCGGTACTTTTTGTCCTCATTTCCCACAATAGTCCTACACTGGCCGGGGCTTATCCTTGGGTGCATCACTATATGTTGTAGACAGGGATAATCGCCGGTCAGTATCACGCCACATTTACATTAAATTTGTCACGGGGCCTCTACGTGTTGGCCTTCCCATGGCCCCACGCAAGCCTTCCAAATGTCCGGGCCATTTTTATGGCCCGTGGTCACAAAGGGCATACAAACATGGAATACCAATAATGAATATGATTTACTACAGTCTTTCCATGCATTTATTTTACTTTTGACAGCTCGATAACGGATCAATTAGTAATGTCCTAATGCGTTACCGTGTCGATTTGTTATAAAATTCGACTTTATTTATAAATAAATCTTAAGCACTTTGACTTATCTATAAATTTTGCCAAAAATACTATATTTTGAAATAAATATACCCACTTTTCAACGAACATATTTTATATAATATTTTGTATACATAATAAAACGTCGGAAAAACAAAAATCAAATAATTTATCGCGCTTAAAATCGTTCAAATGTAGTTTTATTATATTTTATATAGTCAAAGTCAAAGTAATTTATTTTATGTTTGTTTTTTATACAGAAGTTTTGAAGGCGCTAAGTTTATTTAGTTCTTCCCGAGTTATGTCCAGATAGCTGGCATCAGCATAATCAAGAATGGGGAGTAACAGGGATTCTGCAAGCTTGACTTTGGTGGCAGTGGGTAAAAAGGTTCTCAACCTCCTTAGCGACCTAGAAGAAAAAAACTTTTCTACTCAGCTCGATGATATGGGACCGCCAAGACAGCTCGCAATCAAGGAACACACCAAGGTTTTTGACTGTTTCACTGAGACGAATGCGAGTTCTATTAAATATAACTTTAGGTAGGGCGGGCCAATCAATTTTGCTTCGCATCCTAGAGCTGCCTCTGACGATCACTTGCGTTTTCTGAGGGTTTACTTGAAGTCTAAATGCGTTACTCCAGTGAAGTATCTGGTCAAGGTCTTCGTTCATTGTTAAAATTGCCTCGTTCAATGTAGCAACAGGTGCTTGTATATCTGCAAATCGTTTGCATGGAGGTGGTACGATGAAGTGAGATTATTGGAAATACGTTTATAAAAACAGCGAAAAGTAAAAGAGATAAAACGCCGCATTGAGGTAGACCGGTAGAAAGATCACACCATGATAAATAATTATCTTCAGCTGTAATTCGCTGCCGGAAACCACTCGGGTAGCTTTGAAAACATTCAATTACTACAGGGGATATGTTAAGAGTACTTAGAATAACGAGCAGTACGTCGAAATCGGCATAGGTGAAGGGATTCTTGAAATCAAGCAGCGATAGCACGGTCAGCAAACAATAAGGCAAGACAAGGGCAGTTGTGGTGCAGTGTCCAGGACGGAAACCAGATTAGTAGGGATTAAGGAAAGAATTTACATACAATTTTTTTTTATTGTTGATGCACTAGACGCTCTAGGACTTTGAAAAGGAATGGGGGAACGGATTAGGTCGGAATTGAGAGAAAAAAATCGTCCTTTTTTATTCTTATTATAGGGAAACAAAAGATCATAAAAAAATTATAGTAGTCCAGGAAAGTGTTAAACGCCATTTTAAGATCACTACATTCATAGACCTCGTTAAATGACAGTTTATCGATACAAATTTTGCATTTATTAACATTATCCATTCAATAATCACGTGCAAAAACTAATATTCTATTAAATAAGCTATTTTTGTGTATTGGAACGGCAATGGGCTATTTTAAACATTTTTTATTTGTCAATAGCGACCAATATTCATACATAAAATTATCATTGTATCTAATTCGGAAAATAAAAAGGGCACGTATAATAATTGCGGTATTATTTTTCTTTAAAGTAGAATTTTTTTTATTTTCAAATAGATTACTTTCGATATATTTACGTAGTGTCGATGGTTTAATGTCTGTGCGTTACATGACTCACAGAACCTGACACATCACTATTACGCCACCCACAAGAATAAAGTACGACAATTATGTCATTTATTTAATGTGTGTTATGCTGGAGCAAGTGAATGAGTTTGTATATCTTGGATGTGCTTTTAGCAGGGATGGAAGGTACACCGCTGATATAGAAAGAAGAGTGAATTTGGGGAATAGTTTAAATGGAGCGTTAGGTAAACTTCTAGGCGCTAAGAACCTCAGCCAGAAGGCCCAGCTCGCCGTACACAACGCGGTGCTGGTACCTACGCTCACGTATGGAAGCGAGAGTTGGGTATGGAAGAAAGAGCATGAAAGTAGAGTAAACGCGGTCGAGATGCGAGCACTGCGCAAAATCTGCGGAGTGACGCTCGCGGACCGCGTTCGTAATACCGAAGTAAGAAAGAGAGTTGGTCTGAAAGAGAGTGTCGGGGTGAAGGTAAGGAAAGGAATGCTCCGGTGGTTCGGGCATGTGGAAAGAATGCATGATGAAAGAATAACTAAACAGATATACAATGCAAAAGTGGATGGATGCAGAAGTCGTGGAAGGCCACGACACACCTTCCATGATCAAATTGATCGTGTACTAGCAGAAGGTGATGTCAGGAGCCTTAAGAACAGACGAGCTTGCATGACAAGAGTTATGAATGTCAAAGAGGCAAGTGAGGTGTGTAAGAATAAGCCTAAATGGCACTCTGTTGTTCGTGCCTACCCCGCGAGGGAACTGGCGTGAAGTTATGTATGTATGTATGTATGTATTTAATGTGGAGTTTACTGTCAAGAAATATGTAACTTGATAGATGTGCAAACATCGAAAGTAAAATAAACGCTCGGAAACAGTGTAATTTTATTACAAATACTCCTATTAAGTGACATTAAATAAACTGTACAAACGAGCTACAAAAAGTTCAACAAACAAACTAATTTTATATATTTTATTGCAAAGAAAAGATATATTTTTACTTAATATTGGTTATGGCCGGTTTCTAAATTTTACCGACCAATAATTGCATTAGTTTTGTTTATAATTTGACATAAGCTCCATAAATAAAAGTTAAAATTCAAGGGACGGTAAAGCAAGTGAATGAATATTAAAATATAGGAACGGGCCATTTGTCAGCATTACTTTTCAAGTGTCGATATTTACATAGACCCCATCAAACTTTATGAACTGGAGAGGCTACATAAGATTTACCACAAATAATAATGTTTTAAATATGTTTAATGTGATTACTGTAAATTCTTTATTTAATGTGAATGTGGTGAACAATAAAGCATTCTCTATGTATCTATCTACCCCTTGCAAACGTCTATAGGCAACATAATCACTTTCAATTATGTGAGCCGCCGGCTTGTTGCAAGCTTCATAATAAAAATAAAAAAAATCTCTAGATACCAGGCCTCTCAGAAATAAGTATAAGTCTGTTATTGCCATCTTTTAGATTTTAAAAAGTGCTCTCCTCTTTCTTGGGGGTTGGTATACGCTTCTTCAATAAGATTCCGAGTGAAATATTAGATCTGCCTTTCACTAAATTTATAACCAAATTAAAAAGTATCTTACTAAAAAAGGGATACTAAACTATTGAAGAAAACTTAAATGACAAAACTTCATTAACATAGCAGGTCGCTCCAACCTCTTATAGTATATTTTGTGTAATGTTTTTATCTTGCCAAGCTTGCAAAAAATTTAAGGAGATATATTGCAGCATAAAATTTTAGTATGTCATATCATTATTATAACTATAATGATATTTTTCTTTCCTTTTATTGCGTCTTGGTGTTATTGAGTATGCACTGTTTGGTACATACAACTCCATTAATTCTTCAAAAAGTAATACTGTAACATACTTCTGTATAAAACTTATAAAAAAAAGAACTTGAAATATAAATAGAATAAGAAATATAAAGACAAACAATTTTTAGCTAGACGTGTTGCTGGGGAGTTTCTTACCGCTTCTTCTCCTTAACAGCATTTTCGCGCTATGATTTTCGACGATTTCAAGTGTCGCCTGAAGCCGGACGAATCGTACGATAGACTTCAGATGGCATCCATGGATGAAGGCCCTTCTAAGACAACCGTGTATTGTTGGTACAACGAATTCAAGCGCGGTCGACTAACTTTGGGGGATGAAGAAAGAAGTGGTCGCCTTTTGACGGCTCTTACGGAAGCGAAACGTAATAAATAACATTAACATTAAAAATGTGCTTGCTCAAAAGCAGGCCCGAGTGGAATGGTGCCGTAATATGATAAACAAATTTGAAGCAGGCTCATCTCGGCGTGTTTACGACATCATTACAGATGATGAGTCCTAGATTTATAATATTTTAAGATGGGTCAAATAGAAAATGATTAAATGCATTGCACACTTAATCCAATCCATACTTAAACTAGCTGATCCAGGAAACATTGTAGTGCCATAAACTTAAAAAGAAACACCATAGGATGGTAATAATACATTACGACCTATTCTCATTCCTACCAAATATATTTAAAAAAAAAAATTCAAATTAGTTAAGCTATTTTGGAGGAGTTCCTCAACAAACATCATGACATGAGATTTCTTTATATTAGAAGATATAAAAGTGGCCTTTTTGTGTGTTTGTGTCTAAATTTTTCCTTCTTCATGGCCTTGGATAGAAACTGGTTTTAGAGTTACGTAGCTAGTTTGTCAAACCCTAATAACATTCTGAAGTAAAATATGAAACAAAATTTACTATCAAATATAAATCATTTAGATTTACAAGATATCTTTAGAGGATAAATTCTCTGCTCTATTCCATTTAAGTGTTATATATTCAAAAGCAATCCACGCTGTTTAATATGTTAACAATGACATATTGTTGGTACAATATGTCATTATAAAATTTATTGATAAATTGCAAAGCATGGTAGCCTTCAGCTTACGTTATGCGAGCAAAACTTGCAGGTGCAAAGCTGGGCCAATAATAGTTATACTTGATATATTATCACATATTCTCTTTTCATTGAACATGTTATTTGAATATTATATGTGAAAAATAAAATACACAAGTCTCACCGCAGCATCTACATTTGCAGGGCTCTCGTCATTTGGGTCGGCAAGCATGGAGATAACACTGATGAGTATGGTCTCCACAGTGTGGACAGGCAACCACCTTTCTGATGCCTTCTCATATCCCCACTTGTCATCACCTGGCTCATGCAGTATTGATATGCATACATCGCCATTCTTTTCAACTGAAATACAGCATTGTTTTGAATGTTGAAAAGGATTATAAAAGATAACAAGACATAGCAAAGCATTTTTTATTTAAACAGAGAGGTTGGTAAGTATGAGTTCAAGTTACATAAGCATCAAATAGATGGCACCATACTTTAAATCCCACCGTTTTTTTTTGATTAATAGTATGTGAACCTTAATTAGAAATAAATGTACATTTCTATAGACATAACTTGAGAACGAATTTACCAATTTGATGACATTTTTTGTGTATTTGAGTGGATCCCTGGATAGTTTAAATTCACAATTGGAACCAGTAGGCGATGCTGGGATTGGGTTCTAGGCTCCTTCTAATCTCCTGGACCTATTTTGATGATTGTTTATGTTTGAGTGGGTCCCCGGATGGTTTAGATTCACAATTGGAACTGGCAGGAGACACTAAAATTGGGTCCTAGATTTTTTTCAGGGCTGGAGTATGTCTGCCGGAACCGCTAGTAAACTGTATTTATTAAAACTTTTATTATTATATATGTAGTCCCTTTTCTACATGAACATTGGCTATCTATAATAATTTATATATTGTTGCTATGTTGGAGATAGCATTTTATTTTGCACATCAGTTTATTCCACATAAAACGACAACCACTGTTTACTAAATTTATAGACGTTACTTACTATTTGGGTGCCATATTTCAGTAACAAATTTCATCCGTGGTGGCCTCAGAGGGTATTCCTTTGGAAAATGTAAGTGTGCTTTAAAGAATCCACCCTCACTGTAATAAAAATATTTTTTATTGTTTTCTATATTTGAATAGAAATGTGTTTACAAATAAGTTTTAAATTTTTTAAATAAAACAAAAGTCTATAACTAATTTAGCCTTACTAGAATGACTTTACTATCAATATAAAATAATAAAATCTTTTGACTCCAAAATACCGCATATGACATATTCATATCGACATTCAATTGTAATTACTACATTTTAAAACTGACTAAATTAATTAAATTCTATTATTAGAATATATTATATACCTATAGTGTAAATTATATTAAGAATGATTAAATTACATATTATTGATATTCTATAAAAATAATATGCTTGTATAAAAATTAATGAAAGTATAGTGATTAATTAATCTATGACATAATTATTAATTGTAGTTATGTAGGTAACAAATGTTACTGCATGCTTGGTTCTCATCAAGCGAACTGTTGCTTCTCCCTTCTATTTATACAATCTTGATGTAGACAGTTTAACAAAGTATTCATTATATTCAAAATTATAGCAATAATAAATTGCCTACATACAAAAGCTGTAACAAATAAGGCTAATGCATGACCAATTATTGTAACAGTAAGACCAATTTATCTAAAATAGTTGTGACAGACTAATTGAACAAAAATATAATCAAATTATATTAATGAGTTTTTTTTTACATTTTATTACTATTAATCAACTCACCTCCCTAACTAAAATAGAAAATTAAAACTAATTTGATCATTAATATAAACTTCCGAGTACATCAATGATAAATGGCAATTATTAATTCTTATATTGTAAGTCCTGAATAAGAATTAATAAGTGCCATTTTATTAATTCAAAAACATTTAATAATAACACTTAAAAACTTTTTCTGAAATTAACAATTAGTAAAATTTGAAAAGTAGATAGTATAAGGTAAGAATTTCTATTTCTCAAGTCAATTCCAATATAGCTCATCCCAAACTTTATGGTCTTTACAAATTACTAAGATAAACATATGCAACATCTAGCACAAATAACCATTTGTTACTCAGCTCAGCTGTTCTGCATAGGACATGGTTACATTACTATATTAACCATTCTATTTACGGAATATGAATTAAAAATATGTACACAATACTTGTTACTCACTATAACGTGTCTGGAGGACCGATGATGAGAACTTCCCATCGATATATGTCATTGTCATCTATTAGCCCAGCAGAAAAGCCTTCCACTGGATTTTTGTTCAGTTCTGAAAATTATAACCACAATGAAGTTATATCTGCAAGATATTCACAAAAAATTCTGCCTACCACGCATTATACGCTGGATATGTGCGCGAAACATGAATGCCTGCCAACAGTAAGCTCATAAATACGTATTTTATTCTGACTTTGGCACGAAATACTTGTCAATGCGGGGAATATTGATTTTGTTACGGCAAATCTTGACTGTGATAAATTTAAGTAATTAAACACCCACGATTTTTAAAGATCTATCGAGACACACAATAATATCTATCTAATCACAAAAGATAGTCAAATTTCGGCCCGCTGAGGTCAATGATTGCTCGGACGAGTCCTTTGACGCTCGAACAGTGACTGGCAGAATCTATTTTTCATTGAAACACACACTTACCAGCTAGCTGCTTTTTTAATAAAAGCGAAGACTGTGGCTCTGACATTAATTACAATTGTGAAATTTACCCTGAAGACACGAAACAAATAATTTTTTCACAAAAGATGGCTGGATGATTTTTTTTGAGCAGGTTGTGAAACATATGAGTTGCTGATTGTTTCCGGTGAAATTGTTGCCAGTAGCTCTGAATTTTTATTCTTGATCGATCGTATATTTTTTAAATTAATTTATTATGAAATTTCTTTGAATAAATAATTATTTGGTGGACTATATGAAAACGCCTTTTAAACGTTCAATTTTTTTATTATTTTTATACTTATTTGAAAACAAACTATTATATGATGCTTCTACCGGATGCGTAGGGCGCTATCTATCGTAAACATAAAACTTATACAATGGCTGCGTTCGACTAGAGACTCACAACGATAACGTTAACGCCGCCATTTTTCGCGTTCCACTTGCTTGCCGGCGTTACAATCGTCAACCCAAGGTTAGTCGACCCACCGCTTGACATGGGTCGTTGTCAGAGTTGTGTAATCGAAAATGATGACGTCACTAGTGACATTTTCTCTGCGACCGCGATCACCTTGTGGAACGGTAAATGGAGCATTTTGGGTGTTGTGAGCTACTGGTGGAACGCGCTGTGTATGGTCTGGCTTTCATCTGGTTCTTATTTACTTGAAGATTAATTTAAAACTTGAATACCTATTTAATTCATAAAAACGACACTGGTCATAAATATATATATATATAGTGTATCATCTATGGTCATAAATATCACGTCACCGGAGGGTGGTTGCCCTCAGAAATGAAGCCGGGGCAAAGAATTTTTAACTCGACACCCCAACCAACTCCACTTGAGGAGCTGAATACCTTATAATAAGTTCATTTTATCAGTTACTTCAGCGTCTCTTCTCGTGTTACGTTGTTAATGTACCTGAGCGTAGCGTTTCTTGTCGCCGACGTTCATGAATGACCATTTTAATAGGTCTGCCACGACTTTGTCCCTATGAGCGATAGCTAATCGCGACGCCATGGGCACAAACTATTATGGATACTACGCCATGGGCGACAAAATTAAAAGTAATAAGATGTATGTATGAAGCATGCCACAAGTCGGCATCGTCAACTTGTTGCAAATCTCGCGTCGCGCGTCACTAAGCCAAAGGCCGAAACCGGGTTCATTGATGATTTTTCCATTTCAGAATAATAATCTTCTCCCCAACATACAATAATATTAAAACATGGACCTCTATAATAGGGACGCGACATATTGTTCTATACGTACAATTGCTTATACAAATAGCATCCATTTTGAAGACACACACATAAACATATATCTATCTCGTTCTTACTCAGCACTGTAACTCGCAGGAAAACAATATAACAGTATTTCAGTGCGTACATAAAGTGGAACATGAATATACGTAAATACCTAATGTGGCCGAAAATCCGCCATGTTTAGTGCACCAAATGTCATTATCAGTCAGTGCACCCGGTACTTGTCTTGTCAAAAAGTCGTGGTATAAATCAAAATAACTAATTATCTTTCAATATTTTGCTTGTGATTTAAAATAATTGAAGCCAAATATAAATAATTACGTCGCAGATATGTCCGTGTGCAGTGTAATAGGGTGCGGCATAAGAAAAACACCAAATCAGTCATCTTTAACCATACACAGGTACGCTGTAAATAACATTAAAATTTATTGCTTATTGTTAATGTTTCCGGGAAAATAAAGGAAGATTTTCATTATAATTAGCAAGGTTCTTATGTGCAGTTATAGGTCATGAATGGATTTAACTTATTTAACTATATTTTTACGCTTAAATAATGTTAATTTATTAGCTGGGGTTGTACATTATTTATCGACTTTGATATCGATATAATATGATTGCTTATATAAAATTTCTTATTTTATCATGCTACCCCGCTTAAAACATACAAAAATAATAATTAAAACATATTTTATAGGATCCCAAGAAATGAGCGTATAAAGAAAAAGTGGCTGGCAGCCATTGGAATGGAAAATATAAAGCCAAATGCAAAATATATTTATATTTGCTCGCTACATTTTGATGATAAATGTTTCAACAAAACTCTGGATGTGACTCGACTACGAGATGATGCCGTGCCCTTCAAATTTGTAAGAGTAAGTTAATACTGTATATACTTTTATAGTTAGTATTGATATACTTTTTTTTAATTATGTACATATTTTAATACATACATATTATTTTATAACAAAACGTGCTATAAAAGGATCAAAATTAATATACAAGTTTTGTATGGTGGGATGATAATCAGCAGGATAGTCGTTGGACTGTCGGCTTGTTATATAATTCCTGCTCCGTCTTCGCAGTCGAAGGCCTTAATATGTCTTCTCGTGCCTCTCACCCTCATGGAGACTGCTCGTATAATTGAAATTTGTACTTTCACTTTTAGCCTTTGATATACTTGTTGCTGCTACCTTATTACTGATATGCTAGTTACTAGTTGTAGTCTATGTCATTCTCATTCTATATAACTATTTTAGAAAAACTTATGGGTTTTGTGGCTGTGATTCCATCCAAGAAATGTATTTGCCCAATTTGAATGATAATGTCATAATTTAAGCAAATTTTATGAAAAAAATACTGTGGACACAATTATTCTAAACTAATATTTCAATATTTTGCAGCGACATGCCAGCCAACATAAAACTGGCATATTAAAAGAAAACCAGTTGGCAACAATTCCTGTTTTGGCCGGTACTGACACCTCTACCTTGGTAAATGCTGCACCTGCTGTTCTTTAGCTTCAAGAGAAAATGTTAGATTTTGTATATACAGACTCTTTATAGTGAAGCTATCGAACCTACTTAGATAAAAGTAATATGCTTTGACGTCTTTAGAGGAATAAACCAAAACTGATGGTGTCACTTCTTTGAATTTTCTATTCCATGAGGTACAAATAAAACTCATATTATAAACTTATGCCTTTATTAGTTTTACTTTAATAAAAACTATTGTAAATTCGTTAAATTTTTAATAATTAAGTGATTTTAGAGCGGAAGTCATAAGAAATGACGTTTGTAATTAAATAAATGTTCTGAAGGTGTTTTGGTTTTTTTTATCACGCGCTCCCTTGATAAGTTTAAAATTTGAATCACTCACTTATGGTGCAGCGCACCTATCTTGAGGTGCGTTGCGATAATGTGTTACGGACTTTGAGTCAGCAACACAATTAAAATAGATTGTAATAGAGAGGTAAGTAGTTTAGACTACTTACCTCTATTACAATCTAATTAATCTGTTTTGGATATCAAAATAAGAGTACGTGTTTTTCATAGGAAAAACACGTACTCTTATTTTGATATCCAAAACAGCATAGCTAGCTAGCATGCTAACTCTTCCATCCCTTTCCGGCATATACGCAAGTGCGAGCGAGACGGCAACATATGAAACGACAACTAGAGATGGCACTGTACTACGCCATATGTTTATGTTTTGTGGTCACAATAGTGTAGTAACTTTTAAAAATCGTCATATCGTTTACTTGATAAATGAAAAACTTGTCTTGCACATAACAATATACTTACTTCCTATTAAAGTATAAATTCTACAAATAATTAATACTCAATAATATTGTATGAGCCAAGGACGTTTATCGATAAAACCTAATAACATTAAAATCTTCTGGACAGCACTAAAACCGCCATGTTTAGTGGCCAGATGACGTCACAGTGGCACGCATTTTTTATTGACGTTTCATTTCCATAGGTTTCCTACTTCAGTGTATTAAAATAATAAATGGTATTTGTGAAAAGGATTTATATTAAACTACAATTCAATTAAAAAGATAACTTACACATTTATTTTTTACAAAGATCATAGATTATTTTATTTAAGTTTATGGCTTAGCAGCTAGGCCTTTAAGCCAGATCTTAGTTTACCATATAGTTTCTTCTTTTTCTTAAGCCTATGTGTAGCACAGCTGCTGTAGGTAATCAGCTAGTGCCACTCAACGGAGTTCTTGTGACAACTCAAAAGGCCACATTTGACTATTCAGTTCACATTTCTCCCAAAACACATAATTACTACTCAAAAACTATCAATATCTTACAACTATTGTTCATTTTAGAGTAATTTTACAGATTTTTAGAAAATAAAACTGCACAGCACAACATCTCCTTTCAGTTCCCGCCAAAAACTCCATCAGATAGAAGAATATCATGTAGATTGTAGATTAAAAAAGTTGACAAAACACTGCGGAAAACAACTGTGTTTTTATTTATTCAGTTAGAGTTGGTTTTTTTTTATTTTTTTATTATCTGGTTCAGTGTGTCCATTTGTAAGAGCCAATTTCCTTTTCTTTTTATGTGATTTATTTTTGCTCTGTTTCTGCTGTGCTTCTTGTACTTTATTATTGTTTACTTTAACAGTACCTTTACAAGAACCTACGATATCTAGCAATGCCTTAAAATCTAACTTTGTATTTACATTACACATTTCATGAAACATTTTCATTGTGTTTATTAATTTTTTCAATAAAACAAAGAAGTTGTTTTTCACTGCATGTTCTGTACAGTCCTTTAGTGTTTTAGTCAAAACATTTTCGAATTGGGATTCTAGACTTGTTAATCTTTGAAGTGCTTTATTTGTTGTAGGTTTACTCCTTTTCAAATATCGATAAAAACCAGTTATTAGTTCCAAGCCCTCATTGCGTCGAAATTGTCTTATTTCATTATTAAATACATTCTCTATTATAACAGGGACAAGTTCATAAGTTCCCTCCCATTCTGTTTGTAGAACACTGTGGAAGAAAATTATAGGCAGCAAACAGCTACGATTTTGAAAATAGCTTCTTAATCCTTCTTTAAATATTTCAATTAGTGGTGAGGTTGGATTTCCTTTTTTCGGTGATTTAGGCACTTTTATTTCTATTTTCTGTGAACAGTAAATAATAAATGTTGCAAAAAAGGTTACAACATCTCCAATAGCTTGAAATAAGAAATGTGATCTGGCTCCTTTATCAATAACAGATTTCAAGTATTCACAAAGTATATCCATTGTCACATCTTCAATTGAGGTAAATTTGCGAATTTTAGTTAGTAACTTAATTGTTTTTCTAACTCTATTCTCAAGCTCACTGAACTGACTATCTTGTATGCATGACTCTAAACATCTAGTCAAAGGTGCAATCATACTAAGACAAATGTCCATAGACGGGTCTTTTTCAAGGTAAATGTCTATTAAATCAAGAACTCTTATTCTAAAATCTGAAAGTGCTTTTTTGTCTTTGCGATCTTTTTTGGACTTCTTTCCTTTGTCTTGATTAAACTGCTTGAATGCCTCTGCAAGAGCTTCATCAAGTTTTTTACCCTCTTCTTCATCAATCATATCTGCATCTACACTTTCTATGTCAGAATCTGGAGCTGCTGCACCCAGTGCTTTTTGTACAGCTAGTCTTAATTGATCAGGAATTTTCATGTCGTCATCATCATCGTCATCTCCATCTTCATTGTCATCCTCATCCTCCTCCCTTTCACTATCATTTTCATCACTTTCACTTACATTATCTTTCATTTCATCATTATCAGATTCTTCTTCAGAGTCATCATTTTGTGTTAATGGATTTGTTTCACTTTCTGGATCTAACACAGATATTATCTGATCAACAGCTGTAGGCGTCAGATACTCCCATAGCAGTCGGAATACACATTGCACTACAGATCTAAGTACACTAGATTCTGCTGATAAAATTGATAAAAGGACTTCAACTAATACTTCTATCCATTCAGGTTCATCAGTTAAATCCCTTTCTCTTACTATTTTGGGTTTCTTTTTTTTACCTTTTCTATAATGTTCATAACAACTTTTTAATTCTTTTATTGAGCTTCTGGCGATCTTTACATGTGTAGGTTCAGAAAACAGAAATAATCCAAGTTGATAAAGTAAAATGAGAAATACTTTATCAACTTTCGATTTTGACTCATTCTTTTCAATTGTTTGGCAGACATCAATTAACATTGTCCAACATTCCATATTTTCATTTGGAAATTGTTTCTCAATTTTTGTGCGGACTTGTTCTTTCTCAAGGATTGAACAAATAAAATCACACAAGGATGATAAAACAGTTACTAAGTTGTCAACGTTTGAGAAACGTGATGTAAAACAGCGATAGAAGCAAGCCTTAATTGCACCTGCAAAAAAAATATTTGAATAACATTAAAAGGATGTTTTTTAGATGTTACTATGTTAATTAAATATTTAATACATACTATGATAAAATTTAAATTAATTAGCACTCAATAAATTAGTAGTTAAATATAGTTAATTCAAATTTAAAAGGTATTCAAAGACACAATAAATAATGTGGGCTAAGATGAAATCAGTGTTGTGTGAACTTAAATGTAATTTTCTGTAAAAAATTACCTACTATAGATTAATGCTTTAATATTGCTTTGTTCACATAATCTTCGGATAAAAATTGTCTTACATTCATCCTTTTGTTTGAAAATACTTAAATAAATATCAACATTCATGATAGTAGGTTTATACCTATTTATATGTTTGATTTTAAATGTAAATGTGTAAGGTCTAAGAACTGAAATAATTGATAATGATTATTATTAGTAATAAAAATTCATTCATACTACACCTGATAAATCACTGCTAACAGCTACATTGTCATCACCACCAATTTTGAAAAATCCAAAGCACATGAGCAACTTCATGTAACTCAATTTAAAATCTGTGTCATCTTTAACAGACTCATGACTCACTAAATAAGAAATTAATTCAGCCGCTTTAATCCTTTCATTATTATACCAATTCCTTTCTACATCCTGTTTAATGAATTTCTTTGTTGTATTAAGTAACACTCCTTTGAGCAATTTTGACATCTTCTTAACCCCATCTTTGTCCAAATCAGATATGCTTGATTTAATAATTGATGTACCAGTAATTTCAGAGAAATTTATCTCACCAGGATTAAAGAGTAACTTTTTTAACACATCCAATCGTATTTTTGGTGTGACATTTTCAGCTTTCAATGCTTTACCTAAGGAGTTAAGTAATTCTTTCTGTTTTTTGATCATGAGTTTATTGTCATCCTCATTATCTCTTTTGTTTCTTATCTTACTTGCTGTCTGAAGACCTTTAAACCAGTCCATAAAAAGCTTAAAGAAATTATGGCTTATTAAGTCAGGTAAAATTTCAGTGTTTTCTTTTATGTTATTTAATATTGTTGTAAGAATGTTAACAGACACTAATTCTCTGTTCCGGTTATGTTTTGTCAATTGAGTATCTATGCCAGATGTCCAGAAAAGTTGTAAATATGGCGAATTAGCAATTTGTATACCAATCTCTTTGTATATTGGATGTCCAATAGAGTGAAAGTCAACACCAGCCTGAAAATATGATAGAGGTGTATATATATATAAAGAAGAAGCTTTGCAAATTAAATATTGAGAAAACAATGACAATATTCAATTTTTTCAAATTATTTATTTTAATATTGTAAGACCTAAAGGCTTTACATACAGCAGACACCTTCCTTCTGAATTTATCTGCTTTTATCAAATTATTTTTATTATTTTATCAAATAAAATTACCGCGCTTAAAACTGTTAAAACATAGTTTTATTATTTATTATCTGCTTTTCTCATAAAATGGCTATGACACAGTTATTTGGATCAAGGGGTAGAAATTATAAGGATTTCGTCATTGCCATTCAGCTAAAGGGCCCTGAAAATAACACAAAACTTAGATGAAAACTGTTTGGAGCAATAAAAATATATTGAATTAATTTACCAGAATTTTCTCACAGAGGGCATGTACATTATCTTCGCAAATAATCTCTGGGACACCAATTAGTTTTCTTAATTTCACTTTTTCAGGAAATTTGTTGCTGACAACCATTAAAAAGTACAGGGAATCCAGACTGTGATCTTTAATTTCCTTCTTGAAATCCTGCTTTATATTTGACCAGATAATTGATAAGAAATGTTCTTCATCCAACTAAAATTAAATATAATGATTATTCAATTTAGAACCTCACAACCCATTCCTGTATCTTACAAACTGTTCATTTGCCTTACTATTGGTTAAAATTTGACATAAGCACAATACAAGTAATGTGAAAATTCAACGAATGGTAAGGCGACTGAATGAATAGAACCGGCTTTTAATAACAAACACTATAGCGTAGATATGTAATTATTAAATAAAAATTATACTAAACCCTTAATAATAAAACAGCTTCCTAAACTACTACAAATATACTGTTACTACCAAAATCACTTACTAATTTATTTGTTTATTACACAAATCAGATTATGATCAAATAATATGGATATTTAAACTAAACATTGAAAAAGCTAAATTATAGACATATAATATAAAAATACAAGATTATGACCTAAAATAACTGAATTTAAAAAATTAGGAAGATTTTAAACATGAACTGCATTTTATACTGTGTTAAAAGAAATTAAATTTCCTATAATAGTAATTGTCATATTAAAAAGAAAGTTACTAAGAAACAAATTATATATGTAGCCATTGCTATATTGGAAGGTTATATAAATTACACCAAAAATATTGCATTATCAATTTTTTTATGATATGCTTCTGCAAGATAATAGCTAATGGAATTATCTGTGACCTAAACTCATCATAATATTCGAGGGATTATAGACCTAATTTTTAAGTTGTATGTATACATTTTGCAAAAACTGTATTTGAAATAACATATAAACATAAATTATCTTTCAATATTTAATTTCATTAAAATATTGCATCTCAAATAACATTAAACCCATTACCATATTGGCACAATACAGGCTGTGGGTAACATTATCGCAGAATGCAGATGAAACATCATCATCAAAAATGCAAAGTGAAATTCATTAATGAAGAATATGATAATTGTACCTAACAACAGAGTTAATTATAGCCATTTTTTACACAATAAATTAGATGATTTCAAATGCTTCAACTAATTTTACAATTCAAAATGCTTACCCCATTTGCAAAATCTAGCAATATAAGATAGGCAACAGTACTAAGATATGATTTCTTCTTGCTGGCTCCAATAAGCATTTGGACCATTTGTGTTTGTTCCTCGCTAGGGCACTTGAGAATGAGGCCAGACCGGAACACTGCACCACATACCAATATTTGACCAAGAGCTACATCACCTACTTCCTATAAAGATATAATAACTTAATATTCTTTGTTTTGCAATCGAATCTCCATTAATGAGATACCATTTTACTCTTAAAATTATTACATTTAGACATCTGTCTTTCAAAGCCTTCAAAATGAACAAGTCATTCATCAAATTAGGAATATTATGTACTTATGCACTTTCAATAGTTGTAATACTGGGGAATTTCTTGCTGCTTCTTCTCCTTAACAGCAATAATATATTGCAAAGTGGTGTATATAGAATAGGAAGTAAATTTAAATTTTAACTTATATGTATGACCTTCAAAAAGTGGTATTCAGGGGAACTTATTTTGAATAAAAACTTTTGAATAGTATGTATACTAGGCAATAAAATAACTACACCTAATTTTTATCCAATAAGGAAATACACTTTATTGTATACTGCTCAGCCACACCTACACAGGTAGACCTTTCCTGTGGACCATAGTATCTATGTCAGCTAAAGCTGCAGTAAATTTACAGTGTTCTCTGAAAGTACCCTTAAGTATACATTAACAATACATATGTTAAGAAACCAATAAACTTACAATATAGACTGCACTGCCTTTATTACTTAGAGAGGTATTGTGAATATGAAGTCTTATATGCAACTAGGAAATCATTTTAATCTTCTCTCCATGCAGGAATGGAAAAAGAATACAACTACCTGGAGCCAGGTGTTCTGTCACAAGAGGCGACAAAATCACCCACAGCCATATAGTAGGGCATTAGCCCAACTGGATATCTACTATCCCTGGTCTAGAGTATGCTGCCATAACAACCTTGAGTTGTGTTCTGGCATCAGTGGCCAGATTCTAATTTCTCCTTCAAGGCTGGCAGCACCTCTGGTATTGCTAATGTACATAGGTGATGGTAACCACTTTCCATCACAGTTAGGCCGTCAGCTCGTCTGCTGTGCTACAGCATTAAAAAAAATCACAAGGGCAACTCCGAGCGATTCTGATGTAGACATGGTATTCACCAGAAAATAAATAGAATTAACAAGCCAAGTAAATCATTGATTATAAGATAAATATAGAAGTGTTAAGCATTGAGGTAGTGGACGGTGTAAATGTAAAGTATATCACATGGACAGGTATGTCTAAACAAGAAGTAAGGTTTGTATGATAGTGTAAATTTTAGGTTATAATTTAAAGAAGTTTGAATTTGCTACACAACTTACGCTCTTTGAAGATCCATTTGAATGAAGTTCTTTCTTCACGAGATCTAGTAAATGTGTCGCTGTTATATTACCTACTTTAGACAATAGTGCAACTAATGTGGCAAAATATCCAATTCTCATTTCGGGAACGTTCGCGCCCAAACTTCTAACCAGTCTTTTGACTGCGTAATGAACATCTTTTTCATTCTAAAACAAAATAATTTACTTTGTTTACAAATATGATATCGTATTTGTATTAAATACAATATAAAATCTTCAAAAGTTTAAGTCTAACCTCATTTCCTTGCAACTGAGATATAATTTTAACACCACCTATAATCTTAGCATCATCTTTTGGTGCTTTTAACAAATCAAACGCGTCGAGGACAGACGGCGTTACTTTAATGTCCTTTGCAGCTTTCTTTTCATTAATTTGATCTTTCATTTTTAATATTTATAATCATTTATTTTTAAAAATTAATTCACAAAACACTACCCCACATGCGACATCCACATTTCGGTTAACTGACAGCATGGAATATATTACTCTCCTAACTCCTACGAGAGACTTGACAGTTGACAGTAAACTTTCCAGTATATAAAAGTACTCTGTGCAGTAAACCACAAACTACTACGGAAAGAGTTTTTGGCGGGAACTGAAAGGGGACGTTGTGCTGTGCAGTTTTATTTTCTAAAAATGTGTAAAATTACTCTAAAATGAACAATAGTTGTAGGATATTGATATTAGGGATTAGACCATAGTTGATCATGGAGGATTTACCCTTTAATAAGGGGCAATCCAAACAGTAATCAACCAGCTTGTGTGGAGACTCAGAGAAGTTGCACGGGCAACAACCACTACCCACTAAAACCACCCTCCTCCCATGTGCCCCGCGCTTTTTATGTAGGAAAGGCTTAGAACTTAGAACGTAGTTACGCCCAGTCCGATCCAACGCAAAAAGTGCCTGAATGTGCCCCGGGAATCAGAACACTTACACTTCGTCAGCGGGGGTGATGAATTCTTTGCTCCCTTAATAGCTAAAGGCCCCCCGAAACGGTATTATTCAGGGTGGGAAGTCATGCGCATACCTGCGTCTCCGGATGCCAGCCAACCGCCGACGTCCGCGTGAAGTCGCATTAGTACGCGCAATAATACTCCTCGTTGTTCGTGCCTACCCCGCAAGGGAACTGGCGTGAAGTTATGTATGTATGTAATAATACTCCTCTCCCTATCTCGTTTGGCGGCCTCTTTGAGAGACATTACCGTCTCACAAAAAGTAAACGCAGCCTCCCAGGTATCGCTGCTATGCAGTATGGCTTTCACCAGACTGCAGAGCGAGTCGATCGCTCCTACTTGTGTCTCGAGTTCGAAACGCTGCGGCGCCCATGCCGCGCACTCGACTAGCATGTGAAACACCGTGTCAGGTGCGCCGCACTGGCGGCATTCCGGGGAAGGCAAGCAGCCCACAATGTGACACAGATACTTATCGAAACACCCGTGTCCGGTAAGTATCTGTGTCATCCTGAAGGTCAGGGTTCCGCTTTCGCGGGTGACCCATTCCATCAGCTGCGGCCTGATTGCCTCCACCGTGTAGCCGCCGGCCGCAGGGTTTTCCAACTCTTGAGACCAGATGGCGAACATGGAGGCGGTTTCCCACTTCCTGATCGCCTCGATTTTGACCTGGCAGAAGACCAGGCCGCGAGCGAGAGCATCCTGTCGGGAGCGCCGCACTTTCGCCAGTACGTCCGCCTGGAGAGGCCAGGGCGGATCGCCTGCCAAAAGTGTCGACGCCGTCCACGACACTGTACGGTACCCTCGAATGGTCCTCACGGCCAGAACCCACTGCGACCGGTGCAGCAGAGTTCTATTGTGCCGGTGAAGTGCAACGGACCAAACGAGTGCACCGTACAGGGCCATACTCCGAAGGATGCCCGAGTAGAGCTTCCGAGTCGCACCCCCCGGGCCCCCCAACAGCAAGAAGCTTACTATAAGCTTCTTGCGTGTCAGTAAACACAGAGAACTAATACACTAGTAGTGACTAGTACTGTCTACAGTAAATGTCAATAACGTCGTATTGACATTAGTTTCAACTTTCCAAAGAGCAGAAAGATTTTTTTTGAGGTAGGGAAATGCATTTCGCACACAACCGGATCCTTTGCTAGGGATTAGACCAAAGTGATGAGAAGTAAGCCACTGAAGATAGCGCAGCCACCAGAGTCAAACGCCGGCATGTGTGAAGACTCAGCAAGGTACATCCCTGTATGTGGAGAGGTCATCCATGGCTCAATACTCCACCAAAACCACCCTCCTCCCAAGTGCCCCGCGTTTATGGTAGGAAGAGCGTAAGACTTCGAACGTAGTTACGCCCATGTTGATCCTACGCATCAGTGCTTGAGAGTGCTCCGGGAAGCAGGACAAACTCACTTCGTCAACAGGGGGAAAGTGATGGGTTGTTGGTTCAACTCACATATGAATAAAAAAAAGGTTAAAATGACAAGAGAGAGTTCTTCTGTCATTTTAGTCCGCGTAATTAAAAAACTGGGTATACTCATGTAATAAAATTATGAAATACAATACTTATTGTCAAGAAAGTTGTGAAAAAAAGGAGGTCAACACTGTCGCTCATAGCAACACAGACAGTAAAAAGAAACACAGCCCAGCTCGCGTCAGTTCGAGATCTCTTTTTTGAGGAATTTATTGCGGTTGAAGACTTGAGGACAAAAATTTCTTGGTGTCATTTTTGAGGACTTAAATTTCAGCACTGGGACAATCGGAAAATTATTTTATAACTAAACAGAAAATAACAAAAAATAACGAACTCAAGTGTCGTTCGTGGCTATGAGCGCGCGACATGTGTTTTCGTGAGTGTAGGTATGTGGTGTGTGAGTGTGGTGTGTGTGTGTGTGTGTGTGTGTGTGTGTGCGCGTGTGCGTGCGCGTGCGCGTGTGCGTGCGCGTGTGCGTGTGCGTGTGCGTGTGCGTGTGCGTGTGCCTGTGCGTGTGCGTGTGCGTGTGCGTGTGCGTGTGCGTGGGCGTGTGCGTGTGCGTGTGCGTGTGCGTGTGCGTGTGCGTGTGCGTGTGCGTGTGCGTGTGCGTGTGCGTGTGCGTGTGCGTGTGCGTGTGCGTGTGCGTGTGCGTGTGCGTGTGCGTGTGCGTGTGCGTGTGCGTGTGCGTGTGCGTGTGCGTGTGCGTGTGCGTGTGCGTGTGCGTGTGCGTGTGCGTGTGCGTGTGCGTGTGCGTGTGCGTGTGCGTGTGCGTGTGCGTGTGCGTGTGCGTGCGTGCGTGCGTACGTGTGTGTGTGTATGTGTGTGTGTGTGCGTGTGTGTGCGTGTGTGTGCGTGTGTGTGCGTGTGTGTGCGTGTGTGTGTGTGTGTGTGTGTGTGTGTGTGTTGCGTATACTTTAATGTGACTGACTATTAGTGCTTGTATGTACGGTAAGCAACATACTAATATATAAAGCTGAAGTGTTTGTTTGTTTGAACGCGCTAATCTCAGGAACTACTGGTCTGATTTGAAAATTTCTTTCAGTTTTAGATAGCCCATTTATTGAGGAAGGCTATAGGCCATCCTTTCCCAAAGTGGGCGATAACGCCCCTTGTGGGCGCTGCAGGCCTAAAGGGGGGCGGTAACAGACACAGAAAAAAATTATGGGGGCGTTGTGTAGAGGCTTGGGCGATTTGTAATTCATCTAGCTAGGAGGACTCTTAGACACCGACTGAACCCTCGAGTCTCGACTACAACTTGTGAACATCAAGTAATATTATTTAAGAGATTGCTCAAACTTGGTTCGAAATTTCTCTCCGCGTAGTTCATATATCTGACTTTTTGAAGCATTTCAAATATTAAATATAGAAAAAAAAATCAACTCAGCATCATTCATAAATGCATCGCCGCGGCCAGTGGGGAAGTCCCATTCCGTTGCGTAAACACTGATTTGTCAAATACCGGGGTCAGAGAAGAAACGATTATTTATTTCGATTTTGATCAATTGTAGTAGCGAGTGCACGCTTACACTGATGGCCCGTTCTTATCAAAGTTATTGAATAAATTCATTAATTTAAGATTCCTATATTAACCATGGAAGAACAATACTATAGTAATCCATCATGATTTTATAATAGTTCATTAACTAAACGTATGAGCGGCTGACGATCTATTTTTTGAAATTTAAAGCTTGGCAACTAGGCCTTTAAGCCATAAGAATAATATATCTCTACCAGTGAAAACTACGGTGTTGTAACTTAAAAAATTATATTGGCCGCTTCTAGAATTTGATGCGCGCGCTTTCAGTGTTCCATGTTTCTAAACATGGCAGGTCGAAGTGGATTTGACGATGTTAATCCAAGGTATTTATTCTAAAATACAGCAAAAATCTTATATTTTATTGTGTCCACGCGTGTATGCAGTGTTTTAGTGCTTCAGTTTATATTCCTAATGTAATCTAAGGTTTTTGTCCATATAAATTTGGTGTTTTTGGTTTGCGATAACATTGAATTAAAATAGGTTTTTTACGCACGCCCGGGAATTTATATGCGGTTTACATGAAAAACTATATATTTTAATTTAATACCGCCGTAGTTACAGCCATAGAAAGTGTGGGTTTCGAAAATTTATAGGTTATAATGCTTTGAATTTGTGCTGGTGATTCCAGGGATTACGGTGGCGGCAGGAGAACTGCCGGCGGTCGTCCCCTCCCTACCGAGCCACCTTACAAAGCGTACGTCGGAAATTTGCCTTCTGGAATTATCCAAGGAGACATTAACAGAATTTTTCCAGTAAGTAGATTAGTTATAATTTTACAGCTTCTTTTGTTGATTATATTAGCATAAATAACAGAACAGTACTGAGCCCCTGTTACAATTCTAATTAGCTCATTTTCCGCTCATTTCACTTGGATGGATGGCAAATACTTGTTAAATTATATGTAACATCTAATAAGACCAATTTTGTAAATAAACAAATTTTCTATATTGATTCTATTTTTGATATCCTCTTTTTATCTATTTAAAACTGGAATAAATTTAACAACTATATTTGTACCTCATCTATATAAATAAAATGATATTCTTTAAAAAAACTGCAAATTTATGTGCATAGAGGTACTTTATAACAATTTATTTAAAATAAAAACAATAAATTAGTGCATATTTTAAGTTTAAACTAATATTTCATTGTTTAACATCTTATAGGCACTGTATCAACTTATTTTAGTCTGAATTTTATACTATAGTCCAAATATTACCCATTGCTATATAGAAGCCTCCCGATTTTACAGGAACAGGAAAGTACTCTATTGGGCGACTTTCACATATCCATTATTAATTATTATAATAACATAAAGAGCAGCTAATATCAATTTCAATTAATTTTAAATCGTGCACTTACTTTCATTATATCCCTTTATTTCCCATTTGTACAGCAGTCCCTACTATTATGAGAATGGTGTAATATATAAATTTATGTTGTAAACTTTTTTTATGTATTATTGTGATCAACCGAACATATTAGAGCTAGTATTTTCTTAGACTTTCACTACTGCTAATCATAATTTTAATAATGTTTTTATTATACCCTATCCAGGCATTTATTTTACTTTTGACAGCTCGATGAGGAATCAATTAGTAATTTGTACTGACTTGTTTTCTTATAAAATCGACTTCATTTATAAATAAGTTTTAATCAATTATTTTTCTCTAAAATAGAACATGTTTTTTTTTCAAATCTATTACATTCAATTTATTTATGTATACTGACTATGGTTTAACAATTTGTGTGTTACATGACTCACAGAACATATGTCACCCACAACAATAAAGTACAATAATGTCATTTTCTTCATGTGGGCTTTACAATTAAGAAATATGTAACTTGATAGACAAGCAAATGTCAAAAGTAAAATAAACACTTGGAAACAGTATAAGTACATACATAACTTAACGCCAGTTCCCTTGCGGGGTAGGCACGAACAACAGAGCGCCATTTAGGCCCATTCTTACACACCTCACTTGCTTCTTTGACATTCATAACTCTTGTCATGCACACTCGTCTGTTCTTAAGGCTCCTGACATCACCCTCCGCTAGTACACAATCAATTTGATCATGGAAGGTGTGTCGTGGCCTTCCACGACTTCTGCATCCATCCACTTTTGCATTGTATATCTGTTTAGTCATTCTTTCATCATGCATTCTTTCCACATGCCCGAACCACCAGAGCATTCCTTTCCTTACCTTCACCCCGACACTCTCTTTCAGACCAACTCTCTTTCTTACTTCGGTATTACGAACGCAGTCCGCGAGCGTCACTCCGCAGATTTTGTGCAGTGCTCGCATCTCAACTGCGTTTACTCTACTTTCATGCTCTCTCTTCCATACCCAACTCTCGCTTCCATACGTGAGCGTAGGTACCAGCACCACGTTGTGTATGGCGAGCTAGGCCTTCTGGCTGAGGTTCTTAGTGCCTAGAAGTTTACCTAACGCTCCATTCAAACTATTCCCCAAATTCACTCTTCTTTCTATATCAGCGGTGTACCTTCCATCCCGGCTAAAAGCACATCCAAGATATACAAACTCATTCACTTGCTCCAGCATAACATCATCGACCATTATCCTTGCATTCGTTCTGGTTTCTTCTCTTTCAAACACCATAACACCACAGTATAAGTATACAATGTTTATTGGCTTACATTAGATTGGGCTTCCAAGGAGCAAATCTTATACTAATATATAAAGCTGAAGAGTTTGTTTCTTTGATTGAACAAGCCAATCTCAGGAGCTACTGGTTTGATTTGAAAAATTCTTTCAGTGTTAGATAGCCCATTTATTGAGGATGGCTATAGGCTATATCTCATCACATTAAGACCAATAGGAGCAGAGGACCAATGAAGAATGTTTCAAAATCAGGGGGTTTTGAAAACAAATTCCACACAGATGACATTGTGGGCACTGCTAGTCATTTATAATATTATAAAATTCTAAACATGCCGTGTCTTTACATTGAAGCTATAAAAAAAAATGGAATCTATACTATAATAAATCTGTAAATCGTTCAAGTTGAGTGTATATTGCATTTAAAAATGTGAAAGAAATCAGGGGGGCTAATTTGGACCAGCAGATTCCAAAAATGTAACTTTTAGAATTTTTGTCTGTCCTTCTGTTAAATAGAGCATCACGTAAAAACTACGGAATGTATTTAAATGAAACTTGAAACAGAGCTAACTTATATACTTTTTATCCCAATAAATTGTTGTTTCTATGGGATTGATGAAAATAGAAATAAAACTCAATACAGAACTAAGGTATAACAGTAGTCAATTCTTAAGATACTTTTTATCTCAATAAATCACATCATTTCCATGCAATGGAAACACATGGATTAGTAAAAAAAGATGATACTGCAATCTCATGATGTAGACAACCATCACTGTAATTCAGTAACAAATATGTTGTCAGGTTGACCACATGTCATTCATTACATATTAGGTACTTCAAATCAGGTTGGCTGCAACTTTTCTTTGTTTTGCTGTGCACTTGTCTACACTATATTGAATTAGTTTTTTTTGTAATTGTAGTGAATTCAACAAGAAACTAAAGTATTAAAGGTTTGTATATATAAAACACCTAATTAAATTTGTATGTGAGTAACATAGAGCCACTACCTAAGGTTTTTCTCGTGGTGTAACTATAGGGAAAACTAGTATACTGTGTAAATGATGGAGAACACAAAGCAATATTTTTTTAGATTTCTTGTCTGTTTGTTCGAGATTCACATACTGGGCTAATTTCGAAATGCTGTGGTACTTTGTGTCTCAAGAACCCCGTGGGAATTTCAAGTCAGGCTGAACAAAGTCACGGGCATATCCTTTTTTTAGATATATAAAATCATTAATGGTAGACAAAATAAATCAAATTCTCTTTGATGTTCAACACTGCTGATAGATATTAAATTTTGTATTACATTTTGTACTTCCACTTTCAAGTATTTGGATCTATAGCCCTCAGAAACTATTTTATCATTTGGGATTAAGAAAGGTATCCTATGTTCACACATGATAATTTTTAAAGTCGTGATGACAGAACATACAAACATCAATATAAAATCGTTTTCACATTTCTACATTAATTTGAACACATTATAACCCTATATGTTTCTCTATATGTGTGCTTTGTTCCTTTTTTAAAATCCCCTGAATTAACTGAAATGAAATTAGGCGCTTAAGATACACACAAACAGATTTAGATATAGCAGTATATGAAAATTCTCACAAAGAGCAAACAGACCCTTACCACTAGAGGCTACTGTAAATAAGTATTATTTTAACAATCGATTTTAAATTCTACAGAACTTTGACCATAGATGAAGGTACTTCTATAAAACTATAACCATAGATAGACAAGTGTAGTGGGATACTTTTTATCATGTCCCTGCCTGATACCTGGGACAATGTTAGTGTTTGTATGATAAAAATTACTTCTTTTTTCATGCAATTTGCATTAACTTGGCCATCGTCAATGATAAAAAGTATCTCAGTTGATTTGACTGTCAACTACCCTATTACACTGAATTGGAAATGATATTGGATATTTATATGGTCCTTATCTATGGTTTTTGTAATGAATGAAATCTATCAATCCACATGTATGCTGGTGAACTTAGTTATTTGATAATAGAGATGAACACAAGATATTTTTATCTTAAAATATGGATAATTTCTTTGAATGTTATGTAAGTAAAAGCTATATAGAAAGCACTAGGTCGCCATCAGAACTGCAAACACTAGTCACAATGATGAAAGATGACTGTCAGGCGAGAGGCTTACATTTGAATGCGAAGAAAACAAAGTTTATGGTGTTTGAAAGAGAAGAAACCAGAACGAATGCAAGGATAATGGTCGATGATGTTATGCTGGAGCAAGTGAATGAGTTTGTATATCTTGGATATGCTTTTAGCAGGGATGGAAGGTACACCGCTGATATAGAAAGAAGAGTGAATTTGGGGAATAGTTTAAATGGAGCGTTAGGTAAACTTCTAGGCGCTAAGAACCTCAGCCAGAAGGCCCAGCTCGCCATACACAACGCGGTGCTGGTACCTACGCTCACGTATGGAAGCGAGAGTTGGGTATGGAAGAAAGAGCATGAAAGTAGAGTAAACGCGGTCGAGATGCGAGCACTGCGCAAAATCTGCGGAGTGACGCTCGCGGACCGCGTTCGTAATACCGAAGTAAGAAAGAGAGTTGGTCTGAAAGAGAGTGTCGGGGCGAAGGTAAGGAAAGGAATGCTCCGGTGGTTCGGGCATGTGGAAAGAATGCATGATGAAAGAATGACTAAACAGATATACAATGCAAAAGTGGATGGATGTAGAAGTCGTGGAAGGCCACGACACACCTTCCATGATCAAATTGATCGTGTACTAGCAGAAGGTGATGTCAGGAGCCTTAAGAACAGACGAGCTTGCATGACAAGAGTTATGAATGTCAAAGAGGCAAGTGAGGTGTGTAAGAATAAGCCTAAATGGCACTCTGTTGTTCGTGCCTACCCCGCAAGGGAACTGGCGTGAAGTTCTGTATGTATGTACTAGGTTGTAAATAAAATATGGATAGTCTTTAGGGGCTATCTACAAATTACGTCACACGAATTTTATGATATTTTTACCCCTCCCCCATACTTGTCACAGCTTGTCACATTTGTGAGACTCCACCCTCCCTAGTGTGACATCACATATTGTGCAATTTTACATCAAGAATTATTAAATTAAAATAGCTGTGCCGTAATTAGACAAGGGAACTGGCGTGAAGTTATGTATGTATGTAATTAGACTTTGAAATGTGACATCACGAAATTTAGTAAAAAAAAATTTTTCCCAATTATGATTTATTCTCTGGAATTATACTTTATGTATATGTATGTATCTCATTATTGTTGGCAAAGGACAATGCATTGTCATCCTAAGTTTATGCTGTACAACTTAGGACTTGAGTTTAATTACTGGCAATATTATGTCTGTTCATCTGTCTCTGATAGTGATTTTTCTGATTTCCTTTTTTTTATATATTATTATTTTCATTTTCAGAACCTAGCTATAAAAAATGTGAGGATGGTTATGGATAAAGAGACAGATAAATTCAAAGGATTTTGCTATGTGGAGTTTGAATATCTGGAAGATTTGATTAAAGCTATTGGACTGAACAATATTATAAATGTAGATGGTAACTTAATTAAAATAGATGTTGCTGAAGAAAAAAGAAACGACAGGTGAGCAAACAAATCTCTAGATACATCAGTTTTTTTTTATTGCAGGAGTTCAGCACACAGGCAGACGACCCCCTTGATGGAAAGCGGTTACCATCGTCTATGGACATTTGCAACACCAAAGATGCTACAAATACGTTGCTGCTCTCTTAAGGAGGACCGGAACCTGGTCACTAATACCAGAACACAACTCAAGGTTGTTCTGGCAACAGACTTTAGACCAGGGGTGGTAGCCATCCAGTTGGGCAAAAGCCCACCACCTGGCTGTGGGTTGTTTTGTCGCCTCTTACAACAGGCCGCCCGGCCGCAGGAAATTGTATTCTTTCTCCATTCCTACATGGATAAAAATCTATGCAGTAAATATAAATCTATTACATATATAATTATAATAACCATACTTGAGATTAATTTCAGTAATAATAAAATCAGTAATCTATACTAAAACAAATGTAATTTGTTCATTGAATGTTAGTATATTTTTCTTTTCATGGCCATGGCTGTAAACCAATTGCTATAGTCTGTGCAGAACTAGACATAATGTTCTGGAATCTCCAGGGGCACAATTCAATTCTGTTCATTCCAATGGCGTGCCCGTAGCATGCCACTCTTTCTTTATAAACATTTATAAGCGAAAACTTACGAAATCAATGTTCAAAATTTTTGGTAGCTTTTCAAGATTCATTTCGGCGAACGCCAGTTCTGCTAGTGGTAATACCAAATTTTCTACTACTATTTTGCCGCGACGATATCGAGATAATATTGTGGATTTAGAAGAATTCGAATTTTTGACGCGATCGCAATTGTATCATACTTGAATATCTTCGAACGCCAAGATATTGAAATAGCAGAATTGGGCCACAGATTGGCTGTAATATGCCGCTCTTAAACGTGCGAGCGTGAGCTGTGGCCCATACGGGGCACGGAATCAGAACTTCAAGAGCATTTTATAAAGCAATTCATGGTAGTGAGCGATACACGCGTCATGGTCGTGCTAGGCACCTACATATTGATGTACATTGTACACGATCGCATGGCACATAAATCTCAAAGAGCTTATCTTGAAATATTGTATATTTATGTGTACTTTTGTCTTGCACAATATTATACTGAAGAAACATAACTTACTACTTGTGTTATTTAAGATAAGGGTATTCCACTATTATAAACATCAAATTTATATACCAAGGTAATTTTATTGTCTATGGTATATGTATTGGCGTATTTAAATTTCAATCACTGCGGGGTCTTCCCCCGCGGCTTCATTCTTGGAAACAAGCCTCTGTGTTCAAGGTCCCGCGTTTTGCCACATTTTTCACGTTTCACGCTCTTGGCCAATGCGCCGAATATTCGGCTACCGAATGTGTATTCGCGCGTAACAGGATTTTTTTATTTGATTCTGATATTTTTAAAATTGGCCTAACCAATATTAAAATGAAAAATTAATTAAAATCGCATTTAATACTGTTAAAACGAAGTTTAACTCAATCAATCAATCAATCAATAATAATTTGTAATAGAAATATTTTATAGTACATTTTTGAGTAATATTTTTTTTTTTACTCTGGTATTCAGGCGAATACTGAATAGTAGCCGAACATTCGTGACATCTCTATAAAACATGGATATAATTATTATGTGTAGGAGAGTTTTTGCCGAGAACCGAAAGGGGACGTTGTGCTGTGCAGTTTTATTTTCTAAAAATGTGTAAAATTTCTTTAAAATGAACAATAGTTGTAGGATATTGATAGTTTTTGAGTAGTAATTATGTGTTTTTGAGAGAAATGTGAACTGTATAGTCAAATGTGGCCTTCTGAGTTTTCACAAGAACTCCGTTGAATGGTGTGGATTGTAGCATACAATACAACTGCGCCTGGCTTAAAGGCCTAGTTGCCAAGCCATAAACTTAAAAAAAAAATGTGTAGTGCCATAATCTCAAACAAAGAAAGATGGTTATGTGTGTTGGAGTTTTTGGCGGGAACTGACATGGGATTTTGTGCTGTGCAGATAGATTATTTTCTTAAATTGCTCTAAAATGAACAATAGTTGTAGGATACTGATGTTTTTTGAGTAGTAATTGTTTTTTGTTCAAATGTGATTTTGTGAAAAATGTGAACTGTGTAGTCAAATGCGGCCTTTCGAGTTGTCACAAGAATTCTATTGTATGACTTCAGTTGATAACCTACAATTCAGCTGAGCTGTACATAGACTTAAGAAATTGAAGAAACGATGGAATCTAAAAACTGGCTTAAAGGCCTAACTGCCAAGCCATAAACCCAAATAATAATACGCGTATTACTATGAACAGAGGAGGTGGCTTCGACCGCGGCCGGAGGGACGGCGGCAGCCGGGACGGCGGGCGCGGCGGGTTCCGGCGGGACGGAGGGGGCCGCGGTACGTACGACCACTTCGAGGGGCCGGAGCGCCGCGGGCCCCGGCACCAAGGTGGCGGTGGAGGGTTCACACATGGTAACATCTCCCCGCTTCACTAACCCTCCATAACCTCAGTATAATTTACACGAAAAAATATATTACCGAATTTTCTGTACTACATCAAATTTTAAATGATTTTATTCAAATTTAATTCTGATATTGAAATTTTTGTATTAATTTATTAGCACTTTAAACAGAAGCAGTTACTAAACTTATAGCAAATCAAATAGAAAAATAATGTTGTTTTTGTTATTTAATATTTATATTGTCATACAGCCTTGGTTTGATTTTAATTTGATCACACTACTCCATTAAAGTTTAAATCATCAATCATCATCACTCTTGAACAAACATGTTCCAATTGATGTAGACACTATAATGAATATTTATGTGTTAAGGAGCTGAAAAATAAACTAAATTACAAATAAATTAATATAAAATATGTAACAAATCAACAACAAATAACGAAAAACATTAAAATCATCTAGCTTAATTTCCAGGAAATATCATTTTCACCTTATAGCTTATGTAATTCTGGAAAATTTTCATTTGCAATAGTAACTGTTTGTCTTTAAAGATGCGATAATTACATGTGATAGAATTGAATCCACTTCATGCTTTAACTATGTACTCTGAACCCTCATAATGATTTTTGACGAAAAAGTATTCAAATTTATTTTTATACTGAGGTTCATTGCCATTCATCTCATTTTTACATTAAGTAATTTAAATTAATAACCAAATTGATTAATTCTCCGTGTTTGCTGTTTGCACATTGAAATGAATCATATTTCAACTAAAGGTTTTGGTGTCTGCATAACTCATAGTTTCAACTGTTTGCAAACTTACTTTCTATTAACCCTATGTATCATCAACACTATCCCTTCTCATACTTTATTTTTAATGCGATATTTATGTTTGGTGTCAAGTTTTGTAGCCTGAATAAAAGGCGTCATCATTTCCTTTGGTTTCTTTTTCTCTCTCAAGGTCAAAGAAACCATTTATATTTCTGTTACTTAGTTATAACTAAGTAGTAGTAGTATGATCCATAGATCAGAATATCAAAGAAAATATCAATTTTGAAAATAACAAAGACAACGCTTAGCAAGCATGAGTACTTTTCTTTAGGCTACAAAAAAATTGACAAAGCTTACACAAGTCGATAACAAATTATGAAGGAATTCATAACACTCGTACTTCAGTGATTTCAAATGACTTATGCCTTGTTTCCATGTCCAACTATCCAGTCATTTACTTGACCAGTGGTAGAAAATTCACTTACATACATGTATTTTGTTTATTACCGGAGTACAACTAACAGGCTGATAACCCACCTGATGGGAAGAGTTCATTGTCGCCTACGGACATTTGCAACACCACAGGTGCTCCTGGCCATGCCAGTGAACTGGAATCTGGCTACTTCTGTTGTTATGGCGGCATCCTTTACTAAACCAGGGGTGGTAACCATCAAGCGAGATAAATTCCCTACCACCTTATTTATGGAGATTATGCCAAATTTCAACCAACCAAGGCGTATGAATCATTAGTAAAGACATTAAATCCTCGCCATTAGAAGAGTTTAACATTTTAGGCCGTTTGCAAAACTAGTAATTCCTTGGGAAACTTCGATCTATGTGTAAGAGGAACAGAGACAAGAATGCAAAGCAAGCTACACTCTGTCATTTCCGTAGCAAATAAAGTTCAATATAAATTATTTACATGTGAGAAACGGGTCCGCACTTTTGTGCGCAAATGAAAACTGCTGATCGGAATTATAAGTTGTGTAAAACTGTATGCTTGTATTTACGATTAATGTTTATTTATTTATTTTATTCTACAGAACTTACTTTGCAATGATGTAATGTCAGCCGTGACAGTACTTTAAGGGTTCAGCGAAAGATCAGCGCTGGTTTTAAAAGACCATCATTATGCTAAGACTGATGCCCCTTTCAGGACAACATTATGTTTATTTTAGTTTTAAATTTTTTAACAATTATACCAACACTATCCAATGTAGTTTGTCCTCAATGAAATGATTTTCTTTCTTTCTTTCAACAGAAAACATAATACATTTGAACATTTGTCACTTACATTTAAAATCTAAGTTCTATTCCTAAAAGTATTAATACAGTGAATTTAAAATACAGATATTGCGTTATGTTAATAATATACCATACAGCAGTTTAAAATGTGTAACAATAAGGTGACATTATATATCGATTTATATATGCCAGAGAAATTGGTTGCTCTGAAGGCCAAAGAGGTTGTTTTAGTAGATTCATATGCTGAATATATGAATCTACTAGTAGATAGGAAGTATCAAAATAAAGTCGAACTGAATGCTAGACTGTGTCAATTTCACTTAGCGATTCTGCAAAGGCGACCGCTTTAGGCCCTCTGACCAATGTTTTGTACTCTCTAGTGTTACTATCTATACTAATATTTTATCCGTGCAGGAACGGAGAAAGAATACAATTTCCTGCGGCCGGGCGGCCTGTCGTAAGAGGCGACTTAACAACCCACAGCCAGGTGGTAGGGCATTTGTCCGACTGAATGGCTACCACACCTGGTCTAAAGTATGTCGCTATAACAACCTTGAGTTGTGTTCCGGCATTAGTGACCAGGTTCCAGTTTCCCTTAAGAGAGCAGCAGCGCATTTGTAGCAACTTTGCTGTTGCAAATGTCCTTAGGCGATGCTAACCGCTTTCCATCAAGTGGGCCATCTGCCTGTCTGCTGATCTCCTGCAATAAAAAAAAAAAATAAAGCTGAAGAGTTTGTTTGTTTAAACGCGCTAATGTCAGGAACCGCTGGTCCGATTTGAAAAATTCTTTCAGTGTTGAATAGTACATTTATCGAGGAAGGCTATAGGCTATATTATATTTTCAAAAAAATTAGGAATCTTTACTAAAAGTCCAATAATGTAGCCCAAGGTGTAAAAGAATGACCCGAAAAAATCCTTATACGGCGTGCACTGCGAAAACTATTAATTATAGAACAAAACAATATACTACCACTTTGCAGAACATATAATTGTCTACAAAAAATATCGCGTAACCATATGTCTAGCTATTGTAGTTATCTCACAATAAGTGTTTTCTTTTATTTTTTTAAATAATTAAAATGCCGTCGCTTCAAAAAATTTATTTTGTACCTTGGTATTAATCCTTATCAAAATAAATTACTCCATATTCAAGACGAATTCAATACCTTTCTAGAACTTTTTGAATTATTCAATTCGGACGTTTTATTCAAAAGATATCGCGATATTTAAAATGTAAGTATTAGTGTTGTAGCCAAATATACTAATATATTGTTTGATTGAACGCGCTAAACTCAGGAACTACTGGTCTGATTTGAAAAATTCTTTCAATGTTAGATAGCCCATTTATCGAGGAAGGCTATAGGCTATACATCATCACGCTAAGACCAATAGGAGCGGAGCACCAATGAAGAATTTTTCAAAATCGGAGGGTTTTGAAAGCAAGTTCCACGCGGACGACGTCGCGGGCACAGCTAGTTGAATATATATACAGAGACTAGCGGTCCTGGCAGACATTGTCCTGTCTTGAAAATTTTTAGAAACGGATTATTTCAATTAAACATAGCCTATGTTACTCAGGGATCATGTAGCATTCTAATGGTGAAAGAATTTTTGAAATCAGTCTAATAGTTTTTGAGTTTATTTCTTACAAAAATACAAATATTTCCTCTTTATAATATTAGTATAGATGGGATTGTTGCTGACCAGCTTGGTATACGGATGACACATTCAGCTCAGTGGGTTGTTATAAGATGTCAGATCAAAAGGTGGTGGGTTGTGCGTTCTGTTGTTGGTAATAAATATGCTTGGGAATCCATACTAACAGAGATACTTCCTTGTCTCTTGGTGTGTCCGAAGTCACGGCCAACTTGCGCTTTCAACGTTCGCTTTTTCGTCTTTAAGAAAATCCCGAAAAATTATTTAGCGCTTTTTAAAATTATATTACACTTCACCAAAACATCGATGTGTATAGGAATGTAATCGTCATAAGAAAAGTATTTGTAATAATGTACATACATACATAGCTTCACGCCAGTTCCCTTACGGGGTAGGCACGAACAACAGAGGGCCATTCAGGCTTGTTCTTACACACCTCACTCACTTCTTTGACATTCATAGCTCTTGTCATGCACGCTCGTCTGTTCTTAAGGCTTCTGACTCCTAATAATGTAATTTATCTTTTATTTCTTACTTTTCTTTAGCGCTTTTTTTTCGTAAAACATCTGTATGTAGCGCATTTTAGGAATAAACACAGTGCATTTTCTGTAACGAGACTTACCAACACTGTTCACGGCCTTCTATATGTACAGATTTTCATGAAATGTGGTATATATCTTTATAGACACAGTCCCGTGAAATACAAAATGAAATTTAACGAGTAGGGTCAAGGAGAAATTTATATAAAATATGGTTTTGACTTGATTGTATAACCTCAAAATATCATTTCTCGTTTACAATATTAATATGATTTTATGTTTGAAAATTGTTCATATACTCGTGGAGTATACAGAGTGGAAACTTTAAGTAAGGGAAAGTACCATTACCAAGAACTGACTGGATTTTTCAGTACTCTATCCTGGAATGGTCCCATAGAAGTTTTTGATCAGTATTAGAAACAGGATCGATTGGAATAAAAAATATGTAAAATAGCCATTTTCTTGCTAACTGTATTTTTTTTTTATTGTTTAAATGAGGATCACAATTCTACGAAAGGTTATGGATGGTCTTCTAAGATCATTTTCGTGTAGCTGTAATGGTTAAGGTACTTCCCCTTACTGCCCCGCTGAAAGTGTCCATCCAGTATAGGTCTATAGTTTACGCGGCAATTCATAACTAACATTGTGTGGTAAATTGAAATACGAGCTGTTTTTGGTGGGAACAGAGCGCGAACGTGAGCGAGGAGGCGGCGGCGAGCGGTGGGGCGACAGAGACGCGTCAAGGGGCGAGGGTGGGGGTAGGGCGTCGAGGGGCGCCTCCGAGGAGCCCCGCGGTGGCGGCGAGTGGGGGCGGATGGGCCGCGCGGGGGGAGGCGGCGGCGGCGGCGGCGGCGGCGGAGGCGGAGGCGGAGGGGGCGTCGGAGGCGGCCCGGGCGGCGCGCCGGGGCCTAGGCCCAGGCGCAATTTCGACGATATGCCGCCATCGCGGCCAGGTATTACTTTATTATTATACTAGAGTTTTAAACTCTGCAAAATAGCCCTATTTTACTTACATAAAAATTTAAGTAAGTTTTTTATATATAAACCTTCAATGAAAAATAAATACATATCGAGGGCTTCATAACAAATGGGCGTACAGACAAAAGTGCAATTTTACATAAGGGACAAAATTGTAAATAAAACAAAACTAGTTGATTGTATAAGGCTGTTATTTGGCATACCTACTCTTCTATTTAAGTACACTTGCATACTGGTAACTTTTTAGATTGTAACATTTCATAGATTTTAGTAAACAACAAAAAAATGGCATTTTTGAGTATACACCCATTTGTTATGAAGCCCTCGATGTCTAATTGATACTGATGGTGAAAATACCTTAAAATTCCGTTGAGTGATTTGAACTGGTCGCAGAGTTCCACACACCCTCGATGTATGCTTCTGCGCTGCATTTGGCCCTTTCACCGAAAGGCCCAAGGCTGGTGTCCAAAGACATTCCCCCTGCGTTTTCAAAAAAATAATATATATTGTAGTTTACCCCTAGTGCATAGCTCTTGTTTAAAGAGCAGGGGTTAATACAGGTTACATTGTATTTTTCTATGTAAGTGCTATTTGCCCCCGGAAGTTTCAAATCATTTTATATCGCAAACTATCTCATCTCCCGGCTTGAAAAGTATTTTTGTCCTTTTTCGGTATGAAAACTACATTTAAACAAAATTACATTAAAATCAATCTTCCTAGTAGTTTTTCCATGAAAGCTTAATAAGCAGACAGATCGCGTTACTATTGCATTTTTTTATAGATGAGAAAATGTTATATCTATAAACTTGAGAAATGATTGGTCTCCCATACAAACTTTCATCCTATATGTCAACCCATCCTAATTTTATTTATGTATTCTCCAGTCTATCTTTTTTTAAACTACAAAAAAAAAGATCAAAATATTGGCTGAAATGATCGAAATGGCCTAAATGACCGAAATGAAATTTTCAAAAAGGATGCGGTCGCAGCGTCATCTTTTTCGATATTTTCATCTATCCCACGGGAACGAAGTCATTTATCGGGATAAAAAGTATCCCAAGTTACGCACCGGGATATGAGCTGGCTCTGTGTCAAGTTTCATTTAAATCAGTTCAGTAGTTTTCACGTGATGCTCTATCAAACAGACAGACACAAAAATTGTTGCTTGCAAGATATTTTAAACTATTATTATTTTGTTTTAAAATTTTCAGTTTTTTATTCAGTACGGTCTAATGTAACTAAAACTGAAAGTCTTGAAACAAAATGATAGTTTTAAATACCTTTTGCAAAAAAATATACTCATGTCCAATTGTCGCTTACGATAAAATGGCGGTAAAGGCTCGATATTATAAACTGACACAACCTGTTTTTTCTTACGAGATGTTTTTTTCTATGTAGATGTGTTAATGTGATAAATGGAATATTTGTAAAATGATTTCAGACACTTCAGGCAGGCCGAAGCTGAAACTGGAGCCGCGGACAGTGAAGGAACCGGTGAACTCTTTGGCGAGCACCAGCCAAGCGTCGTCGATATTCGGCGGCGCCCGACCCCGGGAGGAGCGGCTGAAAGAGCTCTCGGGCGAATAAACTCGCCCCCCTCGAACGCTCCTCCCTCCAGCTTCCCAGTGCAAAGCCAGTTTTAGACCGTGTGATTTCGTCGTCGTGACTGCGTCCATGTTACACAAATTATGAATACCATTACCAATATTGGAAAAATTCAAACGGAATACATCCAAAAACATCATCAAGGTTGTATGTTACAGCTGATTTTCATACTAAACGGTTTCATTTATATATGAAAACTTATATAAATTATATGTTTCATAAGAAGCTTTTTTAAATGAAATTTATCTACTATATAAACGGTATAGAAAATTAAATGCGTTACATTTATAATTTAGGTACTCAAAATGCTTCTTAAATTATTTATAAGATAAATTATTTAAAAAGAAACTTGCATAGTGTATTCATTATTGGAAATGTATTTCATTTATTATAAAACATCCGCTTGTGTATTTAGATTATAAAATATCTATAAAAAATATATAAATTGGGGAGCGGACAGTCAAATAAAGTGAGACAGTTTTCATAAATTTACAGATCACCACAGACTCCTAGACTTTGTTGGGTTGTATCTACCTATGACGTCCTAAGTAGGCACAAGTAAAAGGAGTCTAATAGCGCATTAATTATTATTTCAAAAGGTAATTAAAATTATTATTGTCATAATGTTTTAAAAGTTAGACGCAAGATATTATTTTAACACTTGTTCTTTTATATGTAAAAAATGGCAGAATTTATTGTAACATGTGTCCGCATCCCTATTATGTATTTTAATACTCAAGTGGATGGGAGTTTTTAGCCCGAACTGAAAGGGGACATTGTGATGTGCAGTTTTGTCATTTAAAAATGTATAAAAAATTACTCTAAAATGAACAATAGTTGTAGGACATTGATAGTTTTTGAGTAGTAATTGTGTTTTTGTGAGAAATGTGAACTGTGTAGTCAAATATGGCCTTTTGAATTGTCACAAATACTCCGTTGAAAAGCGTCAGTTGATAACCTACAATTTAGCTGAGCTATATGTAGACTTAAAAATAAAAAAAAACTATACAATCTAAGATCTGGCTTAAAAGCCTACCTGCCAAGCCATAGACCCAAATAATAAAAAACAAAGATTAAGTCGAAGCAATTTAGTATGAAAATCGGCTAGTATATCACTTGTATAGCACATAATATATTCAATATACTCACAACGATGAAATCACATCGTGTCCCTTGATGTGTCACCCCGATCCCTGTGTGCTGATCCCCCTTCATTTGAAAAAGTACACCATTAAATTTTAACTTAAGAACTGGAAGGATCTTTTGTTAGTTTATGAAGTTGTAAATCATTTTTATCGTTTATTTTGTTAGCTTTATTATATGTATCGATACAGGCTTTTATTATTTTTGCCGCTGTTCCCCGCTCGTTGTTGAGCGGCTGGACGCAGAGTTTTATTAAGATAATGTGTCAATGTCGATTTTCATAATAAACCGCATTTGGTTTAAATATTAAAACTTTAATAATTTAAAAAAAAATGTTTTTTGATTAAATCTGACTTTCAAATAATCAGAGTTTCGTAATAAATGCAATAAATACTTTTTAATTAAATATTAAATTCTTGTGCTTTTATTTGTTGTGTTTACTGTACATGATTTTTATTCGATTTTTTTTTGTTTTTTTAAATATACAGTACATTGTTTTTATATCTCGGTTATTTGGTAATAATCAGATTTAATTAAAACAGTAGGTATATTCCAATACGAGCCAAAATCGATCGAGAGACATGCGCAGTATAATTTTTACACTCGAAAAACTGTATTGTGAATACAGTATTGGGGAATCGTGTTGATTGAAAAGCGAAATTATTGTTCTAAGGTTCTATTGATATAGGGATTATGTTTATTATTTTTAATGCGATAATCGACAGTGACTTTTTACCTTAATGCGCAGTATTTAAATTGCTAGCGTTCATTTTTTTTCATCGTTCGTAAATCTCGTCTGGGGCTTGTGTGTATGTTTGTTGTCGGCTCGCGTAATTATATTGTTTCGAATCATAACTCGGGAAGTTTTTTGTTCCTCAGGATTTACATATGTATCAGAATTGTTTTTATTTGGAAATATACCTAGTTAATATTGTCGCAATGGAGAATTTTATGTGATTCTCTTTTGTAATTGTGTGTATTCGAGGCTTAAAAGGCTGCTCTGTTTTAGAGACATTTGAAAAAGATATGATATCATTATTTTATCAAAAAGTATAATGGATTGAAATTCTTAGATTTATAGACGTGTCTCATATTGGTAATAACAGCTATGGTCATTCATTTATATATCTGTGCCCAGGTACTAAAAGGGCCTAAGTCGATAATCATTATTTTATGTAATGAGCATACAGTCAAAGCAACTCGGGGTACCTTTTATCGTGTAAAACGCCGATGCCACCTAATTTTTATACGAGCATAGCAATTTATGACTATGACGTCACAACTTAACCAGTCAAATAGCGCATGAATTATTGTATAGTATTTAAAATGGTTTTTATTGTATTTGAAAAGTAAGACGAAAGCAAGGTATTTTATGGCCCACTTATCTATATGAATATTGTTTCCAGTTTTATTGTAAAATGTGTCACCTACCCGATTGACCGGCATTAATTATAGTTATTATGTAGTATTTTACTGATATTTGATTTTACTTACGTTTTGAATAATCTCTTAGAAACATACTTTCGTGTTTTTAGCACCAGGTCGCAGATATTGGTTAAAATGTTGTCTTTTTTTTTTCAAAATTAGTAACCGTTTATTGATGTTATTCAAAGTTATGTCTCTATTGGCGCCCAGTGGTAACTATCACCTGCTATTGCTATTGAATTTTTATTTACTGTGTGTAAGTAGACCTCCCAGTGTACCCAAAATCGGTAAACTTGGCATGTGGTCTAGGTGATAATTTTTTTGAAAATGTTTAAGTTATTGTCTGGACAAGATATCAAAATGTAGCTTAAACCAATCAGCCTCTTAAACCCCTGTCATTTATCGATTGTTTCTATATGTACATGTCTTTATGTTTAGGGCGTGAAAATTAATCATAAAACGAGATAATGTGAAACATATTTTAAGAGTTGATAACGGTGATGTAATTACGGTGTCATTAATAAAATTAACTTCCACGTACTTGGATTTCTACTTTACTAGATATCATGTAATGTTAAGGTTACGTGGCAAAGAAATAAAAAAAAAATCGCAAAATTGTAACAACATAGAAAATGAATAAAAATAAATCTTTGTAACCAAGGGTTTATATAAGACCTAGTCCAGGCCTAAATCCCTATCCTATATCCCTAATAAGCATTAATCGGTGAAACGACGAAAGGTGACTGGGACTTTTGGACCCAAGAAATGTAACAATTTGGGACATGGCTTTAAAAATGGAAATGTGTGCTGGGACACATAGTAGAAGCGCAACTTCAACGGACAAGTGGCAAAACGAATCGCAAGTTTTACGGGTAGGTTTTCAAATTGGACAAGTACATTAACAATCTGCCTGTAAAACTTTAAATTAAAATTTTGTTGCGATTCGTTTTGCCACTTGTCCGTTGAAGTTTTCCTTTCTTTCTTTCTTTTCTTAGAATTAGGTCAAAAAAACTGTCATGTTATAATATGCATACACCTGGTCAGGACTGACAAACTTAACATTGGAAAGACAAGAATATGCCTTAAACCATTTTATATGATCTAAGCCTTAAACATTAACATATAAGTAATAAATAACAATAACATTTAAATAGATAAAACTACGTTTTAAAGGTTTTAAGCGCGGTAATTTATTTGATTTTTGTTATTCCGACGTTTCGGCCACTTCTCAGTGGCCGTGATCACGGAAGACAAAGATGTCAAGTATCAACGAGTATTGTTAAAGTTATTTAGCCTACCGCCAACTTTCATTCATTCTGTTCATTTTAATTATTTACTTTTAATTTTGTTTATGGTTAATATTTACTCTATGGTAGCCTAATCTAATTTACCACCGCTCTGCAACATGTTATGGCTTGAAGAGAAGAACCGGCGCAAGAAACTCTTCAGTAAACATGCCTGGTTCTAATAATTTTATATAATATTAAAATGGGTGGAAGGAAAAATAAAAGAAATTATCAGTCAAGTTGGTTTGTGTTCCGTTGCACGCAGAAAGAGCTCACAGTGTCTTGAGGTCGCACAGTTGGTTTTTGCTGGGTTTGGGTCTTAATAGTTTTGATGATCGGATCCCAAACAGGCGGTACTTGCCAACCATTTTCTCTATTGAATTTTCGGTGTTTTTTGATTTCAATAGCCTCACGCATCATTCAAGATCAAAGGTCACAAAAATCAGTTTTTCGGCGATTATCTTATTTGCACACCATTGTCATACACTTGTGAATCTCCCGTTCATAAAATCCATAGCCCGAGTTGTCTGGGAGAGATCGCTCTAAAGCGATAAGGCCGCCCATTGCTCCTACTTTTACTGTTTAATGTGACTACTGTAAATTGTTTATTTTATGTGTATGTTGTGAACAATAAAGTGTTTTCTATTCTATTCTATCTCGGTTGCTATAGCTCCAATTTTTTTTTTAATTATTGATGAACAAAACAATTTACAACCATAAAAATTAAAAGATTAAATTACTAAGAAAACAATCTGCATTGCAATTCAAAACAGGTGCAAACAGAAAAGAAAAACATTCAACTGATTAAGTGTAAACACTTCTGTGTATATATACATATACACACCCACACGCGATCACGCGCATGCACTCCCACACACACGTACACACCCACCCACACACGTACACACACACACGCTACTATCTAATTAAATCTGTTGTATCATTAACACTGGAAAACATTGTTTAAGATTTTTTTTTATAGTTTGCAATATTTAGAGAAGCTGTTTTCAAAGATATCAAGATCAATGTTATTACTTGTCAACCATTATAATATCTTGCCATTCTCACAATCAATTATGCTAATAGTTATTACGAAAATTGTAGAGCATAAATTTGCGACGAATTTTGTCTTAAAAAATTTTTCATACGCTCAACCGTTTTTGAGATAGTGAGCTAAGAGCCCCCAGCGTTCAGCCATACTCCCTGTAATGCTAGGTCGCCCAGATATCTCGGTGAATAATACCTCGTATAAAGTTATTAAATCATTGAATTTGTTTTATTTTATTGCAGGAGTCCAGCAGACAGGCAGACGGCCCACTTGATGGAAAGCGGTTACCATCGCCTATGGACATTTGCAACACCAATTGCTACAAATGCGCCGCTGCTCT
This sequence comes from Dendrolimus kikuchii, assembly GCA_019925095.2. Classification (NCBI taxonomy): domain Eukaryota; kingdom Metazoa; phylum Arthropoda; class Insecta; order Lepidoptera; family Lasiocampidae; genus Dendrolimus; species Dendrolimus kikuchii. The sequence continues at coordinate 7,168,128 of CM034406.1, read as the reverse complement.
CTTAAGGGAGACTGGAGCCTGGTCACTAATGCCGGAATATAACTCAAGGTTATGGCGGCATACTCTAGACTGCCAATCGTATGGATTGTTTTAGGGACTCCAAATTATCATGGTGTTTAGAGCAAATCGTACTCTCTAAAACTGACCATAAATCATAATCCAGCAGATTAAGATCGGGACTAGACGACGGCCAGTCTTCAGCTCTGATGAAGTCCGAAACGTTCGTTTCCAACCAAGACTGCATGGACCGAGCTTTATGACCCGGCGCCAGAGTCTTGCTGGAAGGACCATTCTTGGTTATTGAACATGGTGTTGTTAAGGGGCTTAACTACCTTCTAAAGAATGGTATCTTGTCATCAAACATCGACACAAGTGTATCTTGATACACTTGTGTCGATGTTTTGATACCTTTTTCACAAAAATATGGCTCAGTCACTCCTTCAAAGCTAACACCCCACCAAACCATCATTGAAGACTGATAATGCCCACGTTGCACTCTGTCGACTAATTGAGAAGCTTCCTTAGAGCTTTGAGCATAAATACGGTCATTTTGTTTGTTAAAATGTTGCTTAATTGTAAAAAATTTCTTATCCGTAAATATTTTTTTTCTGTGACCTCCCTTTGCGCACCGCTTCAGTAGTTGTTTCGATTTTACCACCGTATTCTTTTTTAAATTATGAGTTAAGAAATGACCAGTGCGTCTCTTATAGGCTGCAAGTTTTAAGTCGTGTCTTAAAATATGCGACATGGTTCTAGGTGATATCTTCATCTCCCAAGATAAAATCTTTTGCTTTCGGATAGGATTTCTTCGAATTGTTTCCCTTACTGGTTTGACCACCTTTTTCGTACAAACACTACGTGGACGGCCAGATCTTTTTCTGTCACAAACAGAGGAGGTCTCATTGTATCTATTAATAGCGCGGTACACAAACATTTGACTAATACCAAGCGTGTGGAGAGTTTTAAAAATTGCATTTGGCTCCTTACTTTGTGTAATGCAATCACAGCGATTCGGTTCTCCTTATCGCCCCACTCCATTTTAATATCGCAAAATGTTGTACATACAATGTATTGGCGCCAAAATGAGAAAACACAATGAACAATCATATAAAAATGACAGATTCCAAATTCAAATGTAATATTTTGTTTCTTTTTAATTGTAACAGTATTTATGGCCAGACTAAGTATATATATATATATATATATATACACACACACACACACACACACACACACACACACACACACACACACACACACACACACACACACACACACACACACACACACACACATATATATTTATATATACATATATATATATACTAGCGTCTTAACAATATTGAGCGCTGGGTTCCGCAAATTAACCTGCGCCCGCTTACAGAAAAAAAAATATTTGAGGGTACCATCGCCAGTTTCCCAAAACTGAAACTCGTCAATCCTCGTTTGTTAGTCCGTTGCATATGAGCAATATAAGACGATCGGCTTGCGCCCCTAAGTACCTCGGCCTGGGTGCCACGCATCTCTTGCACCACTGGCTAAAGAAGGCCTCGAAGGCGGTCTGTGTAGACGTAAGGTGCAATGGATATAAGTCTGAAACCGTAATTCGTTAGACTATACAAGTTACTACTATATATTCTAACTTTATTCATATATGAAAGCAAAAGCTCTAAAATACTATATTATTGTCTTGTTTCATGCCTGAAATATTAAAGAATGTTCTATTTATTTAGACGACAGATAGAAGTGATAAATGTATTATAATAATAGTCTCTTCATTGAGAAAATTCAACCGCAGAGTAAATTAATATAATACGAGATTCAACCAACATCAGTTTCAACTAAACGGTGTTGCACACAAAAATCTACATTTGTTTTAATTGAGTTTATGTGAAATTAATGCCATATTAATACACAATATTACTGCACATGTCTCAACTTTAATATATTAACATAATAAAGAATTTACCACCATATTTTTGCTAAATTCTAAATAATAATATTAATTTATAGACGAAAAAAGACCATGTCAATTCTTTACATTAGACTGTTAAATGTATCAACTTTAAATTCAAACAACGTGTATGTATTGATCATAAAACCCCCTAGTTTCATGGATCTCTGTCGAATCCCCTCAAAGAAGTTTGTTCACATCTGGATATTTCAATAAATTGCTTACTTTATAATAAAATTTATTATAAGAAATAATAAAAGATAGATAATTCTTAAATCATATTATTCACTGTCAGAATTTTCAGCTAAAACTACATTTTGGAAATTCCTTGGATCAAAAGTGCTTTCAAAGCATCTTCTAAAAACTGTTCTTAACAAATCTTTTGATGTTGGTGATGCAGGGATGTTATCACATTCCATTGCTTTATCATCTATTTTATTATTTGTTGCATTACTTTTGTTATTTTGAAAACAATTGTTTGCACTTTTTCTATTTTCTACAGGTTCATTCTCATCTGGCATAACCACAAAATTAAAAAGATGTGAATCCTCATCTAAGCATTTTAAAGCTTCATTATCTAAATGGGGCTTCTTCTTTGCTGAGCCTGGTACACTGGTTTCTTTGCGTTTATTTCTTTCAGGAACATTTTTATTCTGTGTTGACCCTGCTTGTGTTTCACTGTCAGGTTTTGTTGTTGCAAGTACAAAATGTGCTTCAAATGTTAACCCATTGTGCACTATGAAAATAATAGGTTTACCAGTCTTTTCAAAATTAAGTTGTAATGGTAAGTTTAAAGCTTCGGCAAAAGCAAGTAATGCTTTAAATTCTTTTAATGTGAAAGTGATAGTTGTTTCTTCACCAATTGTATAGCTTTCAAATTCAGCTGGTTTTAAATTTATTTGAGTTCGTATGACTTTTGTTAAATCTATACTACTATCATTATAGTTCCTTAATATTAGTGATTGTGATGTGGCTTCTAATGTGACTTCATCATCAGAACTTTGGAAATTTCCTAAAGCATCTGAGAGGATTCGTTGAGGCGATGTTATTCTGAAAAGAAACAAATTACATAATTCTAACAAACCATTAGACCTGTTTTTATATTCTCCTGGAAGCACTTATATTTTTAGATTTTTAGTGAGACAATGCTCAAATTATAACACCCATTTTCGAATAGGTTTTCTTAGATTACAAGAATCTGGACTATAAGGGCTTGGTCAGCAAAATGTATTTCTTCATATAAATCTGCATTGCCTATTTTCATTAAAATGAATAATTATTTCATAGTATATGTTTAGATGTTGTACGATGTATAACACAACAGTTTCTAACATTTTTATTGCAATACCTGCAGTACGGTAGTTTTATTAAAATTCATATTTACATAAACTCTAATCATGTTGGTTCTTGCAATAGGACTTGTTTTGCAGGGCACCAATGCATGTAGCAGATAATTGGAAATATGATTACAAATGATACAACAGTATTTCTATTTTTTCATGATTTATAACATTGAATCCCGTACCATACTCAAGAATAAGAATAAATGACAATATAGATATAGTAGTTACAACAGCTTTTAAGACTTGTTTTGGAACAGCACTATTACAAGCTTCAAGTTATCCTGGCAATTCAATCACTCTTAGTAATTATCTACATAGCTAACTTTAATTAGATTTCTAAGTCAGATTGTCTTTGAGATAATGCATTATTATTGAATAATGCTCAAACTTTAAAAAATATGACTTCAGGTTATTCAAATGAATATAGACTTACTTGTTAGGTACTAAATCCTTAGTATATGCTATTTGTATAGCTTTACAGTCTAGTATAGAAACAAAGTGTGTTTTCACTATCCCATGTTTACATTTTAGTTGAAATATTAATTTACAAGTGTCTGGGTCGAGTTTCATTTCCAGGTTCTCCACTTGCTTATCCATATGTGCTGGTGATTTAAAGGTGTTGAGAGCTGACTTCATAGATATCTTGCATTTAAGACCTTCAGCAGCTTCCGTTGAATAGTAATTGTAGTTGAAGTAAGAAAAGAATACTTTTTTAAATTTGACCATAGCATATGCTGATTCTGCAGCATTTAGTGTTCTTAAAACTATACAATCAGGTAGAGACTCCAAGTACAGTTCATCCCCAAACCTGGCTAATGCATGGACGGTTCTTCCTAAAACTGTAAATATATTTATTAATATTACTTTCAAAAGTAGAGAACTTAGTGAAGAATCATTGTTTTGGTTATAAAGTCGAAGTTAGCGATTGGCAGACTGCAAGGTTTCTCTTTAAATAAAGTAAATTGTGGGCGGACGCAAGGCACAAATGGATACAAAGCTTGTTCTGCGCGCTCATGAATTTAGGAATTTTAGGAACACATCTGATTTTCAGTTTAATTGATAGTAGTTCTACTACCTTTCACGTTAGGTCCAGGCACATGACACTTCATATTATCAGTTGAATATCATAATACTTATTCATAAGAAAGGTTAGTTATATATTTTATTATTTTTTAAATAAATCTACAGTCCAATGCAAGTGAAGTGTGTTTGCGTTTTTAATTTTTGCAATTTGCGGCGCGAGCATTGTAAAACGTCAAGTAGTAGTAGTAGTGGTAGTATATAATAAGCATGTGTCCGCTATAGCAAAACGTAACTGAAAACAGTTGACATGCCTCTATCGTACCGTATCTGTATTAATACAGCTAGCAACGGCTATCACTTATCTAATATCTAGGTACAAATAACTGACGATGACCCGACGTTGCCAACCAACTGACAACACGAATAATCATAATAGCTGGTTAGATTCAGTGATTCCGTTTTCGCTACGTTGGTAACCGATCGAACGATAATAACCAAAATAATTATGCCTTCTGTCTCTTTTTAAATGATTCCTAACTTGCAAAACAGAGAAAACACGAGTATTGGCTAGCAACTTAATCACCATTATCCAGCAACGCACAGACTAAGGAGACATTAACAACATTTCACGAATATTGTTATGAACCAAAGCGAACCTGAATTGAATGAAAAATGAACCTGAAAACGATACGCGTATTAGTTGAAAACCTGCTTCAATACCGATATTCGGCAACGGTTATCAATACCGATACTGAAACCAAATATCGGCTAGAAACTCGTTGCCAAAAATTGTTAATAACGCTCATGTCTAGTAGATAAGTGGAATTCACCACAAAAGCAGGCAAGGGTATCTTAGTCCATACAGCCAATTTGAGCCAATTCTGATGTTTTTTTTTTGATGCGCAAGGGGAATACATTTCGTACCATACTGAGTCCCTCTCGGCTGTGGGGGATGGGTCCGGACCGCGGCGATAAGCGCCGCGCAGCGTGTACGAAGACTCTGGGCGGAATCAACTACTCCGCTAAACCTAAACCTGCGTCCCATACGCAGTCCTTGTGTGGAAGAACATGAGATGACGAGCGAAGCTACACCTATTGTTCAACCGCGCAACAAGCTTATGTCACCCCGGGATGCAGAGTGACCCACTTCACCAACAGGCGTTAGACCCGTCTCATCTCCACTATGTGCGGACCCTTTCGATGGAATTATGGAAGGAGTTTTTCCGTTTACTTGTTTTTCCGGGGGCCAATCTGCTGATGACGTCCGGGAAGCGCGTGCGCAGCCCTCTCCCTAACTTTCTCAGCGGCTTCCTTGCATGACATTACTTTCTCGCAAAAGGAAAAAACCGCTAACCAGTGATCGTCGCTGAAGAGCATGGCCTCAACCAGTCCTCTGAGCGAATCGATGGGCCCTACGTTGGTCTCGAGCTCGAACGTCTGAGGTTGCCATACAGCGTGTTCGACTAGCGTGTGAAACTTAGTGTCTAGCGCGTCGCACTGGTGGCACTGAGGGCACGGCAGACACCCTACAATCTGATGCAGATATTTATCGAAGCATCCGTGTCCGGTAAGTATTTGCGTCATCCTAAAGGTCAGAGTCCCGCGTTTTCTCGCGACCCATCGCAGCAGGTAGAGACGAACCGCCTCCACTGTATTAGTGCCGGCCTCAGGAGATTCTAAATCTCTTTGCCAAATTTTGATCATGGTCGCCATTTCCCGCATCCTGATCACCTCAATCTCTGCCCGACAGTAAACCAGGCCCCTAGCTTTAGCATCCTATCGGAAACGTCGAACCTTGGCAAGCACGTTCGCTTGGAGTTCCCAGGGAGGATCCCCTGCCAAGAGTGTCGCCGCCGTCCATGACACCGTGCGATACCCCCGAATGGACCTCACCGCGAGGGTCCGCTGAGTTCTCCTCAGCAATTCTCGTGTTGTGGCGGTGGAAGGTGTGACTTCACACGGGTGCACCGTACAGTGCCATACTCCGGAGGATAACGGAATATAGGTGTCGAGCCGTCCCGCCGGGTCCCCCCACGTTATGGGGCCCGCGGTCCTAACTCACTTGGGAGCAAGCTATTCAAAATGTCTTTTGAACTGCCATTTCCCGTTTTATCCGTGCAGAAACGGAGAAAGAATAAAATTTTCTGCGGCCGGGCGGCCTGTCGTAAGAGGCGACAAAACAACCCACAGCCAGGTGGTAGGGTATTTGCCGGACTGGATGGCTACCACCCCTGGTTTAAAGTATGGCATTAGTGATCAGGTTCCAGTCTCCCTTAAGAGAGCAACAGCGCATTTGTAGCACCTTTGGTGTTGCAAATGTCTATAGGCGATGGTAACCGCTTTCCATCAAGTAGGCCGTCTGCCTGTCTGCGGAGCTCCTGCAATAAAAAAAAAAGAGAACGATCCCCAGATATCACATCTGGGGCTTAACGAGAATGGAAACTCCTTGGACTGTCAGACATAAGTCTGCAGTTGGATTCCGAAAATGCATATGGAACATGAGTGCCTCTGTTTTCGTGGGAGAGACCCTCAAGCCCAGCTTACCAAAATGTTGGACCACAGTCGCCAACCCGGCGTAGGCGAGTTCCACCGATTCCGCGTATGACGTAAAGCAGATTAATCCTATATCGGGCATGAGTGGTTCCCGAAGGAGCCAGTCGTAACCACCGTTCCACAGAATCGGCCCGAGGACCGACCCTTGCGGAACGCCGCACGCGACTCATCTCCTACCTGTCGCGTGACCAATCTGGCCACCCTCCCAAAGGATATATCTGTCCTGGAGGTAAGTGCCCAACAGCTTCGTGAGGTATGGAAGAATTCTGTGTGACCGGAGCCCCGCCCTGATCGTCTTATGAGGGAGGCTGTTAAAGGTATTTATTCGCTACGTCGAGCTAACTAACCAAGGCTAGCAAATACCTTCGTTGGCTATTCTAGACTTTTTTAATAATGTTTTTGTAAGTAAAGTGAACTGTATAGTCAAATGTGGCCTTTCGAGTTTTCACAAGAACTCCGCTGGATAGCGTCAATTGTTCAACTGCGCTATAAAAGCTTTTAAAGCTTTTATAGTATAAAAAAGACTTAAACTTCTATATATCAGAATTGGTTGTATGGACTAAGATTCCTTTGCCTGCCTTTGTGGTGAATTTTTTTGTACTACTTTATTAATAAATAAAAAATTAGTTATTCTTCAGTATTGGTTTTGGTTAGGTGTATATCGTTATGTTGTAAATGAATACGAGAGAAAGTTCGATAATTATTACATTAGTTAGTAAATGAATATATAAAAACTTACTAAACATTTTCTCCGTTATTACGTTTTCGATTTACGTGTCATAACATGGCTAATTCTGGTGAGTATGATGTAGTGATATAAGATTTGTAAGTTACTATAATGTAGAGATGTTATTTTGTACTAGGAATTTATAGGAATTAAATTACATACATGTACCGTACCGTGATTCGTGAAGCTGGCAAAACCTTCATTGGAATGGTTATTGACCTACATAACGATAACGGCGCATAGGTTTGGAAAAATGAAAATTATTTTAGCTTACGTTTCGATTTAATCATTTTTATGTATGAAAAAACTATTGTATCGTTTTTTTTGCGTTACGTAAAAATTTTATATTGAATGGTGGCCTTTATGTATAAAAGATTTGTTCGACTTATTTGAAGTTGACGTTAAGCGTCATGGATTATCCCTATTCGTATTATAATTGCGAAAGTAACTGTCTGTCTGTCTGTAATATATATATATATATATATATATATATATATATATATATATATATATATATGTTTTCGATGCCAAGAATGAACATAGGATACTTTTTATCCCGAAAAATGGGATGGTTTTTGGGATAATTATATATTTGTCTTTCTGTTTGTTATGCTTTTACGGAAAAAGTAATGGATCGATTTGGCTGAAATTGGGTGTATATATATATATACATAGATCTTTTCATCCCGGATTATAGGATAGATTTTGGGATGGATTTATGTAAAAGTTATCCCAGAAAATATGATAGGTTTTTTATTTGTTGATTGCCATTTTCGTCATTTTGTTTATTTTTGTCAATATGGTCATTTTGGTCAATTTGGTCGTTTAGGTAGTTTTGGTCGTTTCGGTAGTTTTGGTAGTTGTGGTAGTTTTGGTAGCTTTGGTACTTGTGGTTGTTTGTGTATTTATGGTAGTTTTGGTCGTTTATGTAGTTTACAGAGAGATAGATGTGGCGATATTGTGACGACCCAGGGTAGAAGATTTTAGCAACGAGAGTTGATTTTAATACTTTCAGAAAAAGGTAGAAGATTCTAGAAGAAAGACAAGGACGGATACATTTTAGAAACGAAAATAAGATCGAAACTATAGGTTTCAGAAGATTATACCGTGTATATTGAGAGTGCGAGGCGTGCCTATCAGAGAGTGCCTTTTTTTTTTTTTTTTTGAGGCGAGGGAAAATGCTTAACCGATTTACGCACAAACTGGGTCATTGCTAGGGGAACGACACGCGTCGGTCGGGGGCGATAACACTGCAGCAATAGTATGCTCTTGGCAGCGCTCCGTCCGCGATCGACGTCACAGAATAGTGTGGAAGACTCCGAGCGTTGCTGCACGGGCGAGCAACCCCAATACCCACTAAAAACCCCCTCCTCCCTGACGACCCTGCGCTTTGTATGTGTTGGAAAGGCTGAGATTTAGAACATAGTTACGCCCAGCCGATCCAGCGCAATAAAGTGCCTGGAGTGTGCCCTGGGAGAACACACCCCACTTCGTTGTGCGGGGGTAGAAGGTCCTTTGCTCTCCTAGCAAGCTAAAGGCCCCCCGCGGTAAACGGAACCTAACTCAGGGAGGGAAGTAATGCGCGTACCTGCCTCTCCGGGTGCCAGCTGAAGGCCGGCGACCTCGAGAAGACGCATTGGCACGCGCTGCAGGACTTCTCTCCCTGTCTCGTTCTGCGGCCTCCTTGAGTGACATTACTGTCTCGCAAAAAGTAACCGCAGCCCCCCAATTGTCGCTGCTCTGCAACATGGCCTTGACCAAGTCGCAGAGCGAGTCGACTGGACCTACGTGCGTCTCAAGTTCGAAACGTTGCGGCGCCCATGCGACGCACTCGACTAGCGTGTGTAACGCCGTGTCGAGCGCGCCGCACTGGCGGCAGTCCGGGGAAGGCAAGCAGCCCACAATGCGACACAGATACTTATCGAAACATCCGTGTCCGGTAAGTATCTGTGTCGTCCTGAAGGTCAGGGTGCCGCTGGTGCGGTTGACCCATTCCGTCAGCTGTGGCCTGATTGCATCCACCGTGTAGCCACCATAGGCCGCAGGGTTGTCGAGCTCTTGAGACCAGATGGCGATCATGGAGGCGGTTTCCCGCTTCCTGATCGCCTCGATTTCGACCTGACAGAAGGTCAGGCCTCTAGCTAGGGCATCCTGCCGGGTGCGGCGCACCACTGTCAGGACGTCCGCCTGGAGATGCCAGGGTGGATCGCCTGCCAGGAGGGTGGCCGCCGTCCGCGACACTGTGCGATACCCCCGTATGGTCCTCACGGCCAGAACCTGCTGCGCCCGATGCAGTAGGGTTCTGTTGTGGCGGTGAAATTAAAAAATATATTGTGGCAACCGAGGGCAGAACTTTCTGGGAGCGTAAGCTGGCCTCAAGACTTTTAAAAAAAGATCGAAGATTCTGGAAGGAAAAGACAAGGACGAATATATTTTAGAAAGGGATAGACGATGAATGAATGTATATTTATTATTTTCTTAATTTTTCGCGACTTGTATACATAATAAAACTACGTTTTAACGGTTTTAAGCGCGGTAATTTTATTTGATTTTGGTTTTTCCGACGTTTCGGCCACTTTTCAGTGGCCGTGATCACGGAAGACAAAAAGTGTCAACGAGTATTGTTAAAGTTTTATTTAGCCTACCGCCAACTTGTTAATTTTAATTTTGTTTATGGTTATTATTTACTCTATGGGAGCCTAATCTAATTTACTACCGCTTCGTAACATGTTATGGCTTGAAGAGAAGAAGCGGCGCAAGAAACTCTTCAGCAAACATGCCTAGCTCTAATAATTTTATTTAATATTAAAATGGGTGGAAGGAAAAATAAAAGTAATTATCAGTCAAGTTGGTTTGTGTTCCGTTGTACGCAGAAAGAGCTCACAGTGTCTTGAGGTCTGGCACCTGATTTTTGCTGGGTTTGGGTCTTAATAGTTTTGATAATTGGATTCCAAACAGGTGGTACTTGCCAACCATCTTCTCTATTGAAATTTGGGTGTTTTTTTATTTCAATAGCCTCACGCATCATTCTAGGTATGAAACGATTCTCTTTCGCGAGGATTTGTGGGTTATCGAATCTGATGTAGTGGTTGGGTTTATCCAGCGTGTGTTCACTGATCGCAGACTTCGTAGACCTTGTGTGTTTCATGTCAGCAATGTGTTCTTTTACTCGTGTTTTTATGCTCCTCTTTGTTTGCCCAATGTATGACAATCCACACTCACAATCAAGCTTGTAGACCCCTGCATCCTGGAGTGGGATATTGCATTTCACAGGTCTCAGAAATTGGGTAATCTTTTTCTGCGGCTTGAAATATGTTTTGATTGAAGCTCGCCTGAGGATGTGACCAATTCTGTCTGTGACCCCCTTGATGTAGGGTAGGGTAGCAGGGCACCGCTCAACTGAAGGTGGTTTGGGGCCTTTGTGACGTTGGTGTGGAGTCTTCAGCTGATTGCGTTGTAGAACTCGCTTGACATGCTGAAGCTCTCCAGCTATGTGGTTCTCGTCACAAATTTTCTGTGCTCTCTGAAACAAAGATTTGCCCACGGTAGCTAAATAATTTAAACGGGATTATAATAAAAAGAATAACGAAATTATGGGTTCTAGAAGATTCTTCCGGGTATATAAGCAGCGTAAGGCGCGCCTACCGGGCAGTTTTTAGAGTTGAGTTTAGTACAAGACAGCGAAGCGATAAGTGCGATACAGAAGAGTTGGAAGAGAAGTTTAATAGAAAACAGTGACGAGTTAAGTGGTGAATTTAGTGACAAGTTTAGTGGACAGTTAAGTGAAGGAGGAGTGTAGCGTAGTTACACGCGGTAATATCGGAGGTGAGCACTGCAGTAGCAGGAAGTGGTCTACGCAATATCGGCAACGGTATTGTGAGCGAGACACCTTATCATCGGGACTGCACCATTAGTCGTGCGTATAGGGGCAACTCTGCAGAGAGGTATTACGTGCGGCTGTCTAAGTCAATAAAAGCGTTTATTCAGAAACTGGTGTTTCCTTCCAATCCTAAGTGCGTACCCCGCTCGCACGTAACAATATCAAAGAGTTCAGTAGGAAACGGGAGAAAGATAACGACAGTGGAGTTTAGTAGTAGAAAGAAAAAATAAGAGCAAGGATTGGAGTTGGAGGAGTGTTCAAGAAGAGAGCCGAGCGATAAGAGCCGAAGAAGAAGGCGACTCTGATGGGTCGTCGGAGGTGGCAGCGTTAAAGGCAGTGAGGCGTGGCAAGGAATTCACAGGCATGTGCATGCATCCTTCGAGTGTCGCTTCTTCTACGCTTGTGTGGTGGCGCGAAGATGAAGTCACGCGGAAGGAACGGGGTAGCACAGGTTGGCGGTGCAGCATGGCAACGCCGAGGGTGTAGTGGCAGACGTGCGTGTGGAGAGTCGCACGTGAGAAGTTGGGTTCCATGAGGTGAAGTTAAGAAAACGAAATTTAGCAGCGTTGAAGGCGATGTGGATTGGCGTGCGACTCGTGAGCATGCGCAAGCGGTCTACGAGTCCCACATCGTCAAGGTTGCACTGGTGTGGCGGTACGCGAATGTCTGCTGTAGGAGACGAGCGTATGAATGTGTGATTACCGCTCTAGGTTTAAGGTGTTTATGTACATGTTCCCATCCGAACTAAGTGATGATTGACATTATTAAACTTAAAGTGTGTAAATAAGTCGTAGTTAAATTAATGTTTAAGATATTAGATTTAAGATGTAAATAAGTGTCGATAACTGTACGATTAGTTAAGATGCCGACGATGTTTGTATTAATCAAATAAATGACGTTTGATTTGAGTTAAAAAAAAGCGCTCGCACGTAACAATATGACAATTGATTCTTAACTCCTTATAAGGTAAATATAATGTGTACATATGATTCAATGTATCTTTAGTCTATTTATGAGACTCGTGCCAATGTGTGCATGTCTTGATAAATAATCTATTTATATAATTTGTGTATCTTCTTGAGGTACTACCAAACATAAATTAATAATGTACATTATTTTTAAACCATATGTTTAAGTATTATATTAATTAAATATAAAATTAATACTTTTTTCTTATTTTGGTATAAATGTTAGGTTCCCTCTGTGCTTATGAGCTCTCGGGCCGGGGCCCATGGTATTTTGCCCTCTCTGTCACCCTATTGTTACGCCACTGTGTAATACAGTTCACTTCCGGCTTGATGGCTTTTTTTTCTATGTGTCACCGTGTATGCGAACTTTAAATTTGCAGTATAAGATCAGGGTTGGTCTGCCATTTTGCTTGTTGCTTGCCATGACTCGATGAGTTCGCCGCGAGCTGTAATTGATATGATTATGTACACTGAAAAATATGTTTTAACCTTCAGTGTCATATATGGCGGCTATCTCTAATACTATTTAGGTACTTTTGTCGCAGTTTCACTAATTGTAGAATGTGAATTGTAAAGCGAGCAAGAGAGTAATTTTTCAAGTGACCCTCCATAGCCAAATTTGAAACTGTAAGATATAACGAAAAATTCTCGGGACCGATTTTGATCAAAATTAAAATGGCATCATTAGATTTAAAAAAAATCAATTACTGTAGTCAAGAATCGAAGCTGTTGATTTTGAAAAACAACGTTGAATGTACACCAACATACAGTATAGCTTATAAGACTCAATTTCAGTATACGAATTTTCAACATCAAACAAAGGGAAAGCGTTTGTTTACTTGTTCTGGATGTGAAAGGATGAAAACTATGTATCCCACGCATATCAAAAAGGGGGAACTGCATGTAGTTTATACTGGCCATTACTTGTCAATCTTTATAGCCACTTTTAATGCAACAGACAGCTGAACTAAACGATTATTTATGCATATGTATACCGAATTTCTACCCACATCTTACTATGAATTCTTTTGTTTTATCATTGTTATGTTCCTGCTACACCTGGGATAATCTCAGTGACTGTGTCACGTGAATGTACCCAATGTTTTAATGCGTTATCTTATATATTAATATATAAAGCAAGAGATTGTTTGTTTGTTTGCTTGAACGCGCTAATCTCAGGAACTACTGGACTGATTTGAAAAACTTTTTCAGTGTTAGATAGCCCATTTATCGAGGAAGGCTATATGCTATATATCATCACGCTAATAACAATAGGAGCGGAGCACCAAAGAAGAATGTTTCAAAATCGCGGGTTTTTTTTAACTATTCCACGCGGACGAAGTTGCGGGCAGAAGCTATTAATAATAATCGGCAAATAAACACACACATTGCATATCCCAAAATTAGGCAAATTACGCTTGTGTTATGGGTAATACACAACGGACCCTTCCGGGGCCGATTCCAGGCTCCCAGACCACAGTAAATAACAGAAAGTTCGTTTACGAAATTTGCCATGCTAGGAATTGAACCCGTAGACTGCGTTGTAGTTCGGTCGGCAAAGGCTTAGTCCGGTCAACCACAGAGGAAACATTATTGGACATGCGATATTGTTAATGACGTGAAACGTTGCCTGATAACTTATGTAATAATTATATACATTATATACAATTTCCTACGGCCAGGCGGCCTGTCGTAAGAGGCAACAAAACAACCCACAGCCAGGTGGTAGGGTATTTGCTCGACTGGATGGCAACCACCCCTGGTCTAGAGTATGCCGCCATAACAACCTTGTGTTGTGTTCCGGCATTAGTGACCAGGTTCTAGTGCCCCTTAAGAGAGCAGCAGCGCATTTGTAGCACTTTGGTGTTGCAAATGTCCATAGGCAATGGAACCGCTTTCCATCAAGTGGGCTGTCTGCCTGTCTGCTGAACTTCTGCAATAAAATAAAAAATACTAATGTAGCTCATCATAAACACGATATTTTCAACACTAAAAGACGCATTTGGTCACAGTCAGTAACAATAACGCAGTTGCAGCAGAGGTATTAAAAAGTTTACATTTACTTGTATACAATTTACGCCAATCTAATTAGTAGTAACGGAAATGAATGGAATTTTTTGCTAAGATGGCTAGTACACTCTAAAAAAACACATTTATGCCTGTCTTAACAACTTCATTCATGTACGACCTGAATTTTATATTTATATTTATAAAACTCTACAACATATCGAATTGAAACATTATACGTAATGAGATTCATTTCGATATCTTGTAAAATTTAAGAAAAAATCCTTTTTAATCCTTAAAGTTTTCCTGGAAGTCGTTTAGGAATTTCGAAGATAAACTTTCAGACTTACAAAGGCAATAGTTAAAAAAAAGATTGTATATAATAAATGGTGATAATGAGACTTTATTTAAATAGCAGTTTTCACTTAAATTTTGGCATTTATTATGAATTCACAGATATACACTTTAATTTAATTAACTAGTATAAATGAATATAGATTGTTTTAATATATTCTGTATACTAAATATAAAAGTGAAATTATTTATGTGTGATTTATTCCTTCTTCGCGGTCTTGGGAGCCAAGTCATAACATTTATTAAAAATATTAGAATGAACTTCAGTTAACACATATTAATAGTGTACAAACATTTTTAGCAATACATTATTATTTTATTCTACTTAACTGAACTAGGGATAGTTTACGTGCAATAAGGATATAAAGATTACTCGAGCGAAGCCGCGTGGAAAGCTAATGAAATTATCAACAGACAAACACACACGTTACACTGTACATTCCCAAGATAAGCAAGTTGTTTGTATTATGAGTAATATGGATAATATATAACGAACAACTTTGGGGCCGATACCCCTTTACCAATAGGTATTATAAATATGTACATAAAATATGTATATTTTAAAAATGAGTTTCTAATGAAATTGTTTTTTTAGCCGTATTTCAATGACTTTTTTAAAGAAATAACACAAGCTTAATTTAGTTTAGTAATAAAATAACTTTATTTAATAATTTATGTATAAAAACTTTTTTAATTAACATTTTGCATACTTTGACTTGAGCCAGCCAGTTCAGGTTTAATAAAAAACTTTTTGAAATTTTCATCGTTTTTGAGAAATTCGAAATTTTCTATAGTTGTGTTGGATACATGCCACGCGACCAATAGCTTGCAAGATCCATCTTTCTCAGTACAATATTCGAGAGGAATTGTAGTTGACGCACTCCTTTGTGGGTAGAAAGTATATTCGGACAGCACTCGTATTCCACATTCTAGTATGTTGTCATGCAGGCTTCTTATAATTCCTGACAAATTAGAAATCAAACACATTTGAATGAAATAAAAAAATACAAAGCTATGTGCGTTTCGAATCACGCATCTTCTGCCAGGATTCACAGTAGTTCATGCTGTTTTTCTACTATCCGGGCAGGAAGGTAGAAATAATACTAATTTCTGCGGCCGGGCGGCCGTCTTGTTATGTTAGTTAAAAGGAAGAAAACCTATTTTCATTTAGAATCTTATTTTTGTACCTACAACTTCAATATTTTAGTTTTGTTAAATTTTATGATGTTTTCATGAAATAAAATATTACGCAATTTTCAGCCCATTAGGTACAGTACTTAAACATTATTATAAAGTACATCGAGTTATGCTTTCCTATTCCCACGAAACTTATAACCAAATATTTAAAATTGCTAACTTATTATAATAAGCTAAGCAATTATGTTAATTTGTTTATTGTATTGATTTACTTATCACTAGAATGAAATATTATTTATTTATTTTGAATAATATTTAAAAAGACAACAATTAAAAACGTAGGTATACGTTTTATCCGTGCAGGAACAGAGAAAGAATACATTTTCCTGCGGCCTGTCGTAAAAGGCGACAAAACAACCTACAGCCAGGTGGTAATGTATTTGCCGCCTGGATGGCCACCAACCCTGGTCTAGAGTTTATGCTGCCTTAACAAACATGAGTTGTGTTCCAGCATCTCCTGTAAAATGCCTGTCCGACATTTTATAGCGCACACGGGTACGCAAGCCCGAGGTCCTCCACGCGGCCACTGTTACTTTCCCTCTGATCCGTGACAGTGGTGTCCCCCCTTCTCCTCATCCTAGTATCCTTCATCTTTACTCCTTTCCACATACTACTATCCATTCCTGGTTTCCCTATATGGGTTGTGTAGGTCGGGCGGCAGCCGCTACACTTAAAACCATAATTCGCCGTATCATTTATGGAGAGACTTAGAGGAATGCTGGGTATGGCTAGGGCGTCGCCGCAAAACGACGCGCAGGCACATCGCCCTACACCTGCGACAAGTGGGCAAGGGCTACCGTGTCAAGGGCGGGCACGGCTAACGACGCGAGTCCACACTCAGACCAGGAAACTCCGCTTCGCGACGTGGAATATTGGTACGCTGACCGGACGTGCAAGGGAGTTGGCCGAAGTACTCTCCAGGCGGAGGGTGGCCGTGGCGTTCTTGCAGGAGACTCGGTGGAAAGGCTGCAGATCCCGGTTCATTGGGAATGGCTACAAGCTGATCTATACGGGTGCTCCTGGCGGGGAAAACGGGGTTGCTGTAGTGCTCTCCGAGGAATTCCAAAACAACATTCTGGAGGTGAAACGCTTCAGCGACCGACTTATGGTCGTGTCGGTTCTTATCGAAGGGGTTGTGACCCATTTGATAAGTGCTTACGCGCCACAGGCTGGTTGTAGCGACACTGACAGAATGAGGTTTTGGGATCAAATCGGTGATGTACTGCGTGGCATCCCGTTATCACAGGGAGTCGTTTTGGGTGGTGATCTGAACGGTCATGTGGGTGAGAAGTGGGAGGAATTTGAGCGTGTTCACGGTGGCTTTGGATACGGAAGCCGCAACGCAGAAGGGGAGGACATCCTCCGAATGTGTGCGGCTGCCGATCTTGCCATCGTGAACACGTATTTCAAAAAGAAATCCGAACACTTAATCACCTACAAGAGCGGGAGGCATGCTACCCAGATCGACTACCTACTCACCAGGAGACACCATATCGGCAAAGTAGCCAACTGCAAGGTCATACCCGGAGAGAGTCTCACGGCACAGCACCGTCTTCTTGTCATGGACCTCTGCGTAAAACCTAAAGACAAACCCGTTGAGCATTGTCGACGCCAAATTAGATGGTGGCTGCTTGATGAAGGCAAATCCCAGGAGTTCGCTTCAGCATCCGTCGAGATGTGTGTCGGAGCTGACAGCGAATTAGTCCAGAGCCACTGGGATAAGATCCAGGCAGCCATTACTAAAGCGGCAAAGGCAGTGCTGGGTGTGTCTAAGGGTGGACGCAAATGTGACAAGGAGACTTGGTGGTGGAACGACACAGTCCAGAGGGAGGTTAGGGTGAAGAAAACCCTCTTCAAAAAGTGGCAAGCGTCCAGATCTCCTGAAGATCGCGACGCATACAGGGCCGCAAAACGTGCCACTAAAAGAGCTGTAGCCAGAGCCAGACGAGACCACTTTCGATCGTTGTACGATAAGTTGGAATCGTCTGAGGGGCAGAAGCTCATTTATAAGTTGGCACGTTCCAGGATCAAAGCGGCACAGGACATTTCCAAGTGCCGCTGTGTTAAAGATCCTGGCGGTAACCTGTTATGCGAGGACCTCGCGGTGAAGGAGAGATGGCGCTCGTACTTCCACGAGCTGCTGAACAAGCAGCACAAAGAGGTACAGCCACCAAACCTCCCTCCGAATCAAGGACTAGTGCCACCGATAACGCCTGAAGAAGTCCATAGGGCTCTTCGCCGCATGAGGAATCGGAAAGCTGTCGGAGCCGATGGAGTCCCCATCGAAGCCTGGAAGGCGATGGGTCCTCGTGGTGTGGGCGTTTTAACAAACCTTTTTAACCGCATACTCCGCACCGGAAACATCCCGAGCCAATGGAGACTGAGTGTTATCACCCCAGTCTTCAAAGGTAAGGGATCGGTGCAGGAGTGCGAAAACTACCGCGGAATAAAGGTAATGTCCCACACCATGAAGCTCTTTGAGCGCATTATCGACTCTCGAATCCGGCAGGAGTGCACTGTCTCGGGATGTCAGTATGGGTTTCGTCCCGGGCATGGTACCATGGACCCTGTTTTTGCCCTAAGGATCATCATGGAGAAATACAGGACGAAGAATACGCCTCTGCATTTCTTGTTTTTGGATCTGCAGAAGGCCTTCGACTGTGTTCCTCGCGTGATGATCTGGTGGGCACTGAGGTCCAAAGGGGTGCCAGAGACCTATATTGACATTATTCGGGACATGTACCGTGATTCCGATTCCATAGTTCGGACCGCTGTTGGCGACACCACACCCTTCCCCATAACCGTAGGTGTGCACCAGGGATCTGTCCTTAGCCCGTTTCTGTTCAGCGTGATACTAGACGAAGTGTCGAATAGCATCAGAGATGCGCATGAGCAACCTCCATGGTTGCTCATGTATGCCGACGATATCGCGCTGGCAGATTCGGACAGGGGGCGCCTGGTGCAACGCGTAAATGCGTGGAAGAGGTCGCTAGAGAACGGCGGTCTGAAACTAAATGTGGCGAAGACTGAGTACTTGGCCTGCAACACTACAGATCCCACATCCGTGCGCATAGGCGAAGATACGGTCGAGCGCACGGATCAGTTTAAGTACTTGGGATCTGTACTTAGTGCATCCGGGGATATCGACCACGACGTCAAGGCCCGTATCACAGCAGCTTGGGCCAAGTGGCGTGAGGTGACAGGTGTCATTTGTGACCCCAAAATGCCGGTTAAATTAAAAGGACAGGTCTATAAATCCATCATTAGACCTGTCCTTTTGTATGGCAGTGAAGCGTGGCCTGTACTTGAGCGACACAAGCAAGAACTGCGTGTCACGGAGATGAATATGCTGCGATGGATGTGTGGAGTGACGCGGAAAGACCGAGTCAGGAACTCCCGCATCCGCGGCAGTCTTCATGTCCGTGACATAGCAGACAAATTGCAAGAGTGTCGCTTACGTTGGTACGGCCACGTTTTACGGAGACCGGCTAATTATGTGGGGAACAAATGTCTAGCCATGCCGCCTCCGCCAGGTCCCGGTCGAAGGGGAAGGCCCAAGAAATGTTGGCTTGACGTTGTGAAGGATGACATGCGTACCAATGGTCTCAAAACGGGGGATGCTGAAGACCGCGCGAAGTGGAGTAGAAAAAGTAGGAAAGCGGACCCTGGGCGTCGGAGTGAACGCTCCGAACGCAACCGGGAATTAACGCTCGGATGATGATTTTCTTGTACACCAATACAAAGATGAACTTATAGATAAAAATTATATCTAATTATGCACAAACGGCGGCCTTACCCTTAAAAAGCGATCTCTTCCAGACAACCCCAGAAATGAATCGAGATGATAATTACGATTGACGTATACGTAATCTAAAGTACAATTATTTACATTTTAATAACAAATACGTATATGATATCTATGCAAAAGTTTAATATGTTGTACTATACCATACAAATACATATCTATTAAAATATATAGAATAGAGAATACAGAAGTTTTAGTATAGAATAAAAAGCGGTCTTATCATTAAAAGGAGTTTCTTCCAGGCAAACAAAGATAAATTGGACATATGAAAGTAAATAATATAAAATGTGTAAGTCATTTTGGTTGGGTGCTTGTATGTTCCCTCAACAAGTCACACAGACGAAGTCTTAAGAATAAAAGGATTTGACATATATAATTGACAGACAAACCAACATGGACTAATCGAAGCAAGTTACGATTTTGTTATGGCTATATATTTTGGTAACAGGGCCTAGGATGCGTTTTGTGCTAGATTTGTAAGTTTCTACGGGGTTGAGCTTAACAGTTAGATAATATTAACTAAACCGATTATGATGAAAATTTCATGTGTACTTTCGATATTTGGAGTGAATATGGATAATTTTAATTAATTTTATCCCGGAACATTTGTCGGGATAAAATTACGGGTTAGTTTCAGTGTGCCACGGGTGACTGGCGGAACGGAGTGCTTCGACGCTAACAGTCACCGTCGCTCTGCCTGGAACGAGTTCGGCAGAACGTTTTTTCTTGATGACATCGGAAGGGAGGGGTGCATGGGGAGGAAGGTTTAGTAGAATCGAACGAGGATCAAGGATTCAGAGTGGATAGGTGGGACACCACAGCCACGGAAGAAGACGGATATGTGAGTGGCCGCTCGAGGCCGTGGGGACCTGTCCCCTTGTATCTCCGCTGGATGGAAACATGTCCAGCAGCGGCACCCCGTGCGGGATTATGAGTGCACCCGGAAATCAGACCAACCTTAACCAGATACCTATCTAAAATCTTATATTATTTTTTGGCTTATTATAGTCGAATTGTATTTTTTTTTAACCCAGAATAGAAATTTCAATTACATAAACATATTTTTATTTGTCACTACCAACATTGATGGTTCGTGTCTTGACTTTTATGTTTTTACTAACTCAAATCTTAATTCTTAACTCTTTACTTCAATATTCAATAACTTCAAATATTGTTGACTGTTGAATTCACTTTATCATTTATATACCTCCACAAATAAAACACTTGATTGATATACTGACAACTACAAAACCGCCATGGCCACAAAAAGCAAAGTTTTTACTAACAAACTAGAATAAATCCATGTAAGCGGCAAGCGGGATACAGCCAGCTATAGTGTGCGGGTTAGTAACGAACAGCGCCATCTAATTTTCAACGTTGTATCTTAGAAATTATATTTTTCTAAGAAATATTGCTCTAGAAAAATTAAGATTTTTCTTAAACCTGATTCAAGATTTTTTAATATTTTTAATGTATATGATATTATTAAAATTATCTACAAAGTTGCGAGAAGGTCATAATGGTTCGGGCCATAAACTGGGTAATGACCTTTACGCGAGAGATATCGCCTGAATAGCCTTAATCGTGATTTTTTTATTATACACTAGAGTTTACCCTGCGGCTGCGCCGCTGGTCGCCCTCTGCTGCGTGCCCTCTATCCGGGATGAAAAGTATCCCTTTTCCACTCTCGGTATTAAAATTACATATATACCAAATTTCAGCCAAATCGGTCCAGTAGTTTTTCCGTAAAAGCATAACAAACAGACAAATATATTTTTATCCCGGAAACGTTCCCATTTTACGGGATAAAAAGTATCCTATGTTCATTCTCGGCATCGAACACGTATATATACTAAATTTCAGCCAAATCGGTCCAGTAGTTTTTCCGTGAAAACGGAACAGACAGAGTTACTTTCGCATTTATAATATTAAATATGGATGTATATATAGCGACATTATATTGATATCATACAAACAATAGCCACAGGGTAGATACATTATAGAATTAGAAAAAAATAAAGTTGATACATAAACTTACATATAATTCATTATATAACTATTTTGGAATAAAACTTACCATTGGTACAGGTGTAGTTCACAATCTGTTGTGTAACGCTCATGTATTGCTCTAATGTATTGTTGAAGGTGGTTTTCAGGCATAGGTAATCGTCTTCTGAGTATTCAAACCTCCGTGTTGTAGGCACCACTTCGTATTTTATAACCGAGTTGAAAACACAGGGGTCCCGTTTAATCGACACCTGTTAAAACCGATTTTGGTTGTAGTTTAAGATGCTAGGTATTCCCACATTCACGTTTTCCCATAATAATGTTGGAGTTGTAGCTGGCCCTAGAGAAAAACTTTAGTGTTCTCAATTTAAATAAATTGCTTACCTAGCTACAACTTAAAAATAACAGAGACAACTTTGGCAGTGTCATTGAAAAAGTAATCTCATATTCTTATAGTGTGAAAAGAGTGCAATAAAAAACAATTTAAAACTATTATTCAAGTTGTAGTGACCAGTGATCTGAAGTTACTAACATGACTATCCATCAACAACCACATTCTGCTAGGATAAATGAGTTTACCTATAATAAATAATTATTTAGATAATCCAAACTCCAACCGTACATCTACGCCACGAGAATAGGGGTTTACTGGACACATGTTACAAAAAATTCTAAAATTATTAAAAAAAAAAAATATTTATGGCAGGGAAACTTCGTTCTCGTTGCCATGACGATATCGGCATACAATGTACTCTTTGGATATCAGTTAGTGAATTGCAACGCCGGCTCCAAAAAAACACGATTGAAGCCAATAAGGTATAATGTACTACGTAGTACATATAACTCAATGACTGCAACGCCATCTTTTTTACAACAGACAAGACAATAAAATTGACGTAACTTATCGCGATAAAAAATATCAGTTTCATATAATAGGAGTCCTTATACTAACAACAAACGTATAGGGTTATATTTTAAATTGGTTGTTATTAATTTATTTTAGACTGTGGATTTTTTTTACATATTGACACGCCTGTCGCCCATTGGGATAGGCAGAGACGATGACTTATTACAACAGAAATGATTTAACGCGTTTCTGAGCGTCGAAATATCCCTAATAGTAAACAAGACCAATAATAACTAAGGCGTTAGTTATTGTTCTGAGCGTTAAAACATCGCTAGTTGTAGACAAGAATAGAACAATACTATATTACTAAAGCTTCAGTTATTGTTCTCAGTTTCTCTCGGATCTGGAATCTTCACCTGCTGCGATTCTGATAAACACTTTTCGCTTCATCAACTTTAATTGATCCCTTCATACATACACCGTAGGGCCGCTATTATCCGCAAGGGGTGCGTGACACCCGGGAGAAGAGGCTTAAGGGGGGAGTTTTTGGCGGGAACTGAAAGGGGACGTTGTGCTGTGCAGTTTTATTTTCTAAAAATGTGTAAAATTACTCTAAAATGAACAATAGTTGTAGGATATTGATAGTCTTTGAGTAGTAATTATGTATTTTTGCGAGAAATGTGAACTATATAGCCAAATGTGACTTTTCGAGTTTTCACAAGAACTCCCTTGAATGACGTCGATTGTAGCCTACAATACAACGGCGCCTGGCTTAAAAGCCTAGTTGCCAAGCCTTAAACATAAAAAATATAAAGGCTTAAGGGGAGTAAAGTGATCATCTTATATCTACACATACCAGCGTAATCTACTTTTGAAATAGTATTTTATACACGAGCGAAGCGAGGGCGCTAATAGTTCGAGTGCCTAAATAGGCCTTTCACCCGAAGTTAACACTCTGCTTTTTATTTCGAATATGAGGAAAATAAATGAAAACTGATTAGTTAAACAAACAACTACTTCTCTAATGAGATCAGGCATTAAATCTATATTTAAGTTGATAAACTCATCCGTCACATATGATGTTTCAAGTAAATTTCTTTCTTTGTGGCATTCTACCAGCCAGTATGTTTTGTCACTGATGATAGTAAATAATTTAGTGAAAAGTATAAAATTGTTGATATTTGCTATTGCAATTTGAATCCATTATTTAACAGTGGCTGTATAAAGTTCGGGCATGGCTAGACATACGCATAGTTTTTAAGTTAAAAAAATAATTAAAATCGTTTCCCAGGGACGAAAAGTATTATTTTCATCTCTGTGATCAGGTAAATTCAAGCGTAATTTTCGAGTATGAGAAATGAAATAGTAGATTGCTACGCGAGAGGTAAGCGACATATTTAGGCAAGAGATGTTTTGGCGCACGAGCGTAGTGAGGACGCTACTAATTCGAGTGCCTGAGTAGACCTTTCACCCGAAGTTAACACTGCTTGTCATTTCGAATATGAGGAAAGTAAATAATAACGGATTAGTTAAAAAAACAACTACTTCGCCAATAAAATCAGGCTTTAAATCCATATCTAAATCTGATGAAACCAACTCCAAGCGTAGTTTCAGAATATGAGTAATGAAAAATACTTAACATCATTTCAACTCGATAACTGCATTCTTTTTTATTACTGGCAAAGGGGGCGCAGGCTGATATTCATACCCCGGTGCCTGGTATGGTTTAGAGGGCCCTGCATACACGCTTATTATGGATTTTTATTTGTAAAGAATTGACTTAAATTGAGAGGATTGGCGTTACCTCTCGACCGATGCACCTTGGAGTTGCTAAAAGTTCATTAAAGAGATTTCTTTGTTGATTGATAGCAGATGTTTGTATCACTCCATTGCAGAGTCTCCAGTCTCCCTCTCGGACGATATATGATCGAGGTGCTTGACCCATGGTTGTTATCGTTGCTATTGTCACACCGGATCTGTCAATTATATTGTAGAGTTTACTTTCTTGAATGGTAGTAGGCCTTAGTTGTTTCGCGGGACTTCGACAAATGTTCGTCATGATACCGTGGGCCGAATTCTGTTATTTCAATATCTTGGCGTTACGAAGATATCCAACGTACGATTCCATTGCGATAGTGTCAAAAATTCTTATTGTATAAAATTCTTATGTATTCTACTAAATCCACAAAACCTCAATATCGTCGCGGCAGAATAATATAGTAATAAAAAAAATGGTATTTATTCATAATAAATATTATAGATATAAAATCCTTAAAATGCCGTGTCTGTACATAGACGCTGTTTAGAAAAAAAAAACTAGAATAGACTATACAAACGATGGAGAACACGATGTAATTTTTTTAGATTTCTTGTCTGTTTGTTGGTTTGTCTGCTTGTTCGGGATTCACGTAAAAACTACTGAACCGATTTCGATGCGGTTTTCGCTAATTGAAAGCAAATGCTTAGACATAAAATCTGCGCTACTATTTATTCCAGAATCGTTTTTTATATAATGTTTGTTTATTATATTCTATACTTGCGATGCGGAGCGGATTATTTATTAAAAACACATTTATGGTGTGTTGCGGGCGCGATATATTTTAATGTTATATATTGTTATTGGATGTTTAAAAAGCGGAGCGATTTAATTTAATTTATTGATGACATGACACGAATGACAATTGAAGTGTTTACGAAACAGGGAATACGAGAAGAAAAGTTTGTATAGGCCGAAAGAAGGTTACTTGGCGGTACCAGATGTTGTTCGGGTGCATAAAAATTTGCTTATTCCGACACAATTTTCACTAAAAAATAACATGTATTCTTTGGGAATCCCGCGGGAATTTCAAGTCATGTTATACATATAAAGATCTTCAAAAATTTCGATACCGAGATCGCTTGTCTTCCATTGTGGCGTATTGTATTACTATGACGGGTCGTTTAAATTCGATTTAAAGGGATTAAAAATATCTACATTTTAGTAAACACTTTTCTCTGTATCAGTAACCTGACATAACAGCTGTCAATAATAATCTTAAAATCTGGCCTGCCAGCTAGTGGGCGAAAAGGTTTGTTTCGCTACACCTACTACTCTCTGTGGTATTCAGATTCCAAATTCAAATACTTGACAGTGCTCACGCAAGCCTGTGGCGCTTTCTATTGTTTGAAATTCAAACAGATTGTTTTTTTAACTGTATTTTATTTAATTGAAGTTCATCGGCGCCACCTACCGGGTCCAATTGTGAACTTAAACCATCCGGACACCCACTCGAACACCCAAAAAATTCCATCAAGATCTGTCCAGGGGTTTGGGAGAAGTTCAGTGACAAAGAAATAATTTAAGAATTCTATAGTGACATAGTAATACTATAGTATAAATATTATACATGTGACCTGTGTCTAGATATACTGGACCTTAAGTAATCATTGTTATACCTGCCGTTGGCAATAGCGTCCTTAAGTGTAGTTTCACGACTACTTATTTCCATTATCTGAATTTTTAGCGTTTCAGCCAGAATCTTGGCATTTTGCAACGTGTTTTCTAGTTTTAATTTCAGATTGTTTGTAGATATTTCGTTATTATTTATTCTGAATACTGTTGTTGTTGTTGGCTCCTTCTTCTTAACAACCGATTTTTTTTCTAAATCTCCTGAATCCATAGGTACCATCGTGAGGGAGTCACTAAATATTTTCGGGTAAACGCCATTGTTAGTTCTTCGACCAGATTCGTCGCTAAACATTAAATCCAAAGTTAATTAATTGTATTCCTTTAATTTTGAGATGTTATTTCAGATGAAATTTAAACTAAGCACTTATTTTAATTAAACTTGATTTGGTGAGTCTTTTGAAAACAATAGTATAATATTATTACGAATACAAATTTAAACTCCCATCCTACCCGGATGTGAATTTAAAATGACATTGGAATTAGCACAAAGTTTATTAGATTTCTTCCGTGTAGGAACGGAGAAAGAATATAATTTCCTGCGGCCTAGCGGCCTGTCCTAAGAGGCGACTAAACAACCCATAGCTAGGTGGTAGGGCATTTGCCCGACTGGATGGCGACCACCCCTGGTCTAGAGTATGCCGCCATAACAACCTTGTGTTGTGTTCCGGCATTAGTAATCAGGTTCCAGTCTCCTTTAAGAGAGCAGCAGCGCATTTGTAGCACCTTTGGTGTTGCAAATGTCCATAGGCGATGATGACCGCTTGCCATCAAGTGGGCCGTCTGCCTGTCTGCTGAACTCCTGCAATGAAAAAAAAGAAGAAGAAGTTTATTAAACATTGTAGTACTTCTAAATCCCACACACTCATCGGCATGTTATAGTGGTTCATTCTCCGTTCACGCAGTTAGATTATGGAACGCCCTGCCACATACGATCCGAGATAGCACCTCGGAGAGCAGTTTAAAAAAAAAGTCAAAGAGCATCTACCTTAAATTATCCTTACATATCTATATTTTACATTATATATGTATTTATGTATCTTAAGAATATATTGTGTATAATTTATTTTTCTTAATCTGTTGATATTATATGTTATATCGTTAAATATCTTTAGTGTACACAACTCTGCCTTTTGCTTTTCCCCTTTTCACTAGACTCAAAGATTTGCTGGAAGAAAACTCTTTTAGGGTTAAGCTCGCCTTTGTACATCACCACTATTCTATAAATTTGTATGTAACTTTTTCTGTACAATAAAGAATAAATAAAATAAATGAATTACACATAAGGAATTCACAGTTCTTACAAATACAACCGAATATAACAAGTCCAAACCGTACAGCAGAAAATCGTAATAACATCAATCGCGTAGAGTACGTCGTTGTACGATACTCGTCCCGAAAGTACACTAAGTAATGCCTCGATCGCAGTTAAAACTTAACTAATCGAGTAGCCCGCCCTCCCCCCCCCCGACTAATCGATCCTATGTATTTGTTAAAGTAGCCATGGCCTCCTAGCAACATGCCGACTAGTCCTTGGAATTCTCTATTTTAAAGTTTTATGCCTTTTAAGAATGTGCATGCAATGTAAACAATAGACAAAAGGATTTACGACGTCTTACTGGGAGGTATACAAAGGGATTAGCGCGAACACTAGACCACTTAAATTCGAAAGGATAATAAAACACATGTAAAGGATTAGTATCGTTTCGCAACAATATACATACATACTCAGGGCTCGCATGATTGCGCGTGCGCTTACTTTGCGTCATTTTGGAGAGCATCTATGATTTCGAGATTCTGTTCCTATAAAGTTATCTCATATAATGAGACAACAGCGTTTTAGTAACACATTTGTTGTTGCAAATGTTCATAGTTGTCGCTAATTACTTTCTGAGTGGGTTTTTATTTAACTCTACTGTTCTTCGGCAATAAAAATACACCTATACATGTATAATATATCTTTTATATTGCTTAATGATAAATTTGTGGTAATAAACACTTACAATTGATCGTATACTGGCGACATCCATTCAGAGGCCTGAAAGGAGATAAAAATTAATATTAGATACATAATAATCTAAGTATGTAATAAAAACATTGCTTACAACTAGGTTTATAACAATGGAAAAATATGAATTGGTTAATGGCCGATTCCTATATTTTACTATACATTCACTTGCCCTTTCATCGGTTAAATTTTGACATTCTTGCATGATAGCTTATGTCAAATTTTAACATTTGTCGGTAAGATATAAATAAAAACGTAACTATTACTATATAAATAAGATAAAGTAACTCGTGGTGGTTTATGAATCAGGGCACGTCTCATTCCAATGAAATGAGTATAAAATCAGGTATAGTGCAGGCATCGTTTAGGCAGATTTTCTATAATGTGCATATTGTTACAATTATCACGTGCTAATGTTGAAGTAAAACTGAAACATAATTTTTGAGGAAATCTACACATCGCGATATTATACCGTTATTTCAAGCCCATTAATCCGGATGGAATCAATTCGTTTTTCGCTTCATTATCGTTCTGGTGTTAAATCCCAGTCGTAATCAGAGCGTCCACTTTGGACTTTGTCCGCTTTTCTACTTTTCTTCACTTTGCACTGCCTTTGAAATCCATTGCGTTGAAGCACGGGACGCATATCAACCCTCACGACGTTAATCCAACCCTTTTTATCCAGACGAGGCGGAGGCATGGCTATAAATTTGTTCACCGCATAGCCTGCCTTCCATTTGCACTATCGAAATCCGCTCGTCGTGTCCGCGTCCGATTATAAGCCTCGGCGAAAAGCTCTCCTGCGACGACCGCGAAACGTCCTCACGGACAGGGTCGACGTTATGACAAAACGGGTGGCCCGGATCAGCCCGCCCGCCGTTAGGACGGCAGCCTGGTAGGCACCGATAGACAGACATAGACGGCGGCGTCTCAGACGCCGCCAATCACGATCTTTCCACGTCCCCGCGAGAGACGCCAGGAGTCATAGCCCCGTTTCTTCTCTCCCAGCCATAACACGTTGCGAAACGGCAGTAAGATAGTCTAGGCCACCTCGAACCGCCGATAACGGTCTGCCGGGATCCTTCCCCTCGGGCTTTATATTACCCGTCGCCCGTTCCTTAGTTAGTACATTGTGTCGCCCTCTAGTCGGCATCGTTAGATTCATCCCCCTTTCATGGCAACAGTCCAGCCAAGGTAAAGTCCCCTAGGGAGGATATTGCGGACTGCCAATCGCGAGTAAAACGCGATTGGGGCTTCTTGGATACGCCATGGTGCGATGGTAGTAACATTCGTCGGGCCCAATTCTGCTACATAAATATCTTGGCGTTGTGAAGTTATTTAAAGTACGATTTAATTGCGATAGTGTCAAAAATTCGTATTCTACTAAATCCACAATATATTTTCAATATCGTCACGGCAGAATAATAGTAGAAAAAATATATATTACCATTAGCGGAAATAGCGTTAACCGAAATTAATATTGAAAAGCTTACAATTTTTAAACATTTATAGGTATTTCCCGAGTTTATGCTTTTAAATATTTATAGTGGCGTTTCACAGGCACGCCATTAGAATTAACAGACTACCGAAATCAGGCTTCGATTGAGACGAGTGTCCGACGATTTTGACGAGATAGAAGTAGCATAATTAAGCCCCTAAAGGCTATGTTAGGCTCACCTCGCTGCAGGGGTCTTCCAGCATCTGGGGAGCGGAAGCTCAAACCCCTACTGACGACGTGTGTCTGCCATGCTTCCCGAGGCATTCTCAAGCACTGATACGCAGGATCAGCGTGGGCGTAACTACGTTCTAAATATCACGCTCTTTCTACCATAAGCGCGGGGCACATGGGAGGAAGGTGGTTTTAGTGGGGTATTAGCACATGGGTTACCTCTCCACATAGAGAGGGGTACCTTGCTGAGTACACATGCCTCCAACGACTTTGTTATTTGCGCTATCTTCAGTGGATAACTCTCATTGCTTTGGTCTAATCCCAGTAAAGGCCGGCAGTGTACGAAATGTATTTCCCCTGCCTCAAAATAAAATAGTGTTAGGCTCACCCGAGTCCAAATTACCCACTAAAACCCCTCGGTGTACTATCGTTCACCTTATGCCAGAGTCGTATGGGTGAACGTAAAATAGTGATGCTGGAGTCGATCGTAGCATGCTTATTGACTGTTTTTTAACAAAATAATAAGCCTTACCCAATCGGAATATGTTTGATGCACGAAATATAGACAAATGTATATTTTAAAAACAATCATTATGTGACAATGCTCCGGCTAGTCACTCGTAGACCGTGCAAGTGTTAATTGCAAGTTGACTGTTTCTTAAAATGTTTACAAAATTCAT
This sequence comes from Dendrolimus kikuchii, assembly GCA_019925095.2. Taxonomy (NCBI): domain Eukaryota; kingdom Metazoa; phylum Arthropoda; class Insecta; order Lepidoptera; family Lasiocampidae; genus Dendrolimus; species Dendrolimus kikuchii. The sequence continues at coordinate 7,137,661 of CM034406.1, read as the reverse complement.
TGATAAGTGTCGACCAATGGCAATTGTTAAGCATTGTTCTTGGTATGTTTTTTGTACTTAGTTTTCATTACCCAGGTGGCGAATGGTCATGTAAGGCGAAGAATAGGGATGCGGACGTATGTTACAATAAATCCTAACATTATTTATGTACAAAAGAACAGGCGTTAAAATAACATCTTATCTTGCTTTTCAAATATCATCTGTCTATAGTATTATAAAATTCTAAACATGCCGTGTCTGTACATTGAATCTATTAAAAAAAACTGGAATAGACTATGTAAACGATCGAGAACACGATGTATTTTTTATTAGATTTCTTGTCTGTGTGTTTGTTCGGGATTCAAGTAAAAACTACTGGGCCGATTTCGATGCGGTTTTCGCTGATCAACAGCAAAGTCCTAAAATCTGCGCTACTTTTTATTTTGGAAATGTCGGGTGGAAATGTGGTGAGCGGTTTGTAGTTGTTCGGGTGCGTAAAAATGAGCTTATTCCGATACAGTTTTCACTAAAACGATACCTTACATTCTTTTGTAAATGTTGCGGTATAATTCCGCGGGAATTTCAAGTCAAGCGTGGATGAAGCTTCAGGCATATCCTAGTATTTTGACACTGTTAGTCGCTTTTATGTGTGTAATCATTTACCACAATATATATATATATATATATATATGTGTATATATATATATGTATATATATATGTGTGTTCGTGTGTGTGTGTGTGTGTGTGTGTTTGTCTGTGTGTGTGTGTGTGTGTGTGTGTGTGTGTGTGTGTGTGTGTGTGTGTGTGTGTGTGTGTGTGTGTGTGTGTATACACTTCATTATTGAGGACTAGAGGCCCGGCGCGGTTTCACCCGCCCTCTGTCCCGCTCCCGTGGTATATAGCTTATGACACTCCCTGTTAACGTAGCTTTCCAACAATAAAAGAATTTTTAAAATCGGTTTAGTAGATCCAGAGATTACCCCCTACAACGTCACAAACAAACTTCACCTCTTTATAATATAATAGTATAGATTATATTGTGAGCACCTATGTAATGATGATAAACAAAAACGTCAATCTCTATCTATATACTGTTTTTGCTTAGAAGATAATGTTAGTACAACACACAAACGATTTTTACAATCAATTCCACGATTAATCATTCTTAAATGTCTAATCTAGTCAGGAACATCTAAAGCTAGATATTAAAGTAAATTTTTTTAAATTAACAATCTAAACATATAATTGAACTAAAATTGTATCCAGAAATAATCTTGTAAGAAAAGAACAGGTCCCGGTGAACATTTCTACTCTCCAAGTCGATCCATCAGTATCGACAGTAATTTTCAACATTAAATACTTATAAAAAATTGTTTACTTTATTTTGCAGCGGCAGCGGAGGAGTTTGTTGACAATTTGCTGAAAAATGAAGCACACGACACACCATCAGACAATGTGAAAGCCGATCAACTCGTTATGGAATTACCCGAATGGTACAATGAGAAAGAATTCAATCAGTGAGTCGTAGCATAATAGATAATGATTTGACTACATTATATAGTTTCTCAAACTTATATCGTCTGGGCGGTAGACATTCAGAGTAGATTACGTTCTCCCCCACACACATCTTTCTAATTTCATTTGTGTCTTTCTGATTTCACCATATCATAACAAACCTATTGTAACTTTAAGCTTATTATGGCATGCCAAATGAGTATAACTTATTTTTATATTATACATACCGACTGGGCAGGAATTTAAACGAAATAATTGGTGTAATGTGTGGAACGCCGAACTTCAGAAAAATACAGTGCACGCTGTCAGTACTATTTCACTTTAACCTTTACAGGTACAATCGAGGTCGAATAATTGTTCCCAGCAAACGCTAGCTCATTTTATATTTTTACGCTAAAATCACCCGATTTCCGCAAACAGTCGGTATCTCAAGTGGCGCTATCTATAAATAGCGAATGTTAGTGGGAACATGGTTTTCATAACAATACAACTATTTATTTTCATAACCGTTAAAGTTATTGTTGAAACAAATCTCTTCATTTCAACAAGAACTTTTTTTGTGGGGTCTTCTATATTTAAATCATATTATAATATAGTACGTCTTAGCGCTTGTTACTTATTTATCCAAGTATCCGCTACGCGTATATGCATGTTCAAATAAAACTCTGCTAATATTGATAATATGTGCTGCATTATTTCCCAGTCCATAACCAACAGTTACGCATAGTATACAGTTATTTACATATATATATTATGTTGCCATATATTTTAGGATTCCAACGAGGGTAGAAATATAATCTGGTCATAAATATTGTTACAATTAAAAAGAAACAAAATATTACATTTGCATTTCGTATCTGTCATTTTTATATGATTGTTCATTATGTTTTCTCATTTTGGCGCCAATACATTGTACAACATTTTGCGATATTAAAAGGAGTGGGGCGATAAAGAGAACCGAATCGCTACGATTGTATTACACAAAGTAGGTATGGAGTCAAATGCAATTTTTAAAACTCTCCATACGCTTGGTATTAGTCAAATGTTTATGTACCGGGCTATTAATACGTACAATGAGACCTCCTCTGTTTGTGACAGAAAAAGACATGGCCATCCATAGTGTTCGTACGAAAAAAGTGGTCAAAGCAGTAAGGGAAAGAATTCGAAGAAATCCAGTCCGAAAGCAAAAGATTTTATCTCGGGAGATGAAGATATCACTTAGAACGATGTCGCGTATTTTAAAAGATGATTTAGGACTTGCAGCCTATAAGAGACGCACTGGTCATTTCTTAACTCATAATTTAAAAAAGAATAGGGTGGTAAAATCGAAACAACTACTGAAGCGGTACGTAAAGGGAGGTCACAGAAAAATTTTGTTTACGGGTGAGAAAATTTTTAAAATTGAGCAACATTTTGACAAAAAAAATGACCGTATTTATTCTCAAAGCTCTAAGGAAGCTTCTCAATTAGTCGACAGAGTGCAACGTGGGCATTATCCGTCTTCAGTGACGGTTTGGTGGGGTGTTAGCTATGAAGGCGTGACTGAACCAAATTTATGTGAAAAAGGTATCAAAACTCGGCACAAGTGTATCAAGATACCATTCTTGAGAAGGTAGTTAAGCCCCTTAACAAAACCATGTTCAATAACCAAGAATGGTCCTTCCAGCAAGACTCGGCGCCGGGTCATCAAGCTCGGTCCACACAGTCTTGGTAGGAAACGAACGTTTCGGACTTCATCAGAGCTGAAGACTGGCCGTCGTTTAGTCCCGATCTTAATCCGCTGAATTATGATTTATGGTCAGTTTTAGAGAGTATGGCTTGCTCTAAACGCCATGATAATTTGGAATCCCTAAAACAATCCATACGATTGGCAGTGAAGAATTTTCCCATGGAAAGAATACGTGCTTCTATTGATAACTGGCCTCAACGTTTAAAGAACTTTATTGCCGCCAATGGAGACCACTTCGAATAATCTTTTTATATTTTAATTTTTTATATATTTATGTATTAAACTAACACACTGTAAAACTTATAAATATTATTTGCAATAGAAAAAAAAATCTTTTTTACAATATTTATGGCAAGACTAGGTACTTATCAGCCATCTCCCTCCATAAACCATTTCAACATCCCCCTCTGTTTTCTATTTAGGGTCCCCTGTAGCGCCCACAAGATGATATTGTTGCCCAGTTTGAGAAAGAGTAGTCTAAACGGATTTACAAAAATAAACCTTTCAATCAAGAAATATTTTGGAATAAATGTTTCAGTCTTTCGTAGCCAAATGAGAAAACACTGTAGGTTAATCACCTCTCCGGAACCCTTCTCTGTGTGTAGACCGCAGAGTACAATCATATAATAGGAGAGCGAAGACAATAGTGCGTTTGCTCATTTATTGTAGCTATAGATAGGAACGCAGGTAAATTTTTCAAATCGGCCTTCAGTGTCAAATCTTAAACTATACGAAATAACGAAAAACATTCAAAGGAATCTCGGGGCTGACTTTGACGAAAACTAAAGTGATATCCTTACATCATATAAACGTCACCTTTACGATGGTATCAGTTTTTTGAAAAATCATTTACCCGTTTCAGGAATCAGCTGATTTTGGAAAAAGAAACACAACTGTATTATGCCAAATCATAGCGTAGCTTGTAAGGATCATTTTCTATGAAGGAATATCAAACGCCAAGGGAAAGGGTTGATTTTTTAATAAATCAGTTTATATTTACAAATATTTGTAGGCTGCGCTTTAACTTATCAAATTATTCAAAACAATGTTCATTTTGTTAACACCGTTTTTTAATGGACTTACTAGAGTGAATCAAAAAGTTTTTGGACTCAATATTAAAAAATGAAAAAATTTAAACAAAAATATTTTATTTTTCTACATAATCTCCCTCTAATGCATTGCATGTAGAATAACGCATTTCTAACTTCCTTATTCCTTGCGAAGAAAAATGTTTTTCTTGAATCTCGAAAAACTGTACGGCACTCATAACCGCGTCCTTATCGTGAAATTTAGTTCTATGAATTTATGTCTGTTGTAGAAGTCGTGGTAGCGTAATAGGTAGAGCACGCGTCCCAGACTCAAAGGGCGCGGGTTTGATCCTGACCGGAACGCATGCACCACTTAGTCAGTTTTCTGATCTAATGTGCATATTGTTACAATTACCACGTGCTAACAACGGTGAAGAAAAACATCGTGATGCAACCTGCACATCGAGATAACCGATGTGTCAAACCTGCCAAGCCTCCTTGGACAACCGTGGCGGGTAAACTGTCCCCCCCACTCCCCTCTGTAATGGGAGGCCCTAGCCCCCAGCAGTGGGACATTTATGGGCTGATATTATAATATTATATGTCTGTTGCATGTATGTTTATGTTATTTATCTATGATATTTAATTTTGTGAATAAGTGAAAATCACTTGGGGCTTAGGCCGGAAAATATGGTGGGTGGTCAAGGAGATTGAAGCTAACACAGCTGATTGCGTTGAGTGCAACTTCCGATGGATGTGAGCGCATTATCGTGAAGAAACAACATGCCCGACGACAGTTTTCCACAACATTTTTCTTTAATCGCTTCACACACCTTCGGAATAAAATTTGCGCAATAGGGTCCAGTAATCGTCTGGCCTTTTGATGTAATCAATAAAAAGGATTCCTTCACTATCCCAAAACATTGAGGTCATCACCTTGCCAGCTATACGAACAACTCGAAATTTCTTAATGGATGGAGAGGATGGTCTTTTCCAAGACATGCTTTGTCTCTTAGTTTCAGGATCGAAACGGTGGACCCACGTTTCATCCATGGTGATAAGGCGACGGCAAATATTATCCGAATCATGTTGGTTTCTTTGTTTTCGTCGGTTAACATTCGTGGCACTCATCTTGCCGACGCGTTTTTGAACCTCACTGAATCAGTTATAAAGGATTGAACGCTACCAAAAGATATCTTTAGGATCTCAGCTATATGTTTTATCGTTATTCTTTTGTCTCCCAAAACCAGATTCTTCTTTTTGATTAGTTCTTCCGTAACGGAGGTTGAAGGCTGCCCAGAATGCGGGTCATCTTTACAGCTTGATCTACCTCTTTTAAATTCAGTCATCCAGTATGGAACCGTAGAATAGGGTACAACATCATCCCCTAATTTCTGCTGCAGGTTTGAAATTTTTTTCTTTCGTAGACATCATTTCAAGCTGAGATATTTTATCACCGCACGTAACTCACTTTTATCAATAATTTTGCGTTTTTAGCAACTCTTTGCACAAAACGATTTATAATGTGCGAACGTACTGACAAAAACGAGTGACAGTTGGCATAAATATTGTGTGATTGACACTCTTTCATTTGAATATCGAACCCCTCCCAAAGAGGTTTTATATATTTGTACTTTTAAGAACTTTTTGATTCACTCTGGTATTTAAAACTATAAACTGAACTGGTGATTTAAAGCGATGGATTAAACAATTGTTATTATTTTGTGGTGCCTGATACCACTTTAGTTTTCGTTAAAATCAGCTCCCAGACTCCTTTGAGTGTTATCGTCTCCCTTTTCTTTCATTTACTACCAATTATTCGGGGTCGGCACAGTATGTCTATTCCCTCTACACTCCTCTGTTCAGACATACGTCCTCTGGCACACCACAAATGATCATATCGTCCTTCACACAATCCATCTAACTCTTTTTTGTTCTACCTTTACCCATCAATCTTGTAGTTTATCATTATTTTTGTCACGTGACTTTCATCCCTCCTCATTACATGCCCATACCACCTTAATCTTATTCCTTTCAATTTTTTGATCAAGGGTGAAACTTAGAAAGATCCCCTTATGTACTCATTTATCATCTTATTCATTCTTGTAACACCTCCTTCCTTTGAGTGTTTTCGTATAGTTTAGTAATTGACTTTGAAGGCCCACTTGAAAAATTGAGTCTGAATAATTCTTGCATTTTATAAAGGCGAGCGGGTTTTCTTTGTAGTAAGCACGTATCTATGGATGTGTGAGAAAAAAGGTGGGTCTGATTGGAAGAACGCTCACGACTGATCGTTCTGTCAGACACGCACACTATCGCAAACTATCGTACACGTTTAACCACCAATAAACCCAGCTCGCCTTCGTGAATTGCAGGAACTACAAAGTGTTGTACATAGTAAACATAGTTATGTCGATGTGTATATTTTCAGGGGTCGCCGTTTTTTCAATGATTTTTCCTTTTCATTTCCCACATCAATGATGATGGGTTTGGTGGCAGTGTTCGCAATTCCATCCATCCTAAAAATACTGGTGGGGTCAAAGCGGTCAAGTTCGGTGTTTACATCCTACAGACGATACTTATCGACGTTACTCCATACACTGTCGTGGTTTGATCATGAACTTAAACCTGGTTCTTAGTGAGTATATAAATAGTCTTAAATGTCAAAGATAATTTACACATGAATAAGTAGCAACTACTGATGGTACACGTGTAATGGATTATGGCCTTACTTATAATCGTTTGTTAATTTTTAAGAAACGTTCAGCAACTGATTAGTGAAAATCTTATCATACTGTAATGTACATTACACGTATGCCATTAATACGGCAGATAATGTCGATGTTGACAATTGCGTTGACTTTATTTAGTTCCCGAACCCAGACACCCAGACTATAGTACATAACGGAGAAAATTTGTTTCCGAAATTTACCATACCAGGAATCGAACCTGAATTTAAAATGAACGCTCTTCCTCACATCTTTCCTAAAATCACGTAAGTCTGGGGTGTCTGGGATCTCACTCTATAAAGGTCTTCATTCTCTTTATCTTGTACAGTACAATTGCCTACTTTTTGCAGAACTACATTCAATTGTAATCATTTTGGAATCAAACAATGATTTTTATTTTTTATGATTAATTGTAATTTAGGTTATAAGTTAATATTGTAATTTGACTTTGCACGCTCAGTTATGCGCATAATGGATTGGTACTCTAACAACCTTAAAATCTCTAAATATATTCTACTGAAAAAATAAAAATCTAGGACCGGGTTCTAGTTCCTCCGGTGTCCACTAGAATCGGGTCCTAGATTTTTATTCCAATTTTGAATCTAAACCATCCGGGGACCCACTCAAGCACACAAAAAACTTGATCAAAATCAGTAAAGTAGTTCTCAAGTCATGCGCTTTTCTATATTACTACGATTCATTTCTATTTATATACATTCTATTCTAAACACAACAGTTTGAACTCGATGTGTTTTTTTTTCAAATATAGAGGTGCTATGGGGCCTATAATCTGGCGGAGTCTATCTATAATATGATAAAATTCTAAACATGACGTGTCTGTACATGAAAGCTACCTATTTAAAAAACTAGAATAGACTGTATAAACGACGGAGAACATGATGCATTTTTTAGATTTCTTGTCTGTTTGTTCGGGATTCACGTAAAAAATACTGGGCCGATTTCAATGCAGTTTTCACTGATAGATAAATTCTTAGAAATCTGCACTACTTTTTAACCTGAGAATCCCGCGGGAAATTTTCTGGGAATGATATAGAATGGCGAGATTAAAAAAGAATTAGAATTCCAAATGTGATCTTTGCACTGATCGATACCAAATTTTATGTAACAAAATGTGTGGAATTTTCCCGGGAGTGGTTTGAAAGTCGTTCGATGCATAACATTAGCGTATTCCGACACAGTTTTCACGAAAACGATGGCTGCGGTTCTATTTGTCCCGGGAATCCCGCAGGAATTTCAAGTCAAGCGTGGATGAAGTCGCGGGCATGTCCTAGTATTAGTATTATATATATTTAAATGATATAGGATCGAATGCTACCCCGAATGTATAGGTACAGTACTTAGGTAGTTTTTCTGACCCAAGGTGCATATTGTTAAAAGCACCACGGTGAAGGAAAATGTCTTGATGAAACCTGCATATCGAGATAATCAATCTGAATTGTATATATAATTATGAGGAAGCCTGATTCCAGCACTTTATTTGAGCACGTTTTTTGGCTCATATTGTTATATTATATATGGTACTTATATCGTTCCAAAATGTATCGCTATAAAAGGTGCAATTTTGAAAAGGTTTTGTATATATAATGGCAGAAGTGAGATTTTTTTGAAGATTTTTGTCTTATTACTTATTACGGTCTTCCCAGAGTTTCGCCAAGATAAAAGTACTGGTTTTAACCTCAGTTTTTTAAGAATAGGTTACATTGTATTAAATTTTTATCTAGGCGTTATTTGCCCTCGGCAAATTTGCTTAATTTGATCTCGTAGACTATCCTATGTCCTAAATATCCTAAAAAGTATCCTATGGCCATTATGCGTATTGAGAATACATTATTATGTTGTATAACAAATTTCAGAAAAATCGGTACTATGGTTTTTCCGTAAAAGCGTCATAGAGAGAGTTACTTTCGCATTTGTAATGGTGGTTGTAGAATGGATAGACATACTCGAGCATTTTACATATGAAGATCAACATATAATAATATAAATACTTTAAATAACTTACACGATTTATTCGATAAATAAAAACCCTTATTTGCATTATAAACATTCTATCTTTTGCTTAGCTCATGGAAATCTCTTTACACTGTAAGGAGTCGACATTTAAAAGCTAGTATAGCGAGCAAAGCCAAAGACATGGGTGTCGTGTCCCAGCGGGACATAGCCCTTACACAATTTGGATTTATTGGATACTCAATATTGAAGCCGGATAAATTCAGCATTCGGCAATTAGAGGACGGAGATTGGGAAGCATATAACCACTTTTGGAGAGTCATCGGTCATATGATTGGACTCGAGGACAGGTATGCTTATACTTAGGTATATATAATATAAATACAGTAGGGCCTTGATAATCCGGACATGCTGCGGATTATTAAGGCGTCCGGATTGTGATCTACATACTACAACAATCTTATAATTGTAATAAAACACATGTTCAATGTAAGTGTCTTCCATTAATTACAATTTTCGAAAAGTAAGTAATAACAAGTGAGACAAACAAGACAATATATGTACAATTGTACATGTTGGGAATGCACTTCCTCATTAAAAAAAAACAAATTAAACCTCTATTGAAAAACTTTGTAATACTCTTCTGCTTACAAATTTCGCACTTCGTTTCCAAGTCTCTAAGTCGACGCAGAAACATAACTCCATAGCTATCAAATTAGTAATTTTCCGCCCATTGTAAAACAGTATTTAAGGCCGCTCTCGCCCAACCGCAAACACTAGCTACTGTATAAGTTTAACACAGAGATTTACAGTACGTTTTCCGTTCAATTATATTTCATTAGTCCCTTTTTTATGTCAATAAAGTATATTATTTTGTAGTATTTTTTTTTAATTTGAATAAGTATATAAATGAATTAAAAAACAAATAAGTCTTGAAAAGTTTTAAAAAGTCTTAAGCAGTCGTAATCAGTCTTATTCATTCTAAAGATGCATACACTATATACAGCGGTCAGCATTTTTCATTCCGATTACTCTTTTTTGCTTCTAACTCCCCCCATTCTATTCTCCGAGTGCCAGTGTAACCTGCGAAAGGAACTTCGTTCCAAAAAAAGTAAAACAACAAATTGTTTTTTATTCATGTTGTAATATGACAAGATACCTGGACGATTTTCTTTGTGTCTCGCATAATAATCTAACATTATTGTTTATAATGCAATAATGTTTGTAACCTTCACGGAGCTTGATTTAACTAAGATTATTTAGAAGAGCACTGCCTTCGCGCTAACTTATAAAAATGAATAAATTAATCAATCTATATTTTTTTAATTCAATGATATTGCATTAAAAAATGCAAGTCGTCGGCTGATGTAGGTAATGTACATTAGGTGGTAACGATGTTAGATGGTTTCCTTGTATTTGAGCTTTCATTTATAATGGTCTTATAGACGATTGACCTTATATAAATACTTATGGTCATACAAATATTTGATTACATGTCAATATGAGAAGTCATAGTATAATTATTAGAAACACAATTCAATAAATTATTCATATACCTGAATGAAGAAAAAGAATCGTACTTCGTAATCCTAATGACACAAGAATATTCTTCCACAAGCCATTTATATAATTTTATTTTAAATATAATTTTTTAAGTATAGTTTATATTAGTATTATTTGTTATATTGTTATTTTTAGTGTGTAATTGTGTTAATAAGTAATATCTTGTAATCTTTTATGGAAAATGTCAGAATGTTAACTTAATATTAGTTAATTGCCCGTCCTAAAACTACTTTTAACTCCAATAGGAGTTGCCAGAGATATAATAATATCTCTGGCACAATCTCTATATCAGGGAAGTTTTTCCCCAAAAAAAATTGTTTCGAATCCATAATGTTTAGAGTGGTATACAATTTTGTCCCGGGATGTAAAAATTCGAGACGAGCCCTAAAATATATCTACTAATAACGACGGTCTGGATGTCATGTTACTTTTGGCATAATAAATTCATCAGATTGAGAATAATTCCAAACTCAATTGGGAGACCCTGTAGTCTGATAGTCTAAAACTAAATTGTAGCCTGATTCTCTGACTTCAATTTAGTTTCAGACTCTATGTACTGAAATGTATAGTATAGGCATTGAGATTTATATAATCTAAGAGTATAGGTAATAAAATTCACATCCAAACTAATATTTGACAACATTCCAGGTATAACATATGTCGGAAAACAATAGAAGAAACGCGGGAAGTGTGTGAAGTTTTATTGAGACGTGTCTTCACGCCATGTTTGGAGAATGTACCAGAGTATTTCGAGCACATGTCGCGGGTTATGCTGGACGGCATGTGGTCTGTGAACCCAACTGTGGATATTAATGCAGCTTTATATTGGGTCCGTTACTTATCCGATGTCCCCGGATACATTTATACTGAAAGTGATAGGATAATTTTCCAAAAGAAATTAGCTAAAGTGCTTCAAGGCAAATCTTTGGATACGGGTAAGTCTATACAAGTTGCTGTTAAGAAACTTCGAATTAGTGGTGATTTAATTTCTGTACAAATGATAGTGTCAGTGTAACAAATACAAATTATTATTGTATCCTGCAATATTTGCGGCTTTGAATATATTTGAATTAATAATTTAAATGAACCCGCTGGGGAGATTTGTAGACCTGCAAGGGGGCTTTATGGCGAAGCTTTAGATGAGTAGTGACACCTCGTACCCGACTCTGGGGGGCTAAGACAAGGCCCGCGCCTTCATGTTTGTCTTAGCCAGCCGGCACGGAATGGAGATCGCTAGAGCTAAGACTCAAGCTTCAGGGGTGGAAGTGATAAATGGCATAACGTCAGAAGTAGCTTCGGTGAACATGCAGGCCCAACACTCCTTAGCCACTTGTTGCCGATTGCCAATTTGTACGGCATTTTTTGGGACCCCATGTAGGGAGTGATGAGTCACCATCTAACTATTTTATTCATGTTCCCCGAACATTGCGACGGGCAGACGCCATAGTCTCTCTCTAGCTCCACTAGCTGTTCATTCTAATAGGTAGCCGGTATCTTTTATTCTCATTATATACAATAGTCCTACACTGACCGGGGCTTGTCCTTGGGTGCATTTTTATATTGTGTACACAGGGATAATCTCCAGTCACTGTCACACCACATTTAGTTTAAATTTGTCAAGGGGCCTCTACGTGTTGGTTTTCCCATGGTTTCTTTCATATCACACAAATCGATTCAATTGAAATCCGAGTTCAATTAGAAACAAAATATTCGAAGTAATTAATGCCTCGGATTTATAATGACTTTTATGATTTATCATATCAACTCATGTCTGTCTGTTTATGTCACAGTAATTTTTCTCGAAGACTTTATTGATTCGGATAAAGTTTGATAAAAAAATACGTTTTGTTTATGCCACTATTCATTAAAAGAGACACCTCTTAATAAGTAGTAAGAAGTGTGCAGGGTTGGGCAGTATTTGAAATACTTGTAATTGAAATACGTAATTGAAATACAAATACGTATTTTGTATTTGTATTTCAATTACTTCTTAAAAATGTAATTTGTAATTAGTATTTCAAATACCTGACGCTGAGGTATTTTGTAATTAGTATTTCAAATACTTATGGTTGCAAAATACATTTCACAAAATACATTTAGCTACCTTAGTAATGGGTGTGTTCTTCAGAAAATAGCGCTCGATAGCTTTCATAAGCAAAATGGTGACCGCTAAATATTAGGTACATGCTGCAGTACTGGCCATTTAAAATAAATATTTTTGTTTGGCTAAGATATATAATTTCAAATTAATTTTACTTTGAAAACACGAAATTCTTTTTTAAAAATTAGTCATTTATTTATTGATAAGTGTTATGTTTTCTTCGCATTTGAATCTTTTTCGTCATCATGGATAGTTAAAAATTCGAGTACATATGGAATAAGAGTACCGTCGTGGCAGCAACGCGGCAAGAGCGACAAGCAACATCAACGACCTTTATGAGCGAACACTACAATGAACGCACCACTTGTTATTGGTTTGCCCGCTTCCATTCTGGAAATTTCGACCTTTTTTTTATAGCTGGAGTACAGCAGACAGGCTGATGGCCCACCTGATGGAAAGCAGTTACTGTCGCTTATGGACATTTGCAACACCAGAGATTTCATCAACCCGCTGCCAGCCTTGAAGAAATTTTATGACACCCTTTTTGAAAAAGGTTCTACAGAACCGTTGCGTACATGCGCGAAGCGGCTTAAGAAAGTGGGGGTGAAATCCCAACACATGGCGAGCGGTTCGATAGTAGAAAGAGGACGAATACACCATTCTATACAGTTCTTCCGAATACTCCCCGTTATACAGTCAGTAGAATACGTAGAGAGAAGCGAAGTCTCTCATAAGGACAAGCCTATCTAGACCATCTGTGAGTGTGGAATCATCAACAACGTGAATGGCTCGACGTTGAATACAGTCTAGGCGATGTAGTTGGTAGCCAGGTGCTCCAGCCCAAAAATGTGAGCAGTACTCCATATGCGCGCTCACCTGGGTTTTATAAAGCACAAAGCGTTGCCGCGGTGTGAAATACTGCTTGGACCCGTTTAACATTCCCAGCTTCTTAGAGGCGAGTTTTGCCTTGCCTTCAAGATGGCCCCTGAACATCGTTCGCGATGTCAACACTGAGGATCCCAATACTCTTGGTGGTGGTAAGGGGAGTTCCTTGGAACTGAAGCGATTGCTCCAATGGAGTTTTTTTAGCAGAGAATACGTAGACCTATGTCTTCTTGGGGTTGAAATGGACAAGGTTTTGTCTCCCCCATTCAGAGACTCACTCTAAGGAATACTCTACTTCAGATACAAATCTAACCCAACTTTTCTACATAAATGATCGAGGGAAGTTTGCACGACCAGAATACTGCGCATCGCCTGAGCTATCATCCGCATTGGAATGAATGTTGCGAATAGACAACATATCATTGATATGTAAGAAGAACAACGTTGGCGATAGCACACAACCCTGGGGCACACCAGCGTTGATGGGCTTGAACAAGTTTCAAGCCCAAGCTTGCTCAAGAGCAACAACCGTCGACAACGACTTGAATGCTGCGCTCATCAAAAAAGCTGGATATCCAGGTGCAAGGCCTTTCGCGTATCCCAAACGATGGCCGCTCCGATAGAACAGCCCTGTGCCAGACCCGGTCAAAGGCCTTAGCAATATCTAGAATTCTAGACTAACTGCCAGTGCTTCCCCTTTGCTCTCAATGGCTTCAGCCCAACGGTGGGTTAGATAAACCAAGAGATCCCGAACTGAGCGACCGTGGCGGAGCCGTATTGCTGATCGTTTAGCAGTTGGGAATCTTCGAGGTAACACAAGAACTGCGTGTTGATAATACGCTCCATTACCATTGAGAGCAAAAAGGTTATTGTTATAGGCCTATTCGACGTGTCTGTTACATCCCCTTTTTTGGGGGCAAGGTGTACCTGGGCAATCTTACACGAAGCGAGGACATAACCCTTGTAGTAAGAGAGGGTGAAAATTCGGGCAAGGACTGGCTGGGGACAGCTCAGCTAAACACGTCTGCAGCACAATGGCAGGATTGCCATCAGAGCCAGAAGACTTTTTGACGTCGAGGGAGAGGAGAGCACATCGGACTGCTTTTTGAGTAAAGCGCATCTCCGACATTCTAGACTCACACTCAGGGATTGTAGGTGGAGTTTCTCCTACGTCTCAAGAGTTGAATTGGCCGCAAAGATTTCATCCAGAAGATTGACTTTATCTTTGGCGGCGTGTACCAGACGGTCGTCCACTGTGCGCAGAGGTGGAAGAGAAGCCCGACAAAAGTTTCCTTGGACAGCTTTGGTGAGGGCCTAAAAAGCTCTAGTTCCAGAAGAGTAACTAGAGAGGCGCTCACAAATTCTGCCAATGTGATCGAATTTTGCTCTCGCGAGCTGTTTTTTGAGGGACCTGCGGGCGGCATTGTATCACTTTTTCACGTCAGAGGAACTTGGAGCCTGACGAGCCCGCGCTGCAGTCCAGGCTGGATAAGCCTGTTTCTTTAGCTTTACAGCTTCACTGCTGTGCTAATTGAACCATTGTGGTTTACTCGTACCACGGATAGGTACAGTTGAGTTTGGAATTAAACATGTTATTCGCTGTAGTACTACATCGGCGATCCAGTCTGTGCCCGGATCAGAAGCTTCCGACGAGAAACCTAACTGCCTCCATGGGTAGGATGCATAGAATTCACGGAGTCCATCCCAATCTGCTGACCTGTATCACCACACCTTCCGTCGTCCAACGGGACGAGTCCGATCGGGAACAGGAAGGGGCACCACCAAAGATACCAGACAATGATCAGAGGTTCCCAGTGGAGCACTGATGGAGATCTGGTAGTTCTCCGGGTGTACGGTCAGCAGCAGATCCAGCAAAGAAGACTCATGATCCACTCTATCCGGTATTCGGGTAAACTCCGTTATGACCTGAGTGAATCCATTGGCGAGAGCAAATTCGTGGGCAGTAGTCACAGACATATCAATTCTCGGGGAACCCAACCACTCAGCGTAATGAGCATTAAAATTCTCGAGTATGACTACCTACGCAAAAGGATACTACCCAAAAACTTTGTCGGTCACCTCATGAACGAGTTCAAAAAAGCGAGCTGTTTCAGTCCTTGTGCATTTCCTGCCATGGGACCGATATAAGCACGCATAGATCCGGGTGGAACCACCAAAATCTACGCGTACCTACAAGATGGAAATGGTGACTAATTGTGAAGCTTGTCTGGTGGCACAGGTAGGTACAGGGGTGGTACCCCTGTACCATGAGGACCACGACCACTCTGCCAAGAGTGTGACGACGGAGAACAAGAAGAACAAGATGAAAATATCCCTATCTTCAAGGCCGTGAAGATGAGAATAAAAAAATATAATAAAATTAGGTTAACTTATTTCAGAAAAAAACGGCAGTTACATAGGCAAGGACCTAATAATAATTATTATTTGATTTTTGTGAGTATTTTATTTACATAAACTAACACCTGACGGTATTTTGTAATTTGTATTTTGTATTTGTATTTTAAATACATATACTTGAAACGCTGTATTTTGTATTTTATATTTCAAATACCCGACTTAAAAGTATTTTGTATTTCGTATTTTAAATACATGCGAGACAGTATTTTGTAATTTGTATTTCAATTAAAGGAAACCATGTATTTTGCCCAGCCCTGGAAGTGTGTATGTCTTAGTCTTCAAGAAATCTTTTCCACCTGTAACTTTTGCATTAAGGGATGGAAAATACTGAAACCGATAGTGAAACCTACCGATATTGACGCGCTTGTTTTAGGGTTCCGCAGCTAAATAATAAAACCAGTGGACTTTCGCCGTCACTACGAAACCTTTCCTACACGTGAACGAATACTTAGCAGATTTAAAGATTTTTTTATTGTATGCTAAAGCATCTAAAACTGTATTGGTAGTGTTTGTAAGCTTGTACTGTAGGTAATTAAATTATCGCATTTACTATCTAAGTAGTACTGGTATATTACTATTACTGATTTGAATAGTGTTAGATAACTACTGATATCTGAGTGACGACATTGATTTAAAGTCGAAACGGAGACACGTTCCAAGTACGCTTAAACCGATTGCACTTATATGGAATAACTTTATACAAGTCCACTCGAACTCGCGGTTTACACTCATCTTTTTTTTTATTGCACGAGTTCAGCAGACAGGCAGATGGCCCACTTGATGGAAAGCGGTTACCAGCGCCTATGGACATTTGCAACACCAATGGTGCTACAAATGCGCTGTTGCTCTCTTAAGGGAAACTGGAACTTGGTCACTAATGCCGGAACAGAAATCAAGGTTGTTATGGCGGCATATTCTATACCAGGGGTGGTAGCCATCCAGTCATCTGAGCTTACTTGTGGCAATCTGTTCATCTTCAACTAGATATCGAAGTTTAAATATGTTAGATCAATTGACATACTTTTCTTCTAAGAAGTTATCTGAATAGACTCGTAAAAGTTGAGTATAATGCTAGTATCCTGACGTAGAGCCGCACTGGGATCATTGTCTAGATTACGGCTCGCTGGGTCGTCTTCATCGGTGTGAAACACCACAATCTGACAGAATATCGTAGTGAAACGTTTAAACTTGAGCTAATCGTTTTTTGAACGATGAGTGGGAGTTCCCATCCCATCTGCCCTACTACCTATCGGAAAGGCTGGCAACGCGTTGGCCCCTGGTGTTACATAAACACGCTCGTAGTGTTTTTAAGTAACCTATGACACCTTAGCTGATATTACGTGAATGTGATGTCCAGTAAGAGTAGATTCTATGTATTTTGAACAACAATTAACACTTCATGCAACGCGAGCGGCCGAAAGTTCGGCGAACGTAGTTAAACTGTTTTATGTACATGCTCCGATACTTTTAGGGATCTAAAGTACCTACATACATAATTTCACATTCTTATATTGCCAACACTGATAAAATTAATAATTTCATAAATACAATATATATATATATATATATATATATATATATATATATATATATATATATATATATATATATATATATATATATATATATATATATATATATATAACTAGTCTGGCCATAAATACTGTTACATAAAAACTTTTCTTTCTTTCAACTTTTTAATTATTTTGAATTTGGAACACGTATATTATTTTAAAAATGTCTTTCGATTTTGCGCCATTTCCCATATTTTTTCGTGTTCACTATCAAATTACAATATGGAATGGGGTGTTAAAGAAAATAGGATTGCAGTGATCGCCTTGCACAAAGTGGGTATGGAGCCGTCGGTCATATTCCAGACACTTCAAAAGCTTGGTATCAGCCGTATGTTCGTATATCATACTATCAACAGAGACAACAACTCTTTGTCTGTCGAAGACCAGAAAAGATCGGGGCGGCCGCGTGTTGTCAGAACTACAAAGGCTGTTAATGCTGTTAAAGCCAGAATTAAACATTAGGAAGCAAAAAATCTTATCGCGAGTAATGAAGATTCCCGCTAGGACTCTGTCGCGTATTACAAAACAAGACCTGAAGCTCGGTGCTTATCGTCGATATACAGGACATGCCCTAAATCAATCTTTACAATTAAAGAGAGTGGATCGATCAAAACGCTTTCTATCGCGATACGCAGGTGAAAGGCACAGAAATATCCTCTTTACCGATGAAAACATTTTCACGATTGAAGAACACTACAATAAGCAAAATGATAAAGTGTACGCTCACAGTTCTAAAGAAGCTGCTCAAGTGGTCGGAAAGGTACAACGTGGTCATCATCCTGCGTCATTGATGGTTTGGTGGGGCGTGTCTTATCAAGTAGTCACAAAACTACATTTTTGTGAAAAAGGAGTGAAAATTTCAGCCAAAGTGTATCAAGATACAGTCTTGGATCATGTTGTAAAACCTCTCAGCAATACACTTTTTAAAAATATACCGTGGACTTTCCAGCAGGACTCTGCACCTGGTCACAAGGCACGAACTACCCAAGCCTAGCTTGAAACCAACGTTCTGGACTTTATAAGAGCTGAAGACTGGCCCTCATCTAGCCCAGACCTCAACCCTTTAGACTTTAAATTATGGTCAGTTTTAGAGGACATGGCATGCTCTAAACGACACGGCGACATTGAGTCTCTTAAAAAATCTTTGGAGCAAGCAGTGGTGAAATTTCCCTTGGAAACAGTGCGTAAATCCATAGATCCGTGGCCAAACAGATTAAAGGCCTGTATAAAAGCCAAAGATGGCCATTTCGAATAGAATATTTTTTATTTTTTGCTGAGACTAATAAATATGTAGGTATAAATTTTAATAATATAACATTACTTCATTTAAAAAAAATCATTTGTAACAGAACTTATGGCTGGACTAGGTATAATTGAAATCCACGTATATAGTGACTCATTACGATATCTCAGGAACTATAATACCTATAGACTTGTAATTTGGCATAGATCTTCCTTTCACCAAGTAGAGGTCAGCTAAGAACGCATTTTACGGCACGCGAAGCGGGTGGGTATCAGCTAGTCTATTTATATAATACAATAATGCTTGGGGAACAGTTTCGTACCGTACTATTTTCCCTCGTATATCGCTCTGAACTACACGCCGCGTAATTCCAACTGTTCGGCGCGTTGGTGTGTTATGCCAACCGAATACTAAGACTGATAATTCAGTCGCCGAAGTATCGACGCCATTCCTTCAGCAGGTGTGTCGTTGCACTAAGTTGGACGATATTGCTTATATACTAATATTATAAACGTGAAAGATTTGTATTTTTGTATGCTTGTAACGAATAAACTCAAAAACTACTGGATCGATATCAAAAATTCTTTCACCATTCGAATGCTACATTATCTCTGATTAATATAGGCTGTATATAAATTAGGGATTCCTACTAAAACTTCAATAATGTAGCCCAACAATCAAATAAACAAAATTATTGGCGCTGGAATTGGTTTCTACGATTTTGATGAAATTTTATGTGTGTTTGAGTGGGTCCCGGGGGTGGTTTGAATTCACAATTAGACCCCGTAGGTGGCGCTTGAATCGGGTTCTGGATTTTAATTTTTCAGGGTAGGACAATGTCTACCGAGACCGCTAGTATAAAATAATTTCATGAACAGCTAATTCAGTTTGTAATTTTATAATGATTAATTAATGGGTTATATAATGTTTCAATTTGTAAATGTTTTGTGCCCAGGTGTGGATACAGCACTCCTAGTGGAAAAACCAGCATTAGAAGGCATCCCTGACCGTCCACCGCGTCTTCTTTACTACCGGGACTACAATAAAATAGAGAGCGTACCATCATATAAAAAACTCTCTCTCAGATCCAAATATAAGCTCTTCCTTGGAAATCTTTATATGACAATTTACACTTCGTATTTAGGCAGAATGTACTTCAATCTCAATTTTAGATTTAGTGCGTTTTTGATGAAGTACCTGCCATTCCTCTCTTTCTTTAGATATGGTATCAGACAGTCCTATGTGAACATGTTTGCTGAGGATCCAATGGATAACACGATACCGAAGCCCAATTCGGAATATTATAAGGACGAGAAGCCTTTACCATGGTATAAACAAGTATTAGAATTTATATGGTAGTGTTAATAGTATTATTTATGTATAAGATGGATTAAAAGGTTGCATATTGACTCCGAATATGGTATATGACAGTCGAATCAAATGAGACACTTTTTATCATCTTTGCAAACTTCGCAGCTTCCATTGAGTTATATGTACTACGTACTAGAGAAGTTATACCAGACATTGTTTACATTTTTAGTTCTGAACATGGCCATAGCGAAGAGTTAAAATAGATAAAATTTAATATAATAAGATATTTTATCGACAATACAACAAACTTACCGGTGGTCTGGTCTTTATATCTGTCTGTTAGAATATCACGTAAAAATTACTGAACGGATTTAAATGAAATTCGAAACTGAGCTAACTTATATCACGAGGCTTAACTTAGGATACTTTTTATCCCGATACATGACGTCGTTTCCGCGGGATAGACGGATTAGCAAAATAGATGGCGCCGCAATTGCGTTGTAGACCTGTAATTCAATAACAAATACTTGTCAGGTTGCCATGTCATTCATTACGTATTAAGTACAATCAAATCAGGTTAGCTGCAACTTTTCTTTATGTTTTGCTGTGCTGTGTTTTCTCTATGTTTATATAGACTTAGTTTCTTTGTAATTGTAGTAAATTGAACTAGAAACTTAAATATTGAAGGTTTATGTATATAAAACACCTAATCAATTTTTTATGTATGTAACATAGAGCTACTATCTAGGGTCTTTCACGCGGGGAAAACTCCAGTAATATATATAATAGCCCATTCACGTCCCACTGCAGGGCTCGGGCCTCCCATTTATAAGGGTAAATATAAATAATTGAAATGACTTTTTGAATTTTACATTACATACGTGGAGCTTTTATGTAAACTTTTATCTTTTTATGAACCGACCAAACAAAACAAAACAAATTGAGCTTACATATTAAAATGTTGTGGTGCGATTTTGATAGAATTTGTCTTTTTTAAATCTGGATGTTTTAGGAGCTGATATAGTAATCACGATGAACATAAAAACTGTTAAAACCTATTTCAAAGTAGATATTATACAACAGTCGCCTGAAAAGTTTTGATACCTCATAAGTATAAGTGTACAAAATGTATCTAATGAGGTATGGCATGAATAGTGTTTGTAGCAAAATACGTGAGACACTCAGAAAGTTTTGCGAAAATAAAAAAAATGTTCTATAGGTAATTTTTTTTTAAATCTTTTCGAAGTACTCTCCACCAGCCTCTATACAAAGTTTCATGCGTCTGAACCAGTTTTCGAAACACTTTTTCCAATCCGGCGCAGACACCTCGTTTACAGCTTGCTCGACGTTGACAGCGCATCTTCCGACGACGAAAATTGTATCCCTTTGAGCTGATTTTTATTTTCGGGAATAAAAAGAAGTCGCAAGGTCAGGGCTGTAAGGAGGGTGACCTAGGAATTTGACTGGCGTGCTGTTCAGGAAGGCCCTCGTTTTGAGCGCGGTATGGGCGGGCGCGTTGTCGTGGTGGAGCAGTAGTCCGCGGAGCCCTGTGTTTGGACGCTTGTTGCTCACAACAAAGAAAATTCCTGCCAAGCATTTGGTAGTATACCATTCGGCATTGATGCTTTTTTCGTTCCGTAAAGGACTTGACACCAATTAGCCCGTCAAATTGAAAAAACTCGCGATCAACATCTTCCCCCGCTACTAGATCGCTTCACTTTGGTAGACGTTGATTCGTTTTGAAACACCCAAACCGTCGACGGCGCTTCGTTTCTGGATCATATTGATAAATCCAGGACTCATCACCTATAATGATGTCGTAAACACGCCGAGACGAGCCTGCTTCGAATTTGTTTATCATACCACGGCACCATTCCACCCGGGCCTGTTTCTGAGCATCGGTGAGGTTGTGCGGCACCCAGCGTGAAAGTATCCTCCTCACGCGAAAATGCACGTGTAGAATCTCGTGAAGGCTTCCCAATCCATTCTGCAGTACGTGCTGAGTCTCTTTTCTTGAACTCACCTATTGTCTTAAATTAAATTTTTCACTGCTAGCACATTTTCTTCCGTAACAGCCGTCAAAGGGTGACCACTTCTTTCTTCATCCCCCAAAGTTAGTCGACCGCGCTTGAATTTGTTGTACCAACGATACACGGTTGCCTTAGAAGGCCTTTATCCGTGAATGCCATTTGAAGTCTATCGTACGATTCGTCCGGTTTCAGGCGACACTTGAAATCGTAAAAAATCATAGCGCGAAAATGTTCCCAGTGCAGATCCATTTTTCAATAAGACACGATAATTTAAATAAGCTCGTAAACAATGTAGAGGGAAATTTTGAAATTGGAACGTAATAGGTACGTTAGTTATAAATGATCACATTTTCAAAATAGATTATAACTGGCCAGTCTCATACATAAAAACTTTTTTTTCGCAATACTTTCTGAGTGGCCTGGTAAGTCTAAGACAGTATTTTTAGCTCAAGAGGCTTACTTTCCATAACCGACAAAATAGGAGGAGCTTGCTTAAAAGGTCTTCCTGGCTATCCATAATCTTTAAAAAGGTCAAGGATTTTGAAAAGAATCGCTCAGAAGATTTGGATACAAAATGCCAAATTTGCAAAGACCGACCCAAGCTCTGCTATAGCTATACGTACAACGTCGCTGGCCAGTCACATTAGTGTTCAAAGGCGACGAAATAATGACATCTGAGGGCAGTGCCAAGCCATTATTGAACAAAGAAGAAGAAGAAGACATCTGAGGGGTTGCCTTTTTATGAATGTATGTAGTATATACGTATATGAGTTATCTGTCAATGTTTAACATCATTAATAATGTACATCTGAAATAACGCATCAAACCCTTGGCTACATCTGCGTGAAACAGTCACTAACACTAACGTTATCGCAGCGGTAGCAGAGGCACTATATAGGCGAAATATGTAAGTATTAATTATATTAATGTATCACAGATTATAGATATCGCATT
This sequence comes from Dendrolimus kikuchii, assembly GCA_019925095.2. Lineage (NCBI taxonomy): Eukaryota > Metazoa > Arthropoda > Insecta > Lepidoptera > Lasiocampidae > Dendrolimus > Dendrolimus kikuchii. Next base: position 7,114,630 of record CM034406.1, on the reverse strand, counting down.
GTAGGTATTATATTTGTATGGATTAAAAATTATTGTTTTAAATAAATAAAAAATATCAATGTCAAGGATATAAAAAGTGTTATAGTCAGATAATTATTATATTGTTTGAGATATTTATTTCAATATTAAAAACAACAATGAAGTCGTGGTGATATTATTATGTTATGAAGCAATAAATTTTATACTTTTAAAACGTTGTAAATGAAGATAGTAACTAAATGTAGTCTTGTCTTTTGCGTTTTGATAAATAAAAAGATGGCCAGACTTTCAAACAACATTTTGCTACTTAGAAAATATATTTAGATCATGTCAATAAACAAATATATTTATTTTAAAAATTATTCTTATTAAGTTTGTTTTCAATGTAAGACTTACTGATTAAGATAAAAAAATTATATTAATAGAAAAATGTTGATTGAAAGTCCAGTGACTTTTTGCTGTATCCAAACACTTGTAGCACTTGTTCCCTCTAGTTACGCAGTGTAACATAGGGTGGGAGGGGCCCTAAGCTTCGTAACGTCACATTTCAAAATGTAACATATTTAAGGTTTAAAACACGAAATTTGAACTATTAACGGAAAACTTCAAAATATTTCTAACTCCGTCTGTATGAGCGTAGAGTTTAAATTATTTAAAAAGAAGTAAAATTATTTCGGAATTGCTGTTTTAATTTAATCATTTCTTGACGTAAAATTGCAAAATATGTGATGTCACTTTAGGGAGGGAGGTGTCTTGTGTGTCACTAATGTGACCAGCTGTGATAAGGACGGGGAGGGATCAAAAATTCGAAATTCGTGTGACGTCATTTGTTGGATTGCCCCCATACACGAACAATGCTTCTGCTCAGCATGTGATTGCAAAAGGTTGCTTAAAGCAACCATAACATGAGTTATATTGAACAATATTTTTTTACATTTTTGGTGGTCTTTCAGGGTGTTTTTACAATTTTTGGCTTGAATATTATTAAGCTTGAATTAGTTTTAATGTTATCAATTTTGGTAATGGTATTTATAAATCTGCTATATTTTGTATTGAAAAATAAACTATACATTTGCATATATTTGTGGTTTTATTAACTAGACTTCCGTCGTTGGAGTGCCTAGGTGTTCAGCCTTGCCCCGGTCCATGAAATTTTGTCTTGATGTGCCAATGTTGTCGCAATGTGGAAGGGATCACGGCCACTGCGAACAGCAGAAGGTAAATTACGAAAGCGAACTTTCAGTTCTGAAGCTCTGTACACAACAGGGATTTTACGTTTAATATGTTTTGAGTTATCATTTGATACAGAACCAAATTTACGCAAACAGAGCCACGTTGAACGTTTTACTTAGTAGATTATAAATGTAAATTTTCGCATCAAAAGACCATTTCTAAATAATTTAATTATATCTAGCATGGTAGCTAGAAATATCAAACTATTTAAAAGCCGTGGGAGCTTAGTGTAGAGCTCACACGACCGAAACACATGGCGTGGGTTCGAATCCTGGCCAGAAAGCATGCACCACTTAAGCAGCTTGCTGACCTAATTTGAATATTGTTATAATTACCATGCGTAGACGGTGAAGGAAAACGTCGATACCTGGATATCGAGATAACCGACGTATCAAACTAATTAACCTAATCAGCTAATTCGCCTTCGACAAGCATGAAGAACACATTATCTGTTTCCCTATAAAAATGACATTATTAAGAAAAGTAAAAGGACTAAGAGAAGTACGAGGTCTAAGAGGACTGAGAGGACTAAGAGGACTAGGAGGACTAAGAGAAGTAAGAGGACTAAAAGTACTAAAATTACCAAAATGACGAAAGTGGCAAATCACAAAAAAATGGGATAACCTTTACATAAATCTATCCCATTATCCAGGATAAAAAGTATCCCTTGTCCACCCTCGGTATTAAAATTACATATATACCGAATTTCAGATAAACCGGTCCAGTAGTTTTTCCGTAAAAGCATAACAAACAGAGGAACAACTATATTTGTACCCCGGAAACTATTCCATTTTTCGGGATAAAAAGTATCCTATGTCCATTCTTGGCATCAAATATATATATATATATATATATATATATATATATATATATATATATATATATATACACATATATATATATACTGTTTCAGCTAAATCGGTCCAGTAGTATTTCCGTGAAAACGGAACATAGAGACGGACAGAGTAACTTTCGCTTTTATAATATTAATAGGGATGTTCGCCTATATATTTTAGTGAACTGCACACACCCACTTTTTTTAACATCGCGTCTTCTCTTTTCTTAGGATAGGAAAGAGGGTCTTTTTATCTTTTTTCTTTCCCTTTTCTTTTTTTAACTCTTATATACTAATAAATTCTTATACATTTCTTGCTTTACTACAGGATTTTTATACTATTTTATGTATTATATATACTTTACTACAATTTTTCTACTACAAAAAGTTTCCCTGTTTGAGACTAGAACTATAATAGAAGTGTTCGGAGGTGGACAAGTCTCCTATTATATTAATGTACTCTGTGATAATGCCACTGGGCAAAATATCAATAAGTGTATAATAAACTTACAATAATGATGAAACAGAATATTTAAAAATTGAATTTCTAATAATAGAAAGCCACTGAATATGATACATATAACCCGAAATTAAAACCAATCTTCATACTGTAATAAGAATTATATTATAACTTTCTAAATAAACTATTTAAAAAAGTCATGCGCTTTTAATCGCGTCCGCTTCGCCACACTGATTTGCAACAAGTTGTCTGTAATATTGTTGTTTTCTGGGACAGTAGCGCTGTTGTTGTCACTTTCAGTTGTCGATGGTCTTTGTGGAGTTTTAGGTTTGACGTTTGGTGTTGCCACCAAAGGCCTGCGTTGCGGTGTCGTCGTGCGTTTTGGCGAATGAGCGTGTGAAAGGATTCCCATATCGTTAGGCGTCAACTTCAGTCGGGGTGAGAGCAAATGTTTTGCAGCTAACTTCCGCGCAGCCGGTGACATACTTGCTAAACGTTCCGTGTTCGTTCTGAAACTGATTTTTTTATGCCATCAATTGGTTTATTTTCGTATACATTAAACTTATCTTTATGTGTGTATACTATTATTTATTTTTTATTGAAATTACACATTTCTTAAAAAAGTTATTATTATTATTATATGCAGGCCTTTTTTGTCACTTCTTTTTCGGGGGCACGCTAATTCTCGGAAGTTGTATGTTTATAAAAAATTTGTACCTCCACTCCAAAAAACCTATTAAAAAATAAAAAACATTGTAAAGGTTACCAAAATTGACTTTTTATCATATTTCAGTTTTTATGGCAATTTTTCGATATTTCCTTTAAGGGCACTGCGTGACCCCGCGTGCCCCCACGAAAAAAGCCCTGGTTATATGATATGTATAATATTATAAAATTCTAAACATGCCATGTCTGTACATTAAACGTCTGTAAAGCTAGAAAGGTCAAGTCGGCAGAATCACTCGTTTTATATATCAAAATTTAGTGCTCATTTAGTGCTGATAACAGACATTTGGTGCTGTGATAGGTGGACTAAAAACGAGAACACTGCTAGCTTTTAATTAAGCTAGCAGTGTACTATTCGTGACCGTCGTGACTGTCGGCAGAATCACTCGTTTTATATATCAAAATTTAGTGCTCATTTAGTGCTAATTTAGTGCTGACAACAGATATTTGGTGCTGTGATAGGTGGACTAAAAATGAGAACACTGCTAACTTTTAATTAAGCTAGCAGTGTACTATCCGTGACCGTCGGCAGAATCACTCGTTTTTTATATCAAAATTTAGTGCTCGTTTAGTGCTAATTTAGTGCTGATAACAGACATTTAGTGCTGTGATAGGTGGACTAAAAACGAGAACACTGCTAGCTTTTAATTAAGCTAGCAGTGTACTATTCGTGACCGTCGTGACTGTCGGCAGAATCACTCGTTTTATATATCAAAATTTAGTGCTCATTTAGTGCTAATTTAGTGCTGACAACAGATATTTGGTGCTGTGATAGGTGGACTAAAAATGAGAACACTGCTAACTTTTAATTAAGCTAGCAGTGTACTATCCGTGACCGTCGGCAGAATCACTCGTTTTATATATCAAAATTTAGTGCTCATTTAGTGCTAATGTAGTGCTGATAACAGACATTTAGTGCTGTGATAGGTGGACTAAAAACGAGAACACTGCTAACTTTTAATTAAGCTAGCAGTGTACTATCCGTGACCGTCGGCAGAATCACACGTGTTATATATCAAAATTTAGTGCTCATTTAGTGCTAATTTAGTGCTGATAACAGACATTTAGTGCTGTGATAGGTGGACTAAAAACGAGAACACTGCTAACTTTTAATTAAGCTAGCAGTGTACTATTCGTGACCGCGCTATGAGACAGTTGGAGAGAGAGGCACATCAGCTAATAATTTAGTGCTCAATTAGTGCTGCCCGTACAAGCAAACAGATTCATCGAAATTTTGTTTTTTTTTCAATTTTTAAGTATAGATTACTGCTGACATAACGACACGAGCAATCATAGAGCTAGATGACTTTAAAATCAGTATTGGTGAAATTGAATAGAGTTACTAATTAGTGCTCAATTAGTGCTGCCAGTACAGAAAAACATTTTTGAATTATTTTTTTTAATTTTTTAAATCTACTACTGCTAGTATAACGACGCCAGCAGTCGGAAGAGCTAGAAGAAGACTTTAAAACGGAAACTAATGGAATTTAAAGACGTCACTATTCAGTACTCAATTAGTGCTGTTGTTGTAGCAAAGGATTTAAAAAAAAAATTCTCTCTAAGAAACTCGAAGATTTTCGAAAATCGGAAAGTTAATGATTTTACTCAATTTTGCAAAAATCGAGTTTTCATCAGATCTTGACGTTTTGAGGTCACAAGAAGATTCCCTGACTACTCCCGCGATGTTGTCACTATGTCTGTATGTGTGTGTATGTCAACTGCTTATTACTTTTGAACGGTTTAATCAATTTTATCGCGTTTTTATTCGCGCATTCGAAAGGGCTCGGCCAAACTTAGATTTTTTGTGAATTTTAGCCGATTCGGACCGACAGATTTTGAGAAATATCCAAAAAACTCGCGGTTCAAAAAACTTCGTCGAACGCCGCTAACCGCGTGAAAATCGGTTTATTCATTCAAAAGTTATTGCGGTTTGAAAATTCAAAAAATAGTGTTCTATGAAACCCGTATCAGATTTTTGAGCTCGAAGAGCTCAAAAACATCATAAGTGCAATTTTGAGTGCCTAGGCCGCCGACGTATGGAATTAGCGGAAAGTTGCAGGGATGGCCTGTATGGCCATCTGTTTTTCTAATTTTTCCTTTTTTAAAGTTAATCAAAAGTAGAATACTTCAAAAAAAAATTTTTAATGACAATTTTTTTATCGAATGACATTTTCGAGAAAATATTCGAAAATCTAAAAATTTTAATTAAAAAAAATATATTTTTAAAATGTAAACCAAACCAAAGAATTATTAGGAATCACGAGACAAGTCGATAAATTTTATTTGCACTTTTCGTTCAAGGACAAAGTTTTTGTCAACATTAAAGTTTTTTTAAATATTGACAAAAACTTTGTCCTATACATATATCAATAATACCAAATTCGACTATAGAAACCTATTTTATTATATAAATATGCTGGACAGAGCATTTTCCTTATTCTTTTAATTATGTAGATTATTGTACCATTTAACCGTATAAATAACTGATTAGAATTGGGGAATAGTCACTATCCTAAGAATTATCTCATGGTTCCATTTAAAAAACCTATTAAAAAATAAAAAACATTGTAAAGGTTACCAAAATTGACTTTTTATCATATTTCAGTTTTTATGGCAATTTTTCGATATTTCCTTTAAGGGCACTGCGTGACCCCGCGTGCCCCCACGAAAAAAGCCCTGGTTATATGATATGTATAATATTATAAAATTCTAAACATGCCATGTCTGTACATTAAGGCTATTAAAAAAAACAACTGGAATAGACTATATTAAACGATGGAGAACACGATGCAATTTTTTTTAGATTTATTGTCTATTTGTTCGGGATTCGCTTAAAAACTACTGGTCCGATATCGATGCGGTTTTAGCTGATCGACAGCTAATTCTTAGACTTAATCTCTGCACTACTTTTTATTCCGGCAATCTAGGAATGATTTAAACAGGCCAGATAAAAAAAAATATCGAATTACAATGTGATTCTTTTACTGATATTTATAAATTTGCTATCAAATTTAATGTAATAAAATGTGTGATATTTTTTATCCTGGAAATCCCGCGGAAATTTTCCCGGGAGCGAATCGTAGTGGTTCGGGTGCGTAAAAATTAGTGTATTCCAACACAGTTTTCACTAAAATGATAGCTTACATTATTTTCCGATTACTGCGGTGCGGTACTTTGTGTCCCGGGGATCCCGCGGGAATTTTAAGTCAAGCGTAGACGAAGTCGCGGCCTATCCTAGTATATATAAGAACCTACAAAGTACCAAGGTATTTTTGTCATGATTTGTATTATATTAATGTCAGAGATATCTGTAAATGATCTAAATAAAAATGTAGATGAAATTAAAATAGACAGCGGCAACACAGTGTATAGAAATACTAAATTAAACAAGTATAGGACACGTTAAATGCAAAACACTAAGGCCAGTAACTTCTAGAAAATATTAAATAAGTGAAAGGTAGTTTTTGAAACTTATCTTACTAGAAATCTAACCCATTGCCAAATTCAGCAATGTTCAGAACACTAGATGTCAATTAAGCTGTCTTTTTTACTGTCTGAAGCAGGAAAATGGCTCACCTGATAGAAAGTGTTCACCATTACCTACGAACTTTTGTACAAATAACATTACCAACGCATCTTAGCTTTTTCAGTAATCTTAGCGATTGCCAAAAAACATGTGTATAGGAAACACCAATTCAATTCGTTTTAGCTAGCGGGGACATGTTGAAGTAGAATTTCGGTATATGGTCATCGGGGTGGTGTTGGTAGGTTCGAGTAAGCCATAGTGCAACACTATCCGACTGCTATTTCCCGTTCACGATAACTTGACGCGCAGGGTTACCAACAATAAAAAATATTAACACCTAAAGATAGAATTAAAAATACTTAAAAGCGCGATAATTATTAGAAAACTCCAACGAAAATTAAGAATATACATTTTGTAATAATCTCTATTTAGAATCTATCTTCTATATCTATACATATAATAAAACTGTAGAGCTCGAATTTCTGTACAAAGAAAAAAAATGCCAAAAACCGAGTCAGGGGGATGTAAGAAGTGAAATAGAACTAATTTCGATTTTTTTCCAATTTTTGTTTCTCTGTTCGTCTGTTTGTACGGGCTAATCTCCGAAACGACTGGACCGATTGAAATGAAATTTTGTATGGTATAGCTTATACCCCTGGTCCACATATAGGATACTTTTGATTCCGAAAAATTAAAGAGTTCCCGTGGGATAGTTAACAAAACTTTAATTACTTAAACAGCTTATATATTATATTATGCAACTTATGCACCTAATTAAGCTTTGATATTGCCAGTATCATCATACAATAAAACAATTTATACATTAAAAAACAATTAGGATAATATTATCTATCTATACATAACGCGGACGAAGTCGCGGGTAGAAGCTAGTATTATAATATGATATTAATTGATATGCATTTTTAGAATTTGGTAACCCTGCGCGTCAAGTTATCGTGAACCAAGTTAGATTGTATTCCAACATTAGTGACCAGGTTCCAATTACCCTTTAGCGAGCGGCAGCACATTGGTAACACCTTTGGTGTTACAAATGTCCATAGGCGATGGTAACCGCTTTCCATCGGGTGGGCCGTCTGCCTGTCTGCTGAACCATGCAATAAAAAAAACTACAAAGATTCTCTTGCTTATACTAGGGAAATCCGATTGAGGACCATAAGCCGCGCCAGAGGGAAAAGTCGCGGCCCGTGTATTTTTTTTATTGCTGAAGCACAGCAGACAGGCTGACGGCCCAACTGTGATGAAAAGTGGTTACCGTCGCCTATGGACATTTGTAACACCAAAAGCGCAACCAATGTGCTGCCGGCCTTAAAGAAGAAATTGGAACCTGGCCATTAATGCCGGAACATAATTCACAGTTGTTATGGGAGCATACTCTAGACCAGGGGTGATAGTCATGTGCCGGGGGATAAACGTAGTCCCCCGGCAGTAGAAGAGGCCTTATGAGGCCCACGCCTGCCAGGGCTGCGGAGAGGCTAGGCCATATACCCGTAGCCCTGGCATAAGGTGCAGGACGGAACACCCAGGGGTTTTAGTAGGTATCCCTAACTGGGGAGTGGCAATAGCATGGCACCAGTTCCGACTGGACCTGATAGTGCCACCCCCCATCTGGCGAATCCCACACTAGGAATTACCCTCCCAAGGTTCTGCCCTTGTCGCGGCTTAGTCCTGAATTGGATTTCTGCTGGTTAAAAAAAAAGGGTGGTTAGCCATCCAGTCGGGCAAATGCCCTACCACCTGGCTGTGGATTGTTTTGTCGCCTCTTACGACAGGCCGCCCCAACGCAGGAATTAGTATTCTTTAGCACCTCACGTGTGAAGTGCTATTGCCAAACCGATAGATACCCGAGAGATACCCACTAAAATCCCTGTCCGATCCTCAAGCGTCCCTTGTCCTGGCTGTGAGTTCGCTTGCGCATTCAGCTCCAGCCCGAGAAGACAACGGCCGATGCCTTTACGGGCTGGCCCCACCATTTGCTAGTCAGAGATCTGGGTCTCTTCGGCTATCTCGAGTCTCACCACACAAGTGAGAAGGGCACGCGTCCCCTAAAGAGTTATTGCAGGCGAATCCGTTTTCCTCACCGGTCACCCGCACGGCCGTAGATACCTTTGCCTGCCTCTGTGGTGAATTCTACTACTACTACTTATCGTGAACGGTGTCTATGACGGATTGCACCGTGATAAGAAGTGTTACCTGGGGGTGGGTGGCGCTATCCTAGGGGTGGTGGGCCTCCTGCGCTTGGCCACCTGCTCCGCCAGCTGCAGCGCTATCCTCTCCCGGACGCCGCCCTCCAGCATCCGGTAAGCAGCGCCCGCACCGACACTACATGGACATCACCACAGTTAATCATCAAGATTCGTAGAATACATATTTGTCATAAGGGGCCAGCCATGACTTAGGTCACACGTCACACTCGACAAACTGTGACAAGGGGTGGGAGGGGTTCAAATTTTCAAAATCTAATATTATATTTAAGCTTGAAAACAAGAAATTTGACTTTGATTAACGAAAAACTTCAAAACATTTCCAATTATATCTGTATCATTATAGCGTTTAAAGTATTAAAAAAAATCTAGATGGAATTAAAATTAACTACGGAACTGCCGTTATAATTAATTAATTTCTTGACGTAAAGTTGCAAAAATATATTATGTCACAAGGGGGGAGTAAAAAAATCATGAAATTCGTGTGACTTGTGGATGGCCCCCAAGTACTCGTAAGTGAATTCTGTCGATTTATATCTTCAAAACAATGTGGTTATGCGTGTGCGAGATAGCAGACTCCGTGTAGGTAGCCCTTTAACAAATAAACATATACTCACGCGGGTAGAGGCGTATCCCCACCGTCCAGCCTGAAGGGTGTGCCCTCAATCTCGCCCCAGGTCATGAGGGGCGACTCGTCCGGGCCCACGCCCGGCCGCGGGGACGGCGTCGCCACGAAACTGTATTCACCACTCGGTTTGTCCGAAGTCAAACTTGTACCGTCAACACCAATTTTGCCGGATATTGTCGCGTCCTGAAATATTTATTTATCTTTATTTCAGGAAAACGTGTCCCATAGTCACAAAACATACACACAATTACATTAATAATTACAATTATAAAAAGTTACAAGTACATATATATATATATTCACATTTCACTTATTCACATATAATACATACACAAGTTATAATTTCTATTATACATTTTTTTATTGCACGAGTTCAGCAGACAGATAGATGGAATGTGGTTACCATCGCCTATGGACAGACAGGGTCGAAGCGAACGCCTTACCAGCCAATAGAATTGAGGGGATGATAGAGGAAGTATTTGTTGGGATTGTTTGTGTCGGGAGTTTGTTTGTTTTTGGCACGAGATCCATCAAAATACATAATAATAAAACGAAATAGGGACTTTTGGGCTAAAGAAATGTAATGAGTTGAGATATGGTAAAAAAAAGCGTTATATTTTTATATTAAAAAATGGAAAACATCAGCCTTAAATCGTATCTAGAAAACGAGAAATGTTCAAAATAAGGTCACAAATAAAATAAGTTATCTATTAACATAATCAATTACTATGAATAAACGATAATTAATAATCTGAACACTTTATATCACACGATTAATTCATTCAAAATAACTTACCCTTTATAAAAATTATCAACATAATATACCACATACCCATATTAACAGGCGGTTTAGAATCGCTTAGCCTTCAAAGAGACTATGGGCCTTCTGCGTGTTTTACCGCCTGTACAATAAGGAGTATTCCGAGGAATTGTTTGAGTTGGGGCCAACGTCTCACTTTTACAATCGCACTGCTCACCAGCGACGGGATGTTCACCCCCATTCCCCTGAGCTCCCACGCTCAACTACGCAACGGTTCTCTCAGCATTTATTCCGCGTAGAACAATGATCCAGAGGGAACCTCCTGTTTTTCCCCTTTCGCAATAACATGGGCTTTTTAAGTGCATTATAAAACGCGACACCCCTGATGTTGAAGACGGCCATAGGCGACGGTAACCACTTTCCATAGGTCGTCTGTTTGTTTGACAGTTTCAGGCAATAAAAAACGTCTTAAAATCAATCTTATCTTTTTACAATCTGAGCCCAGCAATGTATGAAAGTGTATCCGTCTCCTTTAAGTTCATCATTATATTAGGTTGTTACCTGACTCCTAGCAATGGCGCTGATGGCCTCCTTGTTCTTGACATGGTCGAAGGGCTCCGCGTGCAGGCGGGTGTTGCGGTGGATCAGCTCGGCCTTCGGCGGCGCCTGCTGCGAGGCCGCCCCGTCCGGCACATACATTATGAAGTTGCGAGCTTTATACCGCCAGGTGTCTAACTGTAGTAAATAAACACGGCAGATAAATACACATTGTTTTCTCATGTAATGGATGACAACAAATCTATCTATAATATTTATTTTTTTATTGCAGATTTCAGCAGATAGGCAGACAGCCCACCTAATGGAAAGCGATTACCATCGCCTATGGACATTAGTAATACCAAAGGTGCTACTAATGTGCTCCCGCTCTTTAAAGGGAGACTGGAACCTGACTACTAATGCCGAACACAACTGAAGGTTGTTATGGTGGTATACTCTAGACCAGGGGTGGTAGCCATCCAGACGGGCAAACACCCTACCACCTGGCTGTTGGTTGTTTTGTCGCCTCTTACGCCACGCCGCCCGCCCACAGAAAATTGTATTCTTTCTCCATTTCTCCATAGATACTAATATAACATACTAAATCTATAGTGCATTCGAATTCGTGCAATAAATGAAAAATGAGGAAAAAATCAGAGACGGTATTTCGTATCAGCAACTAGAATTTTTGTCTGTCTATCTGTTAAATCATTATATGAAGAATTCTGAAAGGTTAAATGAAATTCAACATAGAGGACATAGGTAAACACTTATAGTAGTAGATTGTTACATGAGAGGTGAAATTGACCTATTCAGGCACAAGATAGTTTGGCACAGGAGCGCAGCGAGGGCGCTAATAATTCGAGTGCCTAAATAGGCCTTTCACCAGAGGTTAATACTCTGCTTTTCATTTCGAATATGAGGATAGCAAATAAAAAAATTATTACTTAAACTACTTCTCTAATAAAATCAGGTGTTAAATCTATATCTAAATCTAATGAAACATCATTACGTATGTCACATATGAAACATTCAGTAAAAAAAATATCTGTGGCATTCTACAAGCCATTGAGCTCATTTTTATGTAAATTGCATAATAATTTAATGAAAAGTAATTTATAAGTATAAAATGATGTGACAAAATGTTTGATATTTTTTTATTACAAATTATGCCGCAATTTAACAGTGGCTATAAAAAAAGTTGGGACATGACTCGCATGCATTATCTTTGGTTCACATCGTTTTCTAAATTTTTTGATAACAGGGGAATCGTTTCCCAGGGACGAAAAGTGCTGTTTTCATTGCGGTGATTAGGCAACTTCAAGCATACTTTCAGAATATGACCATCGAAAAGGTACTTCTTATCCCCATAAATGACATAGTTTCCATGGCATAGACGAATAAAGCTAAAAAGGTTTTTGTTATGCCGCCATTGCAGTGTGACAGTGAAATATGACGAATGAAATATATGCAGTACAACTACTCGTGAAAGCCATACTTGTGCAGATATCATTGTTCTGTGATCTGTACATTGACTATATGGCAATCGAAAATTTTGTATTTAGTTATTTGATCGCATATTTAAAAAGTAACAGACAAACAAGTGACACAGTTAAGTAGAGTTTAAAACAAAAGTCACCTGTTTTTATACAAATTGAAATAGATTTTTGAGAGTGTAAAGAGTATATTTTATACCTCATGTGGCCTCTGAGTTTGATCGGCCTGTTCTTCTATAGAAGGCAAAGCCAGCGCAGCGTCTACAAGTGCCTTGGAAGAAATCTCTGCTTCCATCTGTGTTGCTAGTTTATTAGCTTTTTTCTTATCCTCCAATGCTATTACTTTGTCGTAACTAGCGTTGTCTTCACTTGTGTGGCTTGCGAGGAATGAATCTATTAAAAATAATATTGAAATAAATCTTTAGATGCCTGACAATTTTTAATCTTGATTGTTTCTGGCGTCAGTATTTTTATTTAATCCAGTCCACTTTCTACCATCTGCATATTCCTTGATTATGAATCCATTGGCTTATGTGTTCAGCTTTATTAAGCACAGTACTGGCATTAGACTAGGCCACTATTGGGACGGCCCAGAATGCCAGACATAAAGGGGGACTGAAAAACACATTGGATGACCCTTTGTCTTTTCAACATAGTCACATCAAAAAATAATATATATTAAGTTAAAATCAATTAGGAAAAGTTTTAGGTGTATGCTTGTTTTTTTATTAGTTGTTTACAAAAAGGAGACTAGAAAGCGGCACCAATATAGAAATCTCACTCTTTGCACCAGCAATTTTATAGTAATTGTTTTACATATATGTTCTATGTAAATGAGATTTTCCATATATAGATTATCTGGAACTGCTCATACCAAGCGATAAGACCATGAATTGTACTCTTTTTGTTTCAATGTTAATATAATTTTATTTCTAAGTTGTATACAATAAAGTATAATATAATAAAAAAATAAAATCATGTCCAAATTTTGTGTTTTAGCATAGATTTCATTAGTAAAGTTAGATATAAATAAATTGAGTACAAGAAATTTAATTATCACTACCTAAAACGCGGAGGGTCATATCAGTGCTAAAGTAATCCTGTTATCCTTTATAAACAGTCAAAATTATGTATTATTTCACTGATTACTATTAAAAAAACACTACATTTGATTACTGTATCACCTTACCTAATGTATGATTATCTGTCATATCTTTAGGTGTCTCTTTTGCTGAATCTTCAATAATTACTTCAGCTCTCTGTTCTCTTATTGTAGGTGCGGATGGAGAATATGGTCTATCAACATCTGGTGTGTCAAATGTTGCTGGGGAGTTATCTGTAGTAGACAAAAGAATATACTATAAATGTGGTGGTAGAATACTAGGAATTATAAAAATCCAGCAAAGTTATTAACTACTTTGTACTTTGAAAACTGTCACATAGGTGTAATATTGATATGGCCCATAAACATCATACTGAGCTTAGGCCTCTCCACTCTTAGGAGGAACAGATAGTTTACTTGTCATGCTTGTTCAAAGCCAGTTAGAAGATTTTACATATCCATTTTCTTTGTGTGCAGATTACCTCCCAATGTTTTTCTTCATTGTCAGTATGTGGTTATTGTAATAATATAAACATTAGATCAGAAAATTTTCTAAATGGAGCATGCTTCCTGGATAGGATTTGAACCTTTGCCACTAAGATTGCAGTGGTGCAATGCTGCATTTACATACCTCATCAAAATCGCCAGATATTATTGTCTCAATCAGAGGTTTGTCTGATTTTGGTATTCTATTAACTCAAAACACTATATTTATAAAGATTTATAAGTGAAAACTTACAAAATAAATGTTTACAATTTTTGGTAAGTTTTCAAAATTCATTTCAGCTAATGCCATTTCTGATAATGGTAATGCAATCTTTTTTCGACCATTATTCCTTTACGAAAATACCGAGAAGATATTGTGGATTTAGTAGAACACAATTTTTTGACACTATCACAATGGAATTATGCTTTGAATATTTTCACAATACCAAGATATTGAAATAGCAGAATTGAATGAATGAAATGAATTAAACCAATCTAAGAATAGTATACTTAACACATATTTTATAAAAAAAATTGAGGTTTTCCAGGTAACAACACAAAGTACTATGATGAAACATAAATTAAACTTACATGGCTCTGTAGGAGGCCTCTGTCCACTGTATTTTCTAGCTATTTCTTTAAGTCTAGCATAGTCTTTGTTTTCTGTGGCTTCTAGAAATTCATTCTGTGCTTTCAATTTCTCCAAATCAGGGAAAAAGTCTCTTTGTATAATCTTCGCTATACCCTGGAAACAGTAATAATTATTACAATAGGGAAGCAGACAGTCAAATCAACTTTTGAGATACTTTCTATAAACTAGCAGAATGATTACAGAAGAACAGCCTTATAGATTATGTACATACATAGGCCTTTTTGTGTGTGCCCAAGGCACTTAGGCCTTTTTTTGTCACTTCATTTTAGGGGAATGCTAATTCTCGAAAATTGTAAGTCCATAATTTTTTTGTTGTTGTTCAATTTTTTTCAGTTTTTATGGCAATTTTTCAATATTTCAGAAATTTTCTTTAAGGGCACTGCATGCCCCCACAAAAAAGCCCTGTATGTACCGACTTATAATGTCATAAGTAGGTACAAAGGAAAGGAGTTAAATAGTGCATTAATTTATGGGAGCTATATACGTCAAATCATCATAGCTGACAACGAACTACTGGCTAACGCAATACGGGAATTCACATGATAATAGTTGCTCTATCTCTCTCGCACATCATCCTTTCCGCTCACACATTGCCCTGTATATTGTACTAGCAGTATGATTTGTTAATACTTAAGGTTACCATTTCCAAAATAAATTAGTTCGCATCAACACACGACAGTGAATACTACTCATCTGCCATCTGAAGTATCATTTTACCTCTTCCTCTCGCTGTTACAAATTATTGTTTGAAAAGTACTTAAAATTATTTCTATCATGGTATTTTGAAATATGCTAAGATATTCTTTTAAAGCCTGTTCCTTTATATGTAAAAATATTAAAATGTAAAGTGGCATGTGCCCATGTCCCTATATGAAATTGAAATTAACAAGTCCGAATGCCCAATATATTAACATATTCTCACCTCAACATAGACATCCTCGTCGAGAACTTTTGCTTTCTTTTTCAATTTACTTTTCTTAGGTACTTTAGGTACCTTGAACATTGTACTCTCTGTTTTTAATAATCGCATGTTTCTTAATGCAGCTGCTCCAGGCTCGGGAGGTTTCACTTCTTCAGTCATAATGGCCACAGAATAGACACGAAATAAGTTAATATGAAACTAATTAAAAACAAATAAGTTATTCACGACTCTAGGCGGACACGACAATAATAATTTCAAGTCTATGTATTACAACAGTAAGGATTATTATCTTTGCGGAATTATTGGAAGTAGAATTATATTAATCGAATGTAGTATTGCAATTTTCCAATTTCTTATTCTTATTTTTGCAAGAATAATAAATAAAGAATATGGTTCTAAAATTCAGCATTTTGACATTTTATTGTCACTACCTTTAAAAGAAATGTGTCAGTTCAATCAGTTGTCAATATACGTATGTTGTGGTTCCAATCAGTAGGTAAAGGAACTATATACGTTCATACGATCTACTAAAATGTGAAAATAAAATTATATTTATTATCACCATGTTAACACTCAACTTTAAGCTCTTTGACTCACGTTAAACAATAGCGTTCTTGTGGTAACTCGACAGCTATAGTTTGTTCTTAATTATTATTAAATGTTTTTTTTAATAAAACTGTTATGTTTTCACTATACAGAGGCCCATTCAATATTCCACATGGCAGGCCTGCGGTAGGCGGTGCTTGCAGGACTCGAAAGGCATCCTGCTCGGTTTTGGCGATGATGGTTAGGCGGACTGCCATGCAAGATAGTGAATGGGGGAATTATAACTATATCATTTCGAAAGTCAATTTGCCCATTAACATTAAACAACTATTAACTTAAATTGTTTTGTCTACTTTATAAAGTAAAGTGAGCATAAGTTTCATTCATGTTAACAGCAGACACCCTATAAAACTAAAATGTAATTTACGAAATCAGTACGAACATTTCAAAGGACGAGAAAATAATAAACATTTAGTATACTTAATAAGTTATATTTCTTGTATCTTTATCACTAAAACAAAACTTAAAACAGACAATATAAGTTCTTATGTCTTTTTATTCTTTCTTAAAATATATTCTTTAAAGTAGAAATTGGAAAATAGAAACAATATGAAAATGTTGTGCGGCAGGAATGCGAATGAGACCCATTTTGGATATTCGCACGAGGGTTCGAAAAGCACGTGGCCGAAGTGCAAGATCAGGATAAGGAACTGCAACTGTAATACACAAAATATAACATTTAATGGAAAATATTCAACAACACATTGCCCTAATATATCACGATAACTAATTTTATTTGTATAACAAAATGTCTTTTTGTTTCTTATCAAGTTAATTTATAAGAAAAGTTAAAATACGACTATTAAAACCTAGGTACTGAAATAAGTAACGACTTCTTTTATTAAATAACTTTTTTTGGGCTGTCAAATAGGCAGGCGGTGGCCTAAATCTTGAAAAGCGATTACCGTCGCTCGTATGTACATTTGCAACACTGGGGGTGAAAGCCACGTGTTGCCAGCCTTTAGGGTGAGACAGGAGGAATGAGATAGAGGCGATTGGGTTTTTTATATGCTTACATTCATATACATAAAATTTTATATGAGACTGTGGCACAGAAACCTCACGTGCTTATTCGTGTTGCAGAGAGTCGTGTAAAATACGTTAAATTATGATACGTAGTGACATTTTAAAAATAAATTTATACAATATTAATGTTTTATCAAAAATAAGAGCAGAGGCAAGAAAATGTTATCTTCATTTAAATATTACTTCTGTTCTGATAATAATAAGCTAATTTATCATAATTCTACTATATGGTTCTAATTTAGTCCCAGGTCAGCACATCTAAGCCCAGTGGTCCTCTTTGGGAATGAATTTTTTTTTTTAAATTGCTTGAGTTCAGCAGACAGGTAGACGATCCATTTGATGGAAAGCGATTACCATCGCCTATGGACATTTGCAACACCAAAGGCTACAAATGCGCTGCTGCTCTCTTAAGGGAGACTGGAACCTGGTCACTAAAGCTGGAACACAGCTTAAGGTTGTTATGACGGCATACTCTAGACCAGGGGTGGTAGCCATTAAGTCAGGCAAATACCCTACCACCTGACTGTGGGTTGTTTTGTTTTGTGGCCTCTTACGACAGGCCGCCCGGCCGCAGGAAATTGTATTCTTTCTCCGTCCCTGCACGGATAGGAATATAAATTATATTTGGTCAATATGGGAGAGCATTTACAATTATTGCTATATATACCCATATATATAGCAATCATTATGTCATTGGAATATGAGTATGGGAAAGAGAAGGTGGAATGGGGGGAGGGGCAGTGGGCCATCGGAACTCTTATTTATCGCACGAAAAGCCACTAGCTCAAGGCTAAACGTTTCACGCCGATATTCAGTAAAAGCGTGGTATTAAACCGATCGTACCGGCCCTAAGAACTGTAATCAAGATTATGATTCCAGTTTGGCTCTACCACGCTAAAGGACTACTTCCGGTTTTATGTATTTTACACTTAATCTCCTGGAGCTCAAGTCTTAGCTCTATATATATATTTGTTTCAAGGAATTCATGGCACTACTAAAATAAAGGACCTAAAAGAATTTCCACTTTATGATAAAAAATAAATTCAAATCTACGTAGCTTGTTCATTAAGGCTCCTATTGTCGCAAATGGTCGAAATTGCGATGCACATGAAACAGCCTTTCGTTGGTATTAACTGATCAATAACTGAACAAAAAAATTAACATAAATCTACACGATATGAGACGTAACATAGTTTTTTCGTAATTTGTCTATAGTTATTTTAAGTTAGAAAAATATTTACCAAATCTCCTCCTAATTATTGATATGAGACCATTTTAATTCTTTAATTTTTATCAAAACGGGATAAAAAGTATATCTACATTTTTATAAAAGAGAGATAAATAATTTGAATTTATTATTTTTTAAATACTACTTTATTTTATTAACAATAAAATACGTTACGACGTTGGCGTTGCTACAAGCCTTTAGAAGCTACAGAATGAGTTCACTCACAATTTGCAGTTGTGTGATGTACTTCTTCCACCATGCCCTGACCCATTTCGGCCGCACTACGGATATCAGGTAATAGCTGTACATCACCGCGTGGACCATGGAGTTGATGAAGCCCAGCATTATGCCATGACCACCTGAAACAACGTTATAATGTTGAGAGTCCTAAATAAATACGGAAGTCTACCAATATTCGAAATTTTAAAACTCATTACCTGGTACATATTTGGTGCCGACATATCCAAGTAAACACATTCCCATGTGATGATATACGTGTAAGAATGATACATGCGAGAATTTTTTTCTTAAAACGAAGAATACCTGAAGAGAAAAAGCACATCATATTCATCAGGAACTAGTAGGTGATGTAATTACGTATATTTTAATATCGATATAATAAGTATTTATTCCCCTATAGTGGAGGGCCCGAGCCCTGCAGTGGGACATTTATAGGCTGCTAAGATATATAATAGGTAAGTATGGATACAAAATCATAATTAAAACTGCGTTTTAACAATTTTGAGCGCGGCATTTTATTGGTTTTTTATTTCCGACGTTACTGCTCCGTCACGTCGAAATTATTCCCGTTCTTTCAGTTTCAGTCAGATATAACATCAAATTATATGTCGCCCTTAACACCGCTAAAACGTAGTTTTGATTATGTGTACTATAATAGCGGAAACCTAAGAACATAGTACCTAAAATATTTTTTTTCTTATTATTTAAAGATATTTTAATATCTATAATATTATAACATTGTAAGCCGTGTCCGTACATTGAAGCTATTAAAAAAAACAACTGGAACAGACTATATATATATATGGAGAACACGATGCATTTTTTTAGGTTTCTTGTTTGTTTGGTGGTTTGTCTGTTTCTTCGAGATTAACGTAAAAACTACTGGCCGATTTCGAAAAGGTTTTCACTGATCGACAGCAAATTTGTTAAAATGTGTTACACTTTTTATCCCGGGAATGCCACGAGAATTTCAAGTCGAACGTGCATGAAATCGCCTGCATATCTAGTGTTTCAATATAAATAAAGGTTAAAAACCAATGTTTTAATTAATATAAAGTCCCTTTACCAAAGTGACAAATATCATATATTTTGAGCCAAACTTCTATAGTTGTTAGTTGAGTGCGTAAGCTATACCACCTTAGATCATATAAACGTTCTTTGTTTATGGCTATCACTTAGTAACTACTTAAACATAGAAGAAAAAAGCCAAATATTATCTATAAATTGGTATGTATGAATTATATTTTATGCCTTACCGTATCCAATAAATCGATGATCTTAATCATGTAGTATAACCAAACTCTACTGACGACGATTCTTTCGAGTGGGGTATCCTCGTAGATCATTTTCTGACACCACAGGCTGTAATAGCCACTCAAATAGAGTCTTGTCAGGCACTGGAACAAATAAAAAATCAATCTTAGTATTAGTTTTTATTATTTTTTATTTATATTATTACCGTTAGTGCATACAGCGCGTTCCATTAGTAGCTCACAATGCCCAAAATGCTTCGTTAGTCGTCGTAGTGGTCGTGGCGGAGACGTCATCATTTTCGATGACACAACGCTTACAACGCCCCATATCAAGAAGTTGGTCGAGTAATCGTTCCACTTGACTTTACGATTGTAACGCCGGTAAGCAAGTGGAACGGGAAAAATCGCGGTTGTGAACGTGGCCGTTGAGAGTCTCTAATGGGACGTAGCCATAATATGTATTTACATAGAGCTGATGACATAAATAAATAACGTTTGACATTTGTATTGCTTAGTTTATATCCTAAAAAATGATATAAGTACTTGGTTTTTTCCAAATACGCACTGATCCGAAATTATGCAACCAAAGCCGCATAGGCAGCTTGTCGAGTAACGCGTGAAACAACCTATATCAGCAACACTATCGCAGGTGAAGCCGCACCTTTAGAATAACAAATTAACTAAAACTTTGTCTTTATATCGGGTCAAAAGCCACAAATAGTGGACTATCGTTGCATTTACGGTCTACGGAACATTTCAATATGCGTTGTACGACACGAACAAGTTAATTAAACCTTCATCTCTGTGAGTGGGAGTTTGAGTAAGGAATACTTGGATAACCTTATTAAAATCGTCAAGCCCATTGTCCGTCTGGCTACGTACATCATAGTCATTTAAATATTCAAAAATTATAACGACTATTTTAATAACTTTTTTGTTTAGTCAATAATGGCCGGTTCCTATATCTTACCAACCGGTCATTTGCCTTACTATCGGTTAAGTGATATAAGCCCCATATAAGTAATGTTATTTTACCGATGGTAAGGCAAGTGAATGAATAGAACTTATAGCAACCAGCCCTTAGTGGGGACATAGGCGCTAGTCATTAAGATTGTCGCCTGTTCTCTTTCTAATCTTTGAAAAGTGGGGTACACAACCCTGTGCAGTGGTAGAAGCTTATAGCATACTTTCTCGAAATCACAAAGGTAGACTGGAAGAAGTCGTGAATAACAATAAGACGACCTATTGTATTATCGATTGTCATTTTTGTTAACTGTATGCAAGCATAGTTATTCATTCAAATGATAAATACAGTTGGATGTCCGCAACTATACTCTTCACTGTGCAGGACTGTGTTGGCTGCTTCAGTTTTCACACGAAACCGATGTTATTTAGCAACTAGGTTATGCCCGCGATTGAGTTCACGCTTGACTTGAAACTCCCGTGGGATTCCCGGGATACGAAGTACCACAGCATTAAAAAAAGAATTTAAGCTATCGTTTTAGTGAAAACTGTGCCGGAATAAACTAATTTTTATACACCTGAACAACTACAAACCGCTAGCGGAAAAATTCTCGTAGGATTCCCGAGATAAAAGTATTATACTTTTATATTACATAAATTTTGGTATCTATCAGTGAAAATATCACGTTGGAATTCGTTTTTTTTAATCTGGCCACTTTATTTCCAGAAAATTCCCTCTGAATTCCCGGGAAATAAGTAGCGCAGATTTTAAATCTAAGAATTTCCTGTCGATCAGCGAAAACCGCATCGAAATCGGCCCAGTAGTTTTTACGTGAATCGAATACGAACAAACAGATAAACCAACAAAAGGACAAGAATTCTAAAAAAAATGCATCGCGTTCTCCGTCATTTATACCTATATAGTCTATTCCAGTTATTTTTTTAAATCGCTTAATATGATACGGTTTTAAATGTAGCGGCTGCCGCCTGACCTACACTACACAACCCTTATAGGGAAACCAGGAGTGAATAGTGGTATCTGGGAAGGATTAAAGATGAAGGATACTAGGATGAGGAGAAGGAGGGACACCACTGTCTCGGAGCAAAGGGAAAGTAGCAGTGGCCGTGTGGAGGACCCGTGTGCACTATAAAATACCGGACAGGCATTTAACAGGAGGCATCCTCTGAGGGAAAGCGAAAGCGGACCCTGGGCGTCGGAGTGATCATTCTGAATGCAACCGGGATTTAACGCTCGGATGATAATGATGATGATGAAGCTTCAATATACAGACACGGCATGTTTGGAATTTTATAATATTATAGATTATAAAGTTATATTGTAATTATCTGTTTATTTAAAACATTTAAATATATTTGACACGATGTTTGCGGGTTTGCGGTATCATTTTGCAACTTGTCGGTTTTGTTTCACACATTTTACACGGACATAGTTTTATGGCTATATTTCCGTTATAACATATACACAAGATCCCTGTCACATATACGTATAGTATAGTGTTCATAGTAGGAAATATATTTTGTACTTATATTGTGGTAATAACGTTGGCCGAAGATCTCGCCATGTCAGCCTCAATAACATCATCCGCCGAGCTCTTGTCAGCGTCGACGTACCAGCCATCCTAGAGCCAAATGGCTTGGTACGCGACGATGGCAAGAGGCCGGATGGAATATCACTTATTCCTTGGAAGATGGGAAAGCCGCTTGTGTAGGACGCGACATGCGTTGATACTCCGGTGGCATCACATCTTCCAGTGACTAAGTCAGATGCTGGCAATGCTGCAACAGCTGATGACCTCAAACGGCGCAAATATGGAACCCCAGGAAGGGGGTACTTATTTGTGCCCTTTGGAATTGAAACTTTAGGCCCGTGGGGTCCATCGGCAAAGGGTTTCTTCAAAGAAATTTGGAAGAAACTTTTTCATACCACCCGTGATCAGAAGCCTGGTTCCTATTGCACGCAACGAATCTAATTAATTTATATAGTTTATTTTTAAGTATTTAGTTTAATTTATAATTTACTTAATTTGAATTATATTAATGTGGTAACTTCTATATAATATTTTTCTAATAATTATGTTTAACTAGTTGACCCGGCAAACTTCGTACCGCCTCAGAATCAATAAATAAAAATCGTTGATTTCTGAACGACGAGACGAATATGAAACATTTGACATTCAAAACCAAACAAAATGAAAAAAAACTTCGTCCGTGTAGGAGTGATGTGAGATTATTAATACCTTTGGCCTATTGTAGAACATTTACCCATTTGCCAGTTACCACCCCTGGTGTAGTATACGCCGCTATAGCAACCCTGAGTTGTGTTCCTGCACTAGTGACCAGGCTCCAGTCCCTCATTTGAGGCCGGCTGAGCACTGGTAGCTTTTCGTGTTACAATAAAAAACATCCAATCGAAATGCAAAGACCGCTTGGCTCGTACGTACACCCACAAAATTTCGAGTAAATTTCGAAAAACGGCTAAAATGGCAATCTTTTTTTGGGAATTTTGCAGTTTACTACAATCTCTAAGGGTGTACGGGCTAAATTAACATCGGGTTTGGATTTAGCGTATCGATTTACATAAAAACATGCTCTGATTCAGGTCTATAAAATATTTTCACCATAAGTGCAATTTTTACTTTGTTTTATCGGTTTTTCGCTATTTTATTATATTTATTAAGGGCCAAATAAACTTCGGATTCTGATTCATAATTTTCTTACATCTCTGTAATAAATAAGCAGGTTTTCGCTATTTTTAGCGGTTTTTTGCTATTCACTCAAAACTTTGAGGGTGTACGAAACAAAAGCGTGTCGAAATACATGTAAGTAGGTGGGTCTGGTCAAATTTACATACATATTACTTTATTCATTTTGGGTACCGATGTACGATTCTAGCGGTCTTATTCATAGAGTTAGTGTAAGTTACTGTTGTGTCCGTGAAATCACAACTATCCACATCGTCAAAGGCAGTTCGTAACAAACCAATACTTATTCGACCCATAAAATTTAGCAATTGGTTCATTTATTAGATGTTAAAAAATAATTTCCGAATTTATATGTAGATATGGATGTAAAATGTCGATTTTAAACTTACTTGAGCTGCAAGATACGCTGATAAATAAATTTGCACTATGTTATATAATATAATGAGTTTTTTCAAGTGGTAAGGTGGCCGGTTAGCCATGAACGCTGGTCCCCATGACGTCACGAATCTGTGGTACAGGTACATTATGATAAGGACTGGTGCGGGACTCGACACCATTGGAAAGTTGCCCGTACGAGGATCTATAAAAGAAAAATCAACGTTATTAGGACAGACAAAATTCTATCGCTACATTAAAAAACTTTCAACGATAATTAATTTCCAAAGTTGTGAAGAAGGACCACCCAAATCATTGAAGAAGAATATTGGAAATTACAAACATCCAGTAAATACATATTTTTGTTTATATTAGAACTTAAGTATCTCTCTCTCTCTCTCTATCTATCTATCTCTCTCTCCCTTCTTATTACCCAGTTTCAATATTTTGGGGTTTACACAGTTTGATTTTACTTATTTTTCTCTGACAAAATTCTTCATATTATACTTCGCACAATCCACGTTTCAACATAATATGGTATATATTAATTATTCTTCTAGTTTAATAGTGTCATATGACTTTTAGCCCTTGATCCCATTACTTGTCCACACAATCTTAATGTACCTACTTCCTTTTAATTGTTCAATCTAAATTACTAAGTAATTATTATATTAGTAAGTAAAAAGGACAAAAAAGTATTATGTTAAAAATTTAACATATCTTGTAACAATGCACATCTCTATTAAATATACCTACTAAAAAATTATAATATATAGCTTTCTTCATGATGCTTACGTCTCTACCGGTGTGTGAAATTGTTTCAAATAAATTAATTGCACGTCCGAAGTGAAAACTTTGTAACTGAGCATGACGGTCAGGCAAGTCTAGTGCTTTTTCCCCGTCGCAAAAGGGCCATGTATTTGAGCGTGACGGTCACGCGAGTTCAACCCTTTTTCCCCATCACAAAAGGGCCATATATACCTATATACAGTGTATATGTATTTGAATGTGACGGTTATACGAGTTCAGTGTTTTTCCCCGTTCTAAAAGAGCCAACGTGTCTCAACCAGTTTTCTCTTCAAAATAATGACCACATGTTTCTACTGCTTTATGGGTAGGTAGTGTACCAGTAACAAAAAATTTAAATTGTAAAACGATATTGTAGTCAATAAGTTTCAATATATTTGCGATTCATTATGTTTTCGCTAATCGAACTGAGATGATGTTAAGTAATTTTGTGAACTTAACGGGTTACGTAAGGTAAGTACCATTTGTAAGGTCGTCGGCTTGCGGCCCTTATGGTCTCTGCACTCGGGTGCCACAAACCCCGGGTAAAGATGGCCACACCACATAATTATGCTTAAAAAACAATGATTAGACAAAAAATAACTCAATTTAAATATGTAAATGTGTGGTTAATTTAAAATTCATTGAAAATAGTATCTACTTTGTAATGTTGATTTAATTGTAAATTATATAACCTTTTGACTTTTTTAGTTTTAAAATTGCACTGTAATGCTTACGAGTAGGAAGACTAGTTTTACACACCTTCACTTGCTAAACTTCGAATTCGTATCTCACGGAAATTATGTCATTTGTATACAGGATCGATTCTCAACCTGGCGGTCGCGACAATCATAGGGGGCACGTTTGTTAAAAAAATAAAACCTATATTCAAAAGATTCAACTCAATCAAACGTATAAATATACTATTAATTAAAATAATTTTGCAGTGGAGTGGTCGCAAGACTTTTTGTTTTTTTCGTGGGTCGTAACATAAAAATCGTTGAGAAACAATGGTATATGGAAAGAATATATTTTATAGAAACAGGTGTTCACTTCCAATTCTTTGAGCACTTACGCTCCTGTTAGCAATGGTTTCTTAGAAGGTTTGTCTTACTTATTTTAGGAACTTGGAATGAGCTCCCAGCTGAACTTTTCGCACAGCCGCGGCACTACGATATGTTTTATCTTTAAGTATTACAAAATTCAGGGTGTATTCTATAACACTTCTGAACTCGCGTTTCAAAGCGACGCGATGTGGGTTCGAATCTCCGGAAAGCATGCATAGCAGTTTTCTGACCTATGACCGGTTCCTATGTCTTACTATTCATTCACTTGCTTCATCATCGGTTAAATTTTGACATAAGATATATGGAGCTTAAGTCAAATTTAAAAATGATTGTAAGGCAAATGAAAAGTTGGTAAAATACAAAAACCGGTCACTAAAGTGCACATTATTGCCATTACCACGAGCTAACAGTAAACGAAAACAACGTTTATCGGCTGTTATTATTGTTTTCAAATTCGGAAAGTTTCTTACCTGCTAAATCATCATTGACCACGTGATAATAATGAGTAATGTTATTTATCAAGGTGCCCATTTCGTTCGCGTTGTCCGCTGAAAAAATAATATTGTCTATTAAATGTATAACTACTATTACCTACTAATAAAACTAAAGTGTCTGTATGTAATTCGGAATAGATGCCAAAAGATGTCTGGCACTGTAGACAAGTAGCATTAACACTAACCGAATAGAATAGATAATGTATGGGGATGACATATACTATACTTATATATAAAACAAAGTCGTGTTAGTTACACCATTTATAACTCAAGAACGGCTGGAGCAATTTTTGTGTTTTTGGAATTTTGTCTTCTTCCGGAATAGGACAATAAACATTAAAATATGATATTCATCAATAAAAAAAAATATAATTTAAAAAACATCAGTGACAACATCAGTCTAGCTATTCATCTTTCCCGGCCGATTTCGGCAATGGTGACTGCATTCGAAATCATTTTCATTTGTCTAATTTAGGTTCTCGGGATGGTTTGGATTCAAATTTGAACCAGGGAGATGGCGCTGCAATCCGGTTCCAGGATTTAGGTCAAATTGTTTTTGTGTGTGTTCAAGTGGATTCCGGGATAGTTTAGATTCACGATTGGAACCGGTAGGTGGTACCGCTGAACACCTCTTTAACGGTGGGATCGATTTTGATGAAATTGTTTATATTTTTTCTTAAAGAGTCTAGATTTATATTTTTTAAGGGCAAGACAACGTCTACCGGGTACAGCTAGTAATAATATAATATTTAGCGTAACGACACATTCCCATATATAATTTACTCTATTCGTTTTTCGCTAATACCTCTTGTCTACAGGACCTGATCATAAATTACTATTTTTAAAATATTTGTCTCCTCAGTCAGTTTGAAAGTTTGTCTCGAGCCGATTCCGAAAAGGCTCAATAGATTTCAATCAAAATATTAGGATTTAAATCATGAATATTCTCTTAAATTTTCGTGTATTCATGTAAACAACAAGGTATAGAACCTTACAGAACTCCTTAAAGCTAGCACAGTCATTAGGGCACAATCTACTAAAACAATATGGAAAATTATACTCTAATTTGTAGTTAATTAGTTTCCTCAATTAGACATGAATTGAGCGGCTGTGCCTAGTATAAATATTCTGGCACAGCCACAGTCGAAATACTGCTGAAAACACTATGCGACGCACGGGGGCATCAAAGGCTACAAGCTAATCATTTTCACAGATATATTGAAGCCTATTGAGATTATGAATTCATAATATATATAATATATCCTATATTATATATATTATGAATATAGGACTATTATATTATATATAATATAAGAATATAATATATCCTAAAATCAAACGATTTAAAACAGCACGACCGGAAATTTGTGGCTGTGTTAACTAAACGATCATTAGCACACTTTAAATTTTATTTCAATAGAGCAATTTTGTAAAGAAAAATATATATAATGAAAACGATATTTGACTAATTTTACTACACTATATACGCTCATACAAAATCTATTATGCTGCAATTATGTCATCAGTTGATATAACTGTTCCTCCTCTATTTTTCGTCCTTCTATGAGAGGATATTTTTTCCTTCAAACTTTACACTTTGTTTTACGGTAGCTATAAAAAATAATAATTTATAAAAAAAAACTTTTATAGTCCCAGACGGAAGAACAACGCTAGTCCTTGTTAGCTAGCATTATGCTGAGACTGTGTCCAATTTAGGACTTATTTTGTTTTTTCTATTTATATTTATATAGAAAGTAATTTTATTACAAGTGCATAATTACATATAATCGAATACAGTGCAAGAAAACTTAACTTATATTTATATTAACTTTGTTTTTGTTTATATTTTCTGTCTTTCTTTCTTTCTTTCTCTTTCTAAATCGTCTCTGAGTACGAGAGTCACATAAGTTAAAAGTAGTCGGGGACTTTTGGTTCAAAGCAATATAATGAGATGAAATGTAAGTAGCTTAAAAAAGTGTTATATTTTTTTAACATAATAGAAAACTTCCGCTGTAAATTTAATCTGGAGTCTTACAGATATTATTGGGACCTTATTTTTAATATTTAAGAAATAGGTCACAAATAAAATAAATTATCGATTACCATAATCAATTTATGTGAATGAATTTCAACAATTAAAAATACGACAATACTTAAATACACTATTAATTTATTAAACATAACTAAAACCACTACAACTATAAAAAAATATCAAGGCAATAAAAAGTTTTCTTAAAATCATTCTCATATTTTACAATCTTTTATAATCTTTTACAACCTGGGCGCAAGATAGTTTGAAAGCGTATCCAACTCCTCTAATGTATTTTTTAACGGAAAAGTTATGAAACTACATAAATATATATCATATTTAATTTAGGAACGAGCCCGCAAAGTAAATTAATAAAATTAAACAAAAAAGTTTGCTCTTATAAAAATATTTTTTGCAAACTTGGTATGATAAAAATTTAATTACATACCAATTCAATCAGACACTGATTTCGAAACGCTTCTCCGATATTTATAGTTGTACACACTTGTGTTTTCTTTTATATCGATCAAAAACAATTAACAATATTGGTACACAATACCTGCGAGACGTATTGCTCCAAGTAAGTCAAGTATAAGATTGCTTGGCGTTCTCGGTGCGCTTCGTGCCTAAGCTATATTGTATGGATAAGATATTTAACGGAATAGAATTAATTTAAATGCGCTTGTACGATATATGTGTAGGACATATGCGTAATTAACTAATGGTGAATGAACTCTGAATAATATTGGGAGCGTAAATCTCAAATGCAAGTAAACTAGTGAACAATATTGCCGATTGCTATGTCTTACAACCGTTAGTTTTTTAATAGCTAAATTACAGCAGACAGGCTGACGGCCCACCTGATGGAAAGTAGTTACGTCGCCTATATACGTTTGCGACACCAGAGATGTCACCAACGCCTGTCGGCCTGAGACAAATTTTATGACACCCTTTTTAAAAAACTTCATAATATCGTAGCGCTTTGGGAAAACCTCAGCTGGGAGCCCATTCCAAATCCCCACGGCACGTAAGAGAAACATACCTGAGAAACGTTGCGTACATGAGCGAAGTAGCTCAAGGAAATACGGATGAAGAACGAAGACGAGGGCACCATTCTGAACAGTTCCTCGGAACACTCCCCATGGTGCAGTCCGTAGAATACGCTCAGACGCGAAATCTCTCCGAAGGTCAAGCGTATCTAAACTGTCTGTGAGTATGGGATCATCGACAATGCGAACGGCTCGACGTTCAAAAAAATCCAGTAGTACTATTGGTTAAAAATTCAAACATAAATTTCACACAAACAAAAATATTAAAAAGCGGCTGGTCGAAGCCACAGGCGACCGGAAGCCTGGAGCTTACCTCGCTCAAAGGATCAGTGTAATGTATTCAGCGAGGTAATGATGCCAGCCTCCTTCCTACACGCACTGCCCAGCGACAGCGTTCTGGAAGGGCTGGACCGATTGTAGTTGTACTACTTTTTAGTGTATATTAGTTTTATTTGTAATTTATAATAATATTGTGCTTAGGTTAATTATAATCTATGGTATTAAATGAGTTCCCCAGTGACAGGTGTGACAGGTTGGGAACAATATTGTTGGTAGAATATGCGATCGATATTATCACTTCTGAAATATATTTTTTAAACAATCAAAGTAAATATGAACATAGTACAAATAATGTCAAATTTGTACCTATGGTAAAGGAAATCAATGAATAGTAAGATGTAGGAATCAACCATAATATAGCCTAGCCTGCCAAAGGTGTGCTCGATGTTCATAGAAAATGTAGTATTATTATTATTGGTACATCTTTATATATATAATTCTTCTGTACGTGTGTATGTGACTGAACTTCTCCTAAACGGCTGGGCCAAATTTCATGATTATAAATTTGATGAATTTGATCCCAATACACTATATAAACAACAGAGAACTCGATGCAATTTTTTTAGATTTCTTGTCCGTTTATCGGTTTGTTTGTTCGGGATTCACGTAAAAACTACTGGGCCGATTTCGATGCGGTTTTCGCTGATCGACAGCAATTCTTAGACTTAAATCCGTGCTACTCTTTATCCTGGGATTCACGCGAGAATTTTTCTGCCTGATTAAAAAATCGCATTAAAAACCATTTTTCCACTGATCGTTAGCAAATTTTATGTAATAAAATGTGTGATATTTTTATCCCGGAAATCCCGCGTGCATTTTCCCGGGAACAGTTTGTAGTTGTTGGGGTGCATAAAAATTAGATTATTTCGACACAGTTCTTACTAAAACGATAGCTTAGATTTTTTTAATGCTGTGGTACTTTGTGTTCCGGGAATCTCGCGAAAATATTCCCAGGAGTGTTTTAAAGTGGGTGTTATACTTAAAAGATAATCGATCGGATTCGGATTGATACTAAAACAATATGATCCAGGACCTATTATATTTCCTGGGATTTCCTAACTTTGAAACAACGTGGTAATTAATAGGAACTCCTTAAATAATGTGACGGTTTCTATATTTAGAATTTAGGTATTAGATATCATTAGTAGAACAGGTGTACTTATGTATGCATTTAGTAACATTATTTATCCCGGGCTTACAGGAATCTTCGGAATTCATGTATTTTCATACTAAAAAATCCGTTTGCCTGCTGGCAATAATTTAAATACTGGCAAACTAATTCTAATCTACATTACCTGTCAAGCGTGGGCATATGTATATATACATGTATATATACTTTCTTGAAAAATTATCTATACCTAGCGGTCTCCGCAGACGTTGTTCTACCCTAAAAATATATATAAATGTAAAACTCGATTCCAGCGCCACCAACCCGGTCTAGTGGTGAATCTAAACCACCCCGAAACCCACTCAAACACACATAAAATTTCATAAAAATCGTAGAACCCAATTCCAGCGCCAAGTATTTTGTTTATATTCATGGGTTACATTATTGAAGTTTTAGTTAGGATCACTAATTTTTATATCCTTTATTAATCAGGGATAAGGTAGCATTAGAATGGTGAAAGAATTTTTGAAATCGGTCCAGTAGTGTTCGAGTGTATTCGTTACAAAAATACAAATCTTTCTTCTTTATAATATGATGGGGAAAACCGCTTAAAAACCGTTACGTGATTTAGGAGGAGTTAGCGGACATACAGAGTACACACCCACAGATGTAGAATGCGACGTTTTTTTACGATGTAAATAATATATGTATAGCCTATTTCACTTGTTATGTTCTGTTTGTTCTAAAATAGCTACTTAACCCTGATAATTTACAGTATAATAAATCTGTGGAGGGTAGTAGGTAGTAGTAGGGTAGTTTGTACAATGTCTTTAAAAATGCGAATAAACTCTGGGGATTCATTTAGACCAGCACATTACGAAAATGCTTTTAGAATTTTTGTCTGTCTTTCTGTTAGAGAATCACATGAAACTGCGTACTGAGTGTGGGTTAGGGTTATTGTTCAACAGTTCTTGCTTCGTGTCTTTCCGGTTGCAAAATTTCCAAGAATGTTTTTCAAGTTGAATATCTACAATATGAATATTTACTGACTGGATTCACGAACTAAGAAATGAAGAAGAAACAGGAACAATTAAATCGACATCATAGAGTACATATAACCCTACATTGAATTGTGCAGAACTCTCTGCGATCAAACCATAGATAAAACCTATAGAAGTATAATGATAAAAGATCAAACAATAAGTTATTGTCAAATTTGATTACATTTTCATAGATAAAATTGCTTTGACTTCATGATAACCTAAAAATACTAGAAATTCGATTTATATCTAAAATTTATAGACTGGGATGCAATTTCTTTTTTACTTTATCACACGCCAATATTCACCGCTAAACAGGTCGGCGCTACCAAAATCATTATTGATGCTTTTACCGCGATTCGCAGTCAGCTTATCACATAAAATCATACGAGAAGGAAGCATGGACCCAGAAGAGCCTCCTGTCTTTATATTACACGGACTCTTGAGTGGAAAACGTAATTGGAAAAGCATCGCCAAAACCATTGGAAATATGACTAGAAGAACGGTAATCACTGTTGACTTGAGAAACCATGGCGGTAGTCCACATGTGAACTCCCACAAATATGAAGATATGGCTGCAGATATACTACAATTGTTTCGAAGGCTTGGTACAAAAAGAGCTAGTCTAGTCGGGCATGATATGGGCGGAAGAGCAGCCATGTGTGTCTCTCTAATAGCGGTGACAACTTTTATAAATTTATTTCAAACAATTAGTAAAATTATAGATATACGGAGGTGAATTTTAAGTAGGGTGTCATTATACAGAGTGGAAACTTTCAGTCCAGTGCAGTACCAACAGGAAAATGGTCTTAGGAGGCTATCCATAGTTTTTCGTGAAATATTATTATCAATCACGGATTAAAAAAAAAAAGTACAGTTGGCAAGAAAATAAGCATTTCACAAACATTTATTGGGAAAAAGGAACCAGTTTCAAAGTCGTTATTATTTTATTTCCAAAGAAAAACCAATCTTGTTAGTTTGTCGCTTCAGAAAAGGTCAATGGGAATTTTTTCAATCTAATTTCTTTATTCAGTCGACAAAAGGATTTGATTAACAAAAAAGGTAAGTTGGACTTAAAAGATGTATGGGAAAACATTTTTGCGATTTCTGACTGTTAGTACTCCAACGACGGTTGGTCGGATATAAGTATTTGATCAGTATTAAAAACAGAATGATCGACATAAAAAAAATTTGTTTCGTACAAAATGTAACTGTACACTTTGAAAAATCTGTGAATCAATAATTTATGGAAAATTTTTGATAGTCTCCTAAGACCATTTTCTTGTAGCTACAAGGTTAAGGTACTTCCCCTTATTACACCGCTGAAAGTTTCCGTCCTGTATATCTGTTCTGATATAGTTTTTGAGATATAAACAGATTTTTTGTAGTTATAAAAAATAAACCACGAAATAGTCAAAAATAGCCATCTAACCAAACATTAAACCGTGCCAAGCCATTATTGAACAAAGAAGAAGAACCAAACATTATTGATATTATTGACATATCGATTCGTTAATGTTTATCATAATGACATCTCTATGTTTTGTTTCCCAAGCCATAAAGTAAAAACAAGTGATAGCACTGTGCTTCATTGTCATTTATCGTAATTAGAATCCGGAGTTCAAAAACAGTTTTAGTCGTAATAAATAAGTTGTAAGTATAATATATCCCTAAGCTCAATTTACTATTAAATTCACCTCCCGTATATTATTTATAGGGCACCCTAACGATTTCATAATACTAATACAGTGTCCAACGATTTATTTTCTTTTTGACGTTTGCACGCCCATCACCTTGCACTTTTGACAATAAATTTCACTTGACGTAATTATAATACCTACTTCATTGTTCCAAGCGACGTAAGTCCTAACAGTACCGTTTTGTAAGTTATTTAATGCATAAAGAGTTTTTTGCAGATATATGGGACTCGCCGCTGCTACATAAATGGGTGCAACTCCACACCTAATTAATAAAGCGAGTTTGTTTGTTTTGTACCTGACTCACGGCCCGGCGGCTGGCTAAATCTATAACACGATTTATGTTCTTTTGATACTGGGATTGATTCGGATCTTTAAATAAATAAACGGGGTGAAATACTCTAGTAATTAGTTTTTAATGACTTAATTTTTAACGTAAATGTGTTTATGTGGAAATGACTTGTGTTTCTGAAATTAAGTTATTATTATAACATGTATGTCTCTGCAGACCACGGCTGTAAAATTAGCCCGGACTTTTGGAGGGCTTACGTGGAGCCATGAGAAGGCCATGTGTGGCGCCAAATGTGGCGTGACACTGACCGGCAATTGTCCTTGTCTACACTATATAAAAATGCACCCAAGGACAAGGCCCGGTAAGTGTAGGATTATTGTAGGGAATGAGAATAAAAGCTGCCGGGCTATTGGGGTGAACTGCTAGTGGTACTATGGGTCTGGGAATATGGGGACTGTGGCGTCTAACCGTCGCAATGTTCGGGGAACACTGAAAAATGAGTGGACGGTGACTCGCCACTCGCATGGGCCCCAAAAAATTCCATATAAGACAAGGCCAACATGGATGTGAGTGGCTAAGGGGTGTAGAGAGGTGGGCTGCAGGTTCACTGAAGCTACTTCCGACGTTATACCATTTATCACTTACACCTCTGGAGCTTGAGTCTTAGTTCGAGCGATCTCCACTTCCTGCCGGCTGGCTAAGGCAAGTACGAAGGAGGGGGGGCCTTGCTTTGGCCCTGGGAATCAGGTCAGGGGTGTCGCTACTCAACTAAGGCTTCACCACAAAGCCCCCCTGCGGGTTATTATTATTATAAACTATAAACTTTCGTCATCATATCTAATTTTAAGCGTAATTAATCGTCTTGACATTAAAATGGGCTGCTACTCAGATATGCGGCACACGAATTTTAATTTATAATATACTTATATATATTATAGAATTTTTCACTAATGTTATTGTAATGGGTTGTCAAAGGTCGCGACCAGTGACTAGAACAGTAATTTAGGTTAGGTTAGGTTAGCTTCAGTCTTCTTCCCCACTCTACCACCCCGCTACTTAAACGTGTATCAAACATCTACAGGCTTACCTGAAAATATTTTAATTAAAAGAAACACGGTATTTATTTAGATTCAAAAAGTCAATTTAAGTATATACTTAGTCTGGCCATAAATACTGTTACAATTTAAAAGAAACAAAATATTACATTTGAATTTGGAATCTGTCATTTTTATATGATTGTTCATTGTGTTTACTCATTTTGGCGCCAATACATTGTACAACATTTTGCGACATTAAAAAGGAGTGGGGCGATAAAGAGAACCGAATCGCTGTGATTGCGTTACACAAAGTAGGTATGGAGCCAAATGCAATTTTTAAAAATCTCTATACGCTTGGTATTAGTCAAATGTTTGTGTACCGGGCTATTAATAGGTAAACAGAGACCTCCTCTGTTTATGACAGAAAAAGATCTGGCCGTCTAATGTAGTGTTCGTACGAAAAAGGTGGTCATAGCAGTAAGGGAAAGAATTCGAAGAAATCCTGTCCGAAAGCAAAAGATTTTATCTCGGGAGATGAAGATATCACCTAGAACCGTGTCGCGTATTTTAAAAGATGACTTAGGATTTGCAGCCTATAAGAGACGCACTGGTCATTTCTTAACTTAGAATTTAAAAAGAATAGGGTGGTAAAATCGAAACAACTACTGAAGCGGTACGCAAAGGGAGGTCACAGAAAAAAATTGTTTACGGATGAGAATTTTTTTACAATTGAGCAACATTTTAACAAACAAAATGACCATATTTATGCTGAAAGCTCTAAGGAACCTTCTCAATTAGTCGATAGAGTGCAACGTGGGCATTATCCGTCTTCAGTGATGGTTTGGTGGGGTGTTAGCTATGAAGGAGTGACTGAGCCATATATTTGTGAAAAAGGTATCAAAACATCGGCACAAGTGTATCAAAATACCATTCTTGAGAAGGTAGTTAAACCCCTTAACAACACCATGTTAAATAACCAAGAATGGTCCTGCCAGCAGGACTCGGCGCCGGGTCATAAAGCTCGGTCTACGCAGTCTTAGTTGGAAACGAACGTTTCGGACTTCATCAGAGCTGAAGACTGGCCGTCGTCTAGTCCCGATCTTAATCCGCTGGATTATGATTTATGGTCAGTTTTTGAGAGTACGGCTTGCTCTAAACGCCATGATAATTTGGAGTCCCTAAAACAATCCATACGATTGGCAGTGAAGAATTTTCCCATGGAAAGAGTGCGTGCTTCTATTGATAACTGGCCTCAACGTTTAAAGGACTGTATTGCAGCCAATTGAGACCAATTAGAATAAGATTTTTATATTTTAAATTGTTTTATATTTATGTATTAAATTAACACACTGTAAAACTTATAAATGTTATTTGCAATAGCAAACAAAATGCTTTGTTACAATATTTATGGCAATACTTAGGTATACATACTTATTTATTACGCAACACAGTATTGTTAGCAAATGCTAAGGGTGCACTAAATTGATTAAAATGTATTGACAAAGAAACTCGATTTTGATATGAAATAGAATTGGTAATGCTTTATGGCATCACGAATTGATCAATGACCGACCTGTCAAAAAGAAAATAAATCGTTGGACACGGTATATCTTAGTATCATTTAAGTTCGTTACCTTTAAATAGTTACTGTTATTTAATTTCTCTTTTCACTTTTCTATTTATGTATTTAAGTGACATCACTTTTTGAAGGTAACGAATATGATTACCTTACATTACTAATAATAGACTTTTTAATATTATTACGAAAATCTCTATTCCAAAATTACTTTCTTTTAATCCATTGTTAAGTTAATCGTCCTTTAAGTATCGAGTCTGGGAGTGAATATTTATGTAGTTTAATGACCGATTCCCATATCTTACCGACCTATATATAGGTTAAAATTTGACTTAAGCTCCATAGAAGTAATATCAAAATTCAACCGATAGTAAGCCAAGTTAATAAATACTAAGATATAAGGACCGGAATCCATAAAAATTCCTCGTGTATCGTGTATCGAAACAGTATTAAAGTTTATTACACTAGAATTACAATATCAAACAAAGTACACTAATTTCGGATACAGAAAACAGCTCTAAAATGGCGATCCGTTGCCGAGCAGCAATTCTTCTTTCAGAATTCCCCTCTCCGTAAAACATTAAATGTCCTGGACATCTATTCGCATTGAATATCACTCGCATTCTATCCTTCTACTGCTCGAGCAGGGGGTATTCAAGGCAGATTCACTCATTCATTCATTGAATTCACTACCGCCATTCGACTTGATTAACAACTTTCGGTTATTTGACCTCCGACATCCGTTTACTCAATAATCAAACTATTTTTCTTATAACAAACAAACGAGGTTACTACAAACTGATTTCTAAAATACAACTTAATATTCAAAATAACTAATGAATTTTACATTAGGTACCCCAACTGATCCAATTTACACAGTTTATATCTGTTTAACATTCAGGCAGTAAAAATAGTATCTACTAGATATTTAAAAATTAACAAACAATGTTTATAATTAACTTTTTGATCATATTTTAGAAATATAATCATTTAGGGCAGGGCTTCCCAAACTCATTTTAACTGTGGCGCCCTTGGGAAGTTACCATATTTTTGCAACGCCCTGGCCTTCTTGCTATACATTAAGGCTGGCTTCACAGCTATTACTTACTAGTTGTAGTTCTAACCTAACAACAATTCGTCAGAAAAACTCCAAATAGCATCTAAAATTTTTATCAGAAAAAAATGCGTATGGCGCTCACTTGACTCGATCGCGTCACAGACAGCCAACCTATTTAGATCGCCTCAAGACGCCCCTAGGATAATACCGCGGCGCCCTAGGACGTAGCGACACACAGTTAGGGAAGCCCTGATTTAGGCAATAACATAACAATCAATAACCAGCAACTATTTAAAGCTTTTAGCGATTGGCGCTTATATTATGTACGTCTGTCGTCTTACCGCCCACCTCGTCTTTCGCTTTTTTTCAAATACTTTTAGGTCTAAAACGATGAAATTTTGAAATATATGTGTATTCAAATAGATTGAATACACATTTTTGTCTAATATCCCGATATTCCGATACACAATGCAATATTGAAATTGAAAAATAAATTTAGGGAAAACAAAAGGCTAAACAGATACAGATAGACAGCGGTGTGTGGAGCATGGTTAGAGAGGTTTAAAAAAAAATCATAATAATTTTTATATAAGTCAGTAGTGGTAAAATATGCGCCCTAAGTCATAAAATATGTATTCTCACCCCTTTTAACTTTCTAACCATTCCATTCCTCTTAATATTCAGAAAAAATAAAGTACATAGTATATTGTATAAAAATACTTAAAAAAAAAATCCTTTGTTGATTTATTATTTGAAATAACCCATGTCTTTTCAATTAAATGTTTTTATATATAGTAGGTAGGTATTATTTTCTATACCTCGACTAGAAGGATTCCGTTCAATGTACCACCTATATGGAATGATACGCTAATTTAAAAAGAAACACCATCCCGGCACTATATCGTGAGGGCTACTAAATAATGACGGTCAATAATTACAATACAATATACTTTATTGTACAAAAATGTTACATAAAATCAAGATTATTAATATACAAGGTCTTATTGCCCACGGTGATTTCTTCCAGACAACCTTTGAATAGAGTACAAGAAGGACAACAATAGTCGGTAGTTGTTAAACCAGCACTTGTTACACAATAAATACAATAATTACATCCATGTTGTAAACGAAATACAAGCTAAAGAATTAATATTTAAATATACACGGCTTCAAAGCCTAGAAAATCGACGCCGGCTGGCCAGTTTATCGGTTTTTACAGGATTCATTTCAGAGAATGTGCGGTTAAACTGATTAACCTGATTCTCTCTACACCATTCAACCTTCGGATGACAAGTCGCTCTGAACCTGCCTCCATGTTCCTACTGCGTACGGCAGAGTGGAATGCGCTAACAGAGTCGGTGTTTCCCAAAAAGTGCAATCCGGCTATCATCAAGTCTCGTGTGAATAGATATTTTCTAGACAAGCGTGCTCAATATTCGACTGCATCATTGTCCGACAATAGGTGTAATCGTGGTCAAACGCGAACTTACTTCTCACATTTTTTTTATTCTGGCTTGAATGGTCATAATCATATACAGCGACATAAGGCGACTAACGTCGTCATTAGGCCATCCGCACCTATAAAATTTTGATTTGTACTATTTTCAGCCTCAAAAAGTAGCAGGTCTATTAATTGTAGACATTTCTCCTCTATCGACATGTTCGCAGCTGAAAGACGAATATATAAAAATCTTAGAAGCAATGAAAGCTGTAAAATTTAAATCGCAAAAAAAAGTATATAAAGCGAAAAGGGAAGCAAAAAAACAATTAAAACCTATTATTACAGACGACGTGATGATGAATTCGATTCTTTACAACATTAATGTAAAGGGCGATGGTGTTATAGGCTGGACATGTAATCTGGATATATTGATCAAATACTTCAAACACATAGCATCATTTCCTAAGAGTATTAAAGGAAAAAAATATTCAGGACCTGTATTATTTGTTGGAGGTCAACTCTCTGATTTTCTTCCGTAAGTTTCATGTAATTTATTTGTAGCGACAGTAGAGACAAAAATAACTAAAGTAAGTATGTACATGGTATGTACACAAAACTTGTTACACATGACAAGCAATGTTTCTTGACACTGATCGTCATCTTAAATGTATGTATATATATATATATATATATATATATATATATATATATACTCCTTTAAAATGGTCATATATTTCGCACGTTCAGTTTTTTATTATTTAATTATCCATAGTCCTGTAATGTATGTAAGTGCATAACTTGCGAACGACTTTACCGAATTTGATGACATTTTTTGTGTGTGAAATTGTTTTAGTGGGTTTGTTAGTTGGTTGGATGATTTAGATTTACAATTGGAACCGGTAGGTGACGCTGGGGTCGGGTCCGAGATTTTTATTTTTACAGGACAACGTCTACCGGGACCGCTAGTTTTTAATATTGTAAAAATGAAGTAATGTTAAGGGTTTTCCGATTTATATAGCCAATAAAATGAGCGCTGAATGTTATGGTACCTTTTTGTAACTGAAGTTTAAAAATATATTTTCAGTGTACATACATAAGTAATACTCATGTACAAATCAAACCTAAAAACCACATATTCTTCAGCGACTTTTTAATAAACTCAATAGGATATTCGAAAATTGTGAAAAATGTCCGCTAATTAGCTTTTGAACTATGAAGTGAAAATTTCTAAAAAAATATGAGATTATAGACCTTCAAAAATACTTTCCGGGAAGAGTTTTTTTTTTTAGTCTCCTTCCTCCGCTTTAGGTCAGGGCAGAGATCGTTTGTATTTGCATTGCCCCATATAGACAATGATGACGATATCAATTTTGTTACCGTCCGTGAATTTTCTTACCGCTTGGTGACGGTGGCTATCAACCTCGGTTTGGTCTACTAGATACTTGAACTGCAGCTCTATATGCTCCGCCGGGTGGGGTGTTAGTGAGTAGGCAACCCTCCGCTCGGCTTTCCTATCCCCAAGCGCTGGCAGGTCTATTCCTCCCTTTGCCTCATAAAGGGTAGTGACCTCCTGAATTCGGAGGGAGTATTCCTGCGAGCACCATTGACGAGTTTAGGGAAACCGTGCGGTAGGCCTTGCACAACTTCTGGGCGAAGCCCCGTTGTACAAAGCCTAGCTGCTTCCTCACCCCTAGCTTGGCCGTAGCCGGAGCCCAGGCGCTTGCTGCGTACATGACCACCGGTTCTACAACAGCGGTATATAATATATGGATCTCCCTACCTCCGGATGTAGGCCCCAACTCACCTTGGCGGCTCTAGGCAGCTGCTTGTAGACGCCCAACGCCCGCGAGCAAACGTTGCTCATGTGGGCGTTGAACGTCGACCTGCTGTCTATGGTGAGCCCTAGGACCTTTACCTGCTGTAACATGCCAATGTCAACCCCGCTCATGCTCAGTCATGGGGTGTCGTATTTAAGTCTCCGCGTTAATACCATTGCACAGGTTTTGTGCGGTGCGAATTTCAACTTGTTCCTTACACCCCATTCCTGGACATAGGCGAGCGTGGCATTGGCCTGTTTCTCCACCTGAAGTCCGGCGTCCCCGTCGTACACCAGCACCACGTCGTCGGCATAAGTGTGGTGATGTACTCTTCGCTCTTCCAGGCCCTGTAAGTGTGGGTCGAGCAACAGATCCCAGAGAATTGGTCCCCCAATTGACCCTTGTACGCAGCCTTTCTTTGTGGCCCTGGTGACCTGCTCCCCAGCGTATCTGACAGTAACAAGTCTATTCTGCAGGTAACTGCTCAAGACCCTCTGGGTTAATTTACAGTTAATTTCAGCTAGTCGGATCTTAATCTGCGGCCACCAAGCGCTATCGAACGCTCCCTCTATGTCCAATGAAACCAGAGTTACAAGTTTCTTTTCCGTTAACTTTCCGCGTACATGGTTCATTAGATCATAGAGGGAGTCCTCGGTGCTTCTTTGTGGCAAGAAATCGTACTGTTGGGAGCTCATGCTAGGCACCAGGTGCCACCGCAGTCTCGCAAAAATCAGCTTCTCGAACAGCTTTCATATCACTGGTAGAAGGCCGATAGGCCTATAGGACTTCGCAGTGTTGTACACTGTCTTCCCCGGCTTTCTCAAAATAATTACAGTTGCCTTCTTCCATTCTCTTGGAAAGTACCCCAGTTCCAAACATTTGTTTTCCAGTGGCAGGAAGAGTTCTGGTGCTTTTACTACCGCGTAAGCACATATGTCCGAGGTGATACCATCCTCTCCTGGGTCCTTTTTGAGATTGAAACTCTTCATCGCGTTTTTCAGTTCGCTGAAAGTAAACGGGGTGTCCGTTGAGTAATTTTTGTGATGTGTATTTCGCATTATGTTCTTTATATAAGAAGAATTGGCAAATCAGCATCCAAGTTCAACACCTTCAGTGGACATCGTCATTAGATTAAGACATTACTGCCCTTTCATAAAGCAAAAATATTTGGCGGAAAAAAGATATTCAAATTCATTTTTTTTAATTCAAAACAAATTTCACTGGAGAAAACTTTTTGAAAATCATACATACTTGCACAGCTAGGGCTTCGCAATGTGTTACTGCTTTTAAAGAGAAAAAGCGGCAAGAAACTCCCCAGCAACACGTCTAGCTAAACATTGTTTTTCTTATTCAATTTATATCTCAAGCTATTTTTGTTTATAACTTTTATACAGAAGTATGTTACAGAATGACTCTTCGAAGAATTAATGGACATGTAGCAAACAGTGACTACTCAGTAAGACAAGACACAATAAAAGGAAAGAAGAATATTATTATCGTTATAATAATGCCAAGACGTACTAAAAGTTTATACTGCAACATAATCTCCATAATTTCCCTACATGCTTGGCAAGATACAAGCGTTGTACTGTCGTCTATGGACGTTTGCAGCACTATGGGCGACGTCAGCCTCTAGTATGCGATAGAGAAGATGGGATTGGAAGTATGGGGAAAGGGAATGAGATAGAAGGAATGGAATAGAAACATGTTGTAATTTGGACAACGGGATTGAAAATAGGATAGGCTACTCTTATGCCAGAAAACGAGATAAGTTTGTACAACATACAGATCCTATGTTGTGTCAAAGAACAAAAAGAATAGATTTATCAAGAAAGATAGAAGTTCTCGAAAACGGACTGACCCAGAGCTGTATGAGCCACAATAAAAACTTTTAAAATAATATCCACCTAGGCTGAACACGTGGCTTATGTTCAGTTTACGGTTATCTTAAGAGGCCTATTCACTATCCTGTATGGCAGTCCTCCACTAGGGAAGCTTGCAAGACTCGAGAGGCATTCTGCTCTGTGTTGCCGGACGCAATGCAGCAACAACATTCACAATCCTGTATTATGCGGCGGACTGCCGCGTGCCGGATAGCGAATGGGCTTATATACCCCAACCCTACCAAATGTTTTAATTATTGTTCATTTCCAGACCAGAGGATTTAAATGGAATCCGCGAGATGTTCCCTCGGGCAGTTATCACGTACATTCCTAAAACTGGTCACAACTTGCAGGTGGATGATCCAAAATCGTTTTTGGAACTCGCCATAGCTTTTATTAGAACTAATCATTAATTAAATTATTGTTTAAAATAATAAAAATATTGCTTTTTCAAATGATGATAGTGAAAACCATCCATTTACTATAGTTTCGATTCACATTGTATCATAAGTTTATTTATCAGTAGCAGGTTGTAGTAATACCATGGAAGATAGTATTCTTTTTCCATGGTAAAACTGAACATAGATAAAACTTATAAAAACTTTTATATACTTGTATATTATAAATTAGGCTCTTAGGCCCCAATTACACTATCATATATTGATCATCAGTGCCGTAAATAGCCTTTTATGCACCCTATGCGAGCTTCCATAACTGAGCCCTTGTTTTTTTTAGATGTTATAGGTACCCACCCTAGCTAGAGCAGTGCTATGTATAGGCCTACTT
This sequence comes from Dendrolimus kikuchii, assembly GCA_019925095.2. Taxonomy (NCBI): domain Eukaryota; kingdom Metazoa; phylum Arthropoda; class Insecta; order Lepidoptera; family Lasiocampidae; genus Dendrolimus; species Dendrolimus kikuchii. The sequence continues at coordinate 7,071,154 of CM034406.1, read as the reverse complement.
TATTTCATTCAGGGTGATAAAATAACGCACAAGGACCTTGGTGTTTATTGGTGGATCAATTATCTAACATTTTGGAAGAAAAATCTATTTTTTTAAAGAACTAGAACGCAAATACGTTCGTGCGCTGCCAAAAAAAATTAGCACGATATTTTGTCTTATTTACCAGACGTTTTTGATGATACTGGCACGTATGTGTTGGAATCGAGCACTAGGGGCGCAGCGGGAACTTATCAGGAGGAAACCGAAAAAATAGTAGTCCTGCCTGGTCTGGCTATTCTTGCGCCCCCTAGATTCTGCGCCCTGTGCCTCGGCATCGGTGACAACTCCCTATTTAGGGCACTGTTTATCATATAAATATGATCTCGTATCTGACAAATTCTATGATCATATTTAAATGATGCTGTTCGTCAGTTTTACATATTACACTTACGGTCATATACACGTCATACTTTATCAAGATCACAAACTATTGATGAGATACTATGAAAATGGATAACGATTTAGCCGTTTTTTCCTTTGTAATGAGTGTAATTTTAATCATTGCATTTTAAAAAAGTAGATAAAAACGATTAAGAATAACAAAAAAAGACGTATTTGGATTAGATCATGGGTAGCATGGCTATCAGAGAGAGAGAGAGAGAGGAGTCCATAACACCTTACTCGAAAAACTTAGATTCGAAGATACAAAGTCTTATAAAATATATAAGATCAAGTAAATAAAAAAGTAGTAAAAGTAAATAAAAATCAAGGAAAATATATAAGTGAAAATTCTTGCATTTCGACGCCATTTTAGAGGTTAAACGGATGATATGATCATATATTTGTATGCTTGCTGTTAAGTCAATGAAGATCCCTTAACTATGCTCATAGAGAATATTAATCATATGTACTTAGTTATTACACCGTCATAGGTTTTTCATATAAAAATGACTCGTATTTCTATGATTATATTACTATGATAGTCTAATTGGCCCTTAGCCAAATCTAGATGAAAAGGTTAACCATGAATCATGGAAGAAGATTTTCCAAATACCTACCATAAACAGAGCTGTTAATAAACAATAATTTTCGAAGATAATTGAACTGGCTTTTAAACTAAATTGGCATTCATTCGTCGATAATGATAGCTATCAGTTTATTATAAGTACTAAAAGATTAATACAATACATTTAGCTATTGCAGAATCGTGACTTTCAATTAGTAATATCTTTGTATCTAATCTTTCATATTAATACAAAATTGTGAAAGAACTCATTTGTTTGGATGGCTGTTTGCTCCCTCTTTGCGGTCTTTATGAAGAAATTATATTTCATCACATTTCGTAAGTTCCCGCGAGGTACAAAACCTAAAGACGGAAAATGTCTTCTAACGTCTGTGTCCAGTACCTACAGTTTTAGATATAAGCAAACGGAGTTACATGAGCTACATGTAACTAAGTAATACCTACCTAATCTGTGCATGAAAGTTGATAAGAGTACGTATAGATACTGTAGAGACCGCAGATGAACATAGAGCAATACAAATTTGTAACTTAAACGAGAAAAGCTATATGGAAAGCCCGAGCAAATTATAACGAAAAAGTGATATAATACCTACAACCTATTTACAGTCGATCTTTTTTCAGTTTCTTTGTCAATTAAAATTCAATACTTTTTTATCTCTTGTTTTTATTATGCCCACAGCAATCGGGCAAGTGGTAAGGAAAGTGGACAGAGGGAGTAACAAAAGTTTAAATAAGTTGCGTTTACATACTCGCGCTGCCCATTTCCCTCACCACTTTCCTGCTTGCTGCCATGAAAGTTAGCACCAAACGAAGGTTCAATTTAAAAGAAGAAAGAAAATATTTATGACTGTAGCCAAATGAGTCTTTTTTGACGTTAAAAATAACGCCAGCCGTTAATGAATAGCTATATATACATACATATGCTATCTGTCAATATTTAACGTTATTAACAATTAATAACAATATTACATTACGAATAACGCATTATACTCAACGCTACATCTGCGTGAAACGGTCGATAACTATAACATTATCCTACAATATTATACTAATTGACTTGCAGCTCAGCTAACCACAATCTCTCCATTAGTGGCTCCTCGTAGCTGTTGTGTGCGCAGCAGCCACACCCCGGTAACCACGTCATTGCGTGTGCTAAACCTAATGGAGGGGGCTGTGATCACCTCTCTGATCACAGCTAATTTATGGGAGGCCCCCCTGAAGTACATGAAGTCTGTTACGGCGCGGAAAGCGAGCACAGTCGATAGACAAACGCTATCGATGATCGCGACGATGCAGCAAGGTGATGTGATGTGCCTATAAGGGCATCAGCTAGGACCCTTTTAGTAGCTGGTGGCCATATCACTGCATCCTTCTATCTACCGATCGTACCGGTCAACCGGGCCATCGGACTCTGATAAATGAACAAGAGGGTTTTTTACCAGCGCAACTGCTTACTCACTTAAATCTATTCACGAGCAGATGAACCTTGACATATGCGGGGTGCCCTAGGCTGGACCGATCATCGATTAATAAGATCGAAGGTCTGCCTGTACTATAAAACTCCCCGCAGGGCAAAACATATAGTTCCGACAAGACTGGCCTTTGCAAAACTTGTAACTCAGAAAAAGTACAAAAATGTTTTCATTCGGAATTCAGCACCAAAACATTCGAAAAAGAGGTGTCTATTGAAGAACATTGGCATAATCTCTCGCAGTTGCTTTATGATGTTGCTCAGCGAGTAGTTGGCAAGACCAGTAAGAAAAACCAGGACTGGTTTGATGAATCCGATCCCAAAATCATGAAGCTTATAAATAACTTCAGACGCGTACTGCAAGATCCTTCAAGTACTGCACAACAAAAAGCACTCCAGCATGAGCTCAAATCGAAAGTAAAAGAACTTAAAGATCGTTGGTGGACGATGAAATAGTTGGAGCTGCAGCATCTTGCGGATACTAAGCAGAGTGGGTTATTCTTTGAAAGCCTTAAATCTATTTTCGGACCTAAATATAAAAAGATTTCTCCGATATATAATCGTAATAAATCTCGCCAGTTAACGGACCATAACGAAGTACTAAACCGCTGGGCAGAACATTTCAGTGATATCCTAAATCCTCCTAGTCATGGGGTGGACCTCGCATACATAGATTCTCTCGAGGCTCTACCAATATGTTCAGAATTAGACAAAGAACCCACTTCTGAAGAATTTGTATCTGCCGTCAATAAGCTAAAAAATGGTAAAGCAACGGGTTTAGACACTTTACCAGCTGAACTTTACAAATATGGTGGAGAATGTGTTCAAAAAAGTTTGTTCGAGCTCATTACCCGTATCTGGCAATCTGGAGTAGTACCCCAAGAATGGAAAGATTCTACAATCTGTAAACTATATAAAGGTAAAGGTGACACTTCGGATTGTATATGACCCATATAGGGGCATTGCTCTACTCAGCGCGGCTGGTAAAGTTCTTGCCCACATTATAAATCAACGGCTGAGTGCTCTATCAGAACATATATTATCTAAAAGCCAATGTGGCTTTCGTCCAGGCAGGGGAACTGTCCACTCCATCTTTGTCGTAAAACAGCTACAGGAAAAGTGTCTTGAACAACACCGCTCGCTTAACATGTGCTTGTCGACCTAGAAAAAGCGTTTGATCGGGTACCGCGATCTACACTCTGGACTGTTCTTTCAAAAGCAGGATGTCCGGATAAGCTTCTCTTACTTATTCGTCAGTTTCACGACGGTATGACTGCTAGGGTGCAACATGAGAACGACCTCACTAACCAAATATCAGTTACCAGTGGAGTTAAGCAAGGATGTGTGATGGCTCATACTCTCTTTGCTGTTTATTTCGCTGCGGTACTTAAACATTCGTATAATGAGCCCATGGGACAGATTATTCTTAGTGTCAGATGCGGGAAGAGCGTCTTCGACTTGTCAAGATTTAGAGCCAAAAGATCGGTACAAGAGCTGTCACTCGTAGACGTACTTTATGCAGATGACGTTTACTTGATGGCCAATGATGTTAGTAGCCTGCAGATGTTTCTGGATAACCGGGATAGATCCTGCCGACGATTTAGTCTGGTTATAAGTGTCTCCAAATCACAAGTACTGAAACAACCGCCACGTGGAACTACATCTGACCCTACACCAATATATCCCAGCGGCCGGACACTAGAGGAAGTTTCCTCTTTGAAGTACCTAAAGTGTCAAGTGTAAGTAAAGTGTCGCATTTTTAGAAATAAATATTTTCTTTCTTTCTTTCTTTCTTTTACCTTAGAAGCTCTGTGCGTACTGATAACAAATTGGAAAGAAAAATTTCTTCTCGCATCGCAAGAGCGGCTGCATCTTTTGGCAAACTCCGTCACAGAGTTTGGGATTCGCATGAGATTCGGCTACGTACAAAGATCTCTGTCTATAAAGCAAATATATTGCCAATTCTACTTTATGCTACCACTATATGAAACGTGGTGTCTCTATAAAGCTGATATTAGGCGCCTCGATTCTTTCGACATCAAGTGGTTAAGATCAATCCTTCATGTGAAGTGGCAAGACCGAATATCTTAATAATATCTAACACTGAAGTGCTGCGGCGGAGGAAGCTAAGTGGTGTGGAAGCAATGCTTATACAGAGACAATTGAGATGGTGCGGCCACGTTGTACGCATGAAAGACACTAGAATGCCTAAAGCTTTCTTTTACTCACAGTTTAAGGACGGAAAGCGCAAATCTGGCGGTCAATTTCTGCGTTACAGGGACGTACTCAAGCGCCATTTGTCTGCATGTGACATCCCAAATGACGGCTGGGAAGACCTTGCTCTACAAAGAAGGGAGAGACGTAATTCTATTGATATGGCTGTTGCTGCCTTCGAAACGCAGCGCGTAGAACACTGACGAGCAACGCCTTATCAAAAGGAACCGCCCTAAAATCTCCTACAACTATACATACGACTCATCAGGAAGGCTGTATTGCGCTCCTTGCAGAAGAACTTTTAAAACCAAATTTGGTTTCGCTTGTCACCTGCGCTCGCACAGCCGGACTTGACAAGGTTCGCCGTTGACCGATACGTCAAAGAGGACTATTATTATAACATTATCCCTGATGAAGCAGTAGCATAAAATGTGGCATATCTGTAGTTTCCGTGACAATTGTCACAGAGTACATTCGATACCTGTTACCTCTCGTAAGAGAGTAATATGTTCCTTGCCTGTTATTTATGAATATATAGAGTTAAAAATCTCTTATCTAAAATTATTGAATGGAGATTTTATGTGCACTTATACATCGACATGTTTTGCTTTTAAACGGAGTACGCACAGTGTTAAAAATATCCAGCCGATCAGCTGTCGATTTGGTTCACAAAATCCACGGGAAGAATCCAAATGATAGCGAACCACCTGTTATAGTGATTCATGGCTTACTTGGTTCAAAAAAAAACTGGGAAAGTATGTGTAAAAGAATTGCACTAAAAGCGAATAAATCGGTAATAGCTGTCGACGTGCGTAACCATGGGGATAGCCCAAGTCACAGCTCGCATACGTATCCAGATTTAGCGTCAGATATTTCACAACTAATGAGCAAATTATTTTTAAAAAAAGCTAATATAATTGGACACAGTATGGGAGGAAGGACAGCTATGGTCCACGCTCTGACTGAGGTATTTTTCCTTCGTAAATCATAAGTTGTCATATAGTCTGAGCCATCAAAGAAACCCCCAGAGGCAGCGTTCCAATCGCCGTACTTAATTCTGCCAGAGTAATTATTTGTTAATCCGTAAATCGCTGTAGGTATTGCTGAATAATAAATACAAAATATTCCATAATTAAAACTGTAAATTTATTTCCTGGCTTACAAAGAAAATTCTATCAAATAGTGAGGCCGCCACTTTTTCGGTTGCCAGGTAATAGGGTTTTTTCCCGCCTGGATGGCTACCACCCCTGGTCTAGATATGGCGCCGTAACTACCTTGAGTTGCGTTCCGGCATTAGTGGCCACGTTCCAGTCTCTTTTTAGAGAGTACCTTTGGTATAACAAATGTCCATAGGCGATGGTAACCGCTTTCCATCAGGTGGGCCGTCTGCCTGTCTGCTGAACTCATGCAGTATAAAGAATCGAAGAAGATCGAAGATCGTTCCTTTATTTTTCGTGGGACTTCTTTTGTGGCGTGTCTTTAGCTAGACATTTGTACATATTTTTTATTGTATAAGTTCAGCAGACAGGCAGACGGCCCACTTGATGAAAAGCGGTTACCATCGCCTATGGACATATGCCACACCAAAGGTGCTACAAATGCGCTGCTGCTCTCTTAAGGGAGACTGGAACCTGGTCACTAATACCGGAACACAACTCAAAGTTGTTATGGCGACATATTTAAGACCAGGGGTGGTAGCCATCCAGTCGGGCAAATGCCCTACCACCTGAACATATAATAATTTCATGTACAAATATAGTATTATTTTTTCCATGGTGCAAATATTTGTTTTTCAGCCAGAAAAAGTTGTAAGTTTAGTAATCGTGGACATATCTCCAATATACAGGACAGGACATTTACATGAATTCATTTCTAAATTGTTGGATGTTATGAAAACAATCGATTTCAATGAGGTAAACAATTCCAATGAAGCGAGAGCATTAGCCAAAGATAAGATTATGGCTTCTAAACTTATAGAAAATGAAGAATCAATTAATTTCATTTTAATGAATATTGGGAAAAAATCAAATAACTCATTTGGTTGGATGTGCAATATAAATGTATTGAAAGAGTATTTTCCAGTAATTGCCTCATTTCCATCTGAAATGACAGGTAAAACGTATTCAGGGCCAGCTTTGTTTGTTAGAGGTGGCAATTCAACATATTTGCCGTAAGTAATACAAATGATATGGAATAAAATCATTCAAGGTGGCTAAATAAGAGCTATACAACTAATTTTATCAAACTGATTAGATTATAAACATAAAAGAAAAGATTTTTTTTAATGCTTTGTAATTAACTACATGTGGAATATAACATGTGCCAATTCCTCAAGAGCATGACAAATGCGCGCTATTTTAATTATATTTTCACACTCTTATGGCGTTATCACAGTAACTGCATTTTGGATATTCTGTTTTTAAGTGCTGATGATTTATCGGCCTGTGAGTATAGACACTTCCGTTTAAGTAGCCCCACAAAAAAAATCTGGAGCTTGCAAATCCGGTGATCTTGGAGCCAACAAATGTCATCACTCCTTGAAATTAATTGTCCTGAAAATATTCTTAATATTTCGATTGTGTTACGGGCGGTACGATATGTAGGCCGATCATTTTGGAATTACATGTTTTTCAACTGATTCATTAGATGATTCAAAAAATTATGGATCATTTCACAATAACAATAGTCATTTACGGTTACAGCAGCAACCGTAGCATCTTTGAAGGAGTATATTCCGAAGATTAGTCGCTGAATTGAGAAGAAAGTATTAATAATTAAAACACGGATTTCAAGTGTAATGCTCCACATTGAATGCCGTAGCTACACAAAATAATTGTCACCGACCAACTGTCAAATTTGCTGCTGAAATAAAATGGCGGCAGAAAATTGTACACCTCTTATTTTGCCACCTGTATAATAACTTTGGACATATAGGGGGGGGGGGGGGGGATATAGGGAGAGCTACTACCAGGAGGCGCTGAAACTCTGCAAATATGTGTCCACTGTACTTTGGTAGTGAGTACATATTTGTGGCTTTCGGGATTGTGATTCTGGGGCCTTGGGGGATTGGGGGGGGGCTCTTCACGTGTGGGTATCATGGTGAGAGCGTGCTGTACCTCGCCTGTCTGTTCCTACTCTGGTGGAGGTAGGTCACCACTAAAACTCTCCGTGTACCTTCCATTCGCGTATAAGGCCCTGGGCTACGGGAAATGGCCATTGCTTGCTCCGGATTGCCCCTCACAGGGACCAGCCAAAACGGCCCCGTCCAGTGCCGGTGCAGGGCGCAAATTAACTCGCGGCGACGGAATGGGGACCACAGAACAACTCCACTCCCTCATTCGACGGCCTTAAATGGTGGCGAATGCTATCTTCGGTCTCGCGGCTGGCTTGTACTTGGGGCAACGTATCAACGTTGCCATCCAATTCGATGCGATGCGGTCAGAGATTTGGGAACGCTCTCCACCAACAGCGATTTGAAGTAATTTGTATACTTATAGATTTGTTTTGTAGGTTTAGTTTTATTTATAGTAGGCACAAATTGTACCTGCGAATTCGTCCGCGTTAAACTTTTTTTCGCGGGAACCTAAAAAAACGAAGCCTAAGTTACTCCTTATAACATCAGCTATCTGCCAGTGAAAATTCCGTCAAATTCGGTCCAGCCGTCTCAGAGATTAGCTGGAGCATCCAGAAAGACAGACAAAAAAATTTAAAAATGATTTTTTGATACAAGTGCCATGTATACTTACATAATCATTTAGTAAAAGCTGTTATTTTGACGTTACAAACATACACTTCAATTTTATTTATCTCTATAGATTATTTAATTAATAATTAGTTGTGATTATTGCAACGAATTTATTTCTACTTAGGTTGTATTTTCTTTATTTTTTCTGAATATATCAATAGAAAATTAAATCCATAAAGAGGTCAATTACTGCAGTCTATAGGGCTATAGATACTTTGCTGACTACCAAGGATTGAAAAGAATGAAAAGTTAGTAAGTTATCGTAATACACAAGTTGTGAAAATTAAAGTTGTCTATTTGAAATTGAATTATTTAACATAATAGTCCCTAAAACGTTATTAGTGATACTCCAACTTCGATGGTTGCGAATCGACATTCGTTATTGCTCAATTGCCTTCTGCCTGGTAAATCAGGGGACTCTCCTCCTTCAGCGAGTGTATCATACTCGGCAAAGAGGAGACGGAGCGGGTACGTGGACGCACGCTCCTACTCCACTGCCGCTAAAGGAAAACATGCTGGAACCGGAGGGCACCATTAGTCCTTCGGCTGCCGTGAACGGGTGGCGTTGGTGGATCCTTAAGGAAGGGATCCCACCCGTCGAGATGGGGGCACGCCGATGTAGAATGCGCGCTCACCTCTTCTCTCGTGGGGCGCACCACACACTGGCCCACGCAATGAAAGTTGAAAGATGCCGGGGGGTGGCACCCCCGGCAACAAACGAGGCCGATGGCTAACCGCCTAACAGGGTCTTGCGGAAAGGTGAGGCCATCTATTCGTGGCCCTGGCATATGGGCGAAGGACGGAACACCGAGGGGTTTTAGTTGATATTCCGACTGGTGCCCAAATAGCACTCCATAGGGTTGCTAGTGCCACCCCAACGTGGCGAATCCCACATGCTCCCGCCGCTGTTAATCCTCAATCGGATTTCCCCTCGTTAAAAAAAAGTTAACCAGGAGACGAAGACATACTATAATATGAATACATATGTAGATATTTATTAAAATAAAGTATCGTTAAAAAAGATAGCCGCTAAAATAGTTAATATTACGTATTTACTACAATTTAGGGTAAATAGTTGGTAGAATACTTATTATAGTTAGGTTTCAATGAACATATTTTGCTTTCAGCCCTGAAGATATAGTCAGAATTAGAGATTTTTTTCCTAAAGCAGAAATGATACAGGTACCGAATGTGGGCCATAATGTTCACGCAGAAGATGCTGCTACTTTTTTGGATATAGTGGTAAATTTTTTGAAAGGAAAATAACTACTTACATTAATATCAAAAAATTATTCGAATAAAAATTCATTCATTAAATGTATAAATAATTAAAATTCCTTGTAAATGATAAAAGTAAATCACATATGGCCGATTCTCTCCCTTACTATTCATTCACTTGCCTTATCATCTGTTAAAGTTTGCTAGTTTATGGAGCTATTGTTAAATTTTAACTGATAGTAGGGCAAATGAACGGTCGGCAAGATATAGGATTAGGAACCGGGCCTTAATGGACTTTCTGATGGACTAACTTCTTATTATTATTATGGACTTATACGTGAAAAACGTAAGTTTTTTTTAAAGAGGTGACTCTATTAGGGACTCCATACTCGCGGAAGAACGCGAGAAAAGAACATGAGAACCAATTTCACATTCTAAATGTTGTATGTAGCGAGAGGTATTTGACATCTTCGGTAAACTAGATATGATAATGGAAACCATCGCTTGATTAGTAAAAATTAAAAGAAAAAGTTCTGTTTGATCCAAAGAAATGTAAAGGGTACACTGTCCTGCACGGCAGTCCGCCGCGTATAGCAGGACTATGAATGTTTTGCGTCTTTTGAGTCCTGCAAACACCGCCCGATTCAGAACTGCAATGCATAATAGTGAGTGGGCTTCTTTCTTCTTCTTTTTAATGTCTTAGCTTTTGACTTGTTCATTAGTGAAGTACCATTGACTGCCAGTGTCAAGTGTGAAAAAACCATAGAATCTTGTGAAGTAAAAGTAAATGTAAATGTAGATTTTAAAAAAACTCCTTCTCTATTTTACAGGTTAATTTTGTCACCACCACCATACCACCATAATAACACATACATACATACATAACTTCACGCCAGTTCCCTTGCGGGGTAGGCACGAACAACAGAGCGCCATTTAGGCCCATTCTTACACACCTCACTTGCTTCTTTGACATTCATAACTCTTGTCATGCACACTCGTCTGTTCTTAAGGCTCCTGACATCACCCTCCGCTAGTACACGATCAATTTGATCATGGAAGGTGTGTCGTGGCCTTCCACGACTTCTGCATCCATCCACTTTTGCATTGTATATCTGTTTAGTCATTCTTTCATCATGCATTCTTTCCACATGCCCGAACCACCGGAGCATTCCTTTCCTTACCTTCACCCCGACACTCTCTTTCAGACCACCATAATAACATACACAATATTTCATTACTTGTATGAATATTATATTATCTTTAAACATCCTTATCCATAATAATATTATAGATGCGAAAGTAACTCTGTCTGTCTGAACTCATTGCCGGAGTCTGTCTTTCCCGATACTTATAACCTGGGTGTCTTCAAGTCCCGTGTGCATAGGTACCTTCTAAGTAAGCGTGCTCCATCCTAGACCACATCTTCGCTCCACATAGGGCAAGATTGTGGTCAAACGCGAACCTATACTACATTAAAAAAAAAGTATATATAAATATGTATAAGCAGCATAAGTACACCACGTATATACATCACTGAAGCTGTAATACAAGTAAAAATATTATTCTGTCAGTCAGCGTAACTTACACATTTAAAATATTATAAATATTAGAATGTCGGGTAAGAAGGAACCCAGTCCCCATTTTATACGCCAGTGTAACCTTGAGCAACATCTGTCTCCAATTTAATTGTCTGCGTGACTAGGATCGTATAGTTTTTAAAAATAATAACCCAACTCCACAAGAAGTTCGCAAACGGAATTCGCTTTCTTCTCTTTATGTATGGAGCTCATTAAAAAAACTACGTGCTTAAATAATTTTCGATATGCATGTTCCGTTAAAGATACTCGAAATAAAAAAACAAGTGCAGTTAGTTTGTCTTCCTCCAACCTCAGCGGCTGCTCATCAACATCTTTTTCGGGTTTATTACCAAGTTCAAGTGTGGCTTGGTTATCAGCTTGACCCAAAAGACGGGTTGGAAGTTGGTCGATAATACATTAGAACCAGTTCAAACTTTACTCCCACCTGCGCTGTATACACTGCTAAATACATTTTTTTGCAATTGTAAAAAGGGATGTAATGCTAAATGTGTTTGCAAAAAAGTTGGACTGTTTTGTTCTGTAGCATATACAAATTGTCAAGACCGGTCGTGCAATTGAAGATCCATTTGATACTAACGAGGAGACATGCGATGTGTCATTATTGGGGCAATTTACTTGCACCCAGGATGAAGAAGAAGAACAAGGAGAAGAGGAAACAGAAGTATTAGAGTATTATGAATCACATGGATACATTTCCCGATAAAAAAAAATTCATTTTCAACCCTTGCCAATATCTTTAATAATCCAATAGTTTCAAAATTAAACAGAATTACAACAGATCCGTGGAATAGGTATACCGGGGAAACCACATTTAAAAAAATACGCTAAGTACACCACCTCAAAGGTATCGTGGAAACGTGTGCATATTATGACGATTAAAACTCTTCCAACTTTTTGAATCGTTATATCTCAAAAACGGTGGCTCTTAGGCAAAAAAATAAGACATTTTTTATAGATAATTATCTGATCTACAATTTTTGTCTGAGCTAATTTTATGACAAAACTTACCGTTTTGCTGAAAAACGCAATCAAACCCATTTTTGTGACCTTTGACCCTGAATAATTTTTTTTTTCTATGTATCGCATCGATCAGGACTTTTTAGATTTTATTTGTAATGGTGTTTTGAACAATCCTATCAATTTGAAGCTGGGTGCGAATTTTTGTAACCTCGGATGTCTAAATCACAGAACACCAGTACTCTCTAACGAGAGGTCTAAATTGACTGGTCTCGGATTACTAGGTATGTTCTATCTTTACTTTGAGATTTTATCAATAAAATTATGAGTTTTTGGCGGGAACTGGAAGGAGATGTTGTGCTGTGCAGTTTTATTTTCTAAAAATGTGCAAAATTACTCTAAAATGAACAATAGTTGCAGGATATAGATAGTTTTTGAGTAGTAATTATGTGTTTTGTGAGAAATATGAACTGTATAGACAAATGGGGCCGTTTTGAATTGTCACAAGAACTCCGTTAAATGGCACCAGCTGATAACCTACAGTTCAGCTGTGCTACACATAGGCTTAAGAAAATGAAGAAACAACATTGTAATCTAAGATCTGGCTGGCTTAAAAGCCTAGCTGCCAAGCCATAAACGTACCTAAATAAAAAAATCAATAAAATTATTTTATTGTCAATCAATTATAAAAACTTCAATGTCAAACTTTTCAAAATTCTCATGATCTGTTAGCAAAGTAGAATTTTACGAAAACAAAAATGTTATTAAATAAATTAGGTTCTAAAATTGTATTAACTAGTCTCATTAATCATTCTAAAATAGCACCAGTTTTATTTACAAGGAAGCTGGTGCTCAATTCAAATAATGCTGAAACAGTTGATTTAGCTTACGCTTCTTACGAAAGTACTGCTGACCCTGAGAGTTCCCGACCTCCACTAGTTATCTTGCATGGGTTGTTGGGATCAAAAAATAACTGGAATAGTATGAGCAAAGCGATACATCGAACTACAGGTAGAAAAGTGATCAGTGTAGACGCCCGTAACCATGGTGACAGCAAGCATTCGTCCCAACACACATACGTTCATATGGCTCACGATGTTATGAAATTACTTAAGAAATTAGAGTTGTCTAAAGTGTCACTACTGGGCCATAGCATGGGTGGTCGAACTGCTATGGTTTTATCTTTACTCTGTGTAAGTTGTATGCCGTTTTCTATATTCATATACAAATATATTATTACTTCAATTTTCATTTCATAATAAAATTAGAATTCAGGGAGCCTAAAGCGACCGCTGCACTTTTGGAGAGTTGTTTCGTGAAATTGACACATTTATAGGTATATACCAGTATATGGGCTTTAGTCTATAGTAGTGACCAGTGACTGGAACGGTGGCTTAGTTTAGATTAGGTTAGACTTTGTTATGTACTATGAAGGTAGTTCATAATTTAGCAGTCTGGATTTAGTAACCAACAAGATAACAGTGAGTGCTTATTAATTCGTAACATATTACAGCCAAAGCCAGAACAGGCTGGTCACCATCTTCGCTATATAATGAAATTAACAAATGAAAAGTGAATATCTCAAGAACTACATATCTTTTAGACATGAGGGTTACAGAAATGAAAAGTATTCCTCCCTTTCCACTCTGCGCCCCAACCTTCCCGCCCCCCCGCCCCCTACTTAAAATTCAGTGAACACTAACCTAAAGTTTAACCACAATGTTTTCTTAACTCTGCACTGTATTCAGGTAGGCATTTTATGTCCCATGATGTCAAATCAGCATTTTTGCCTTCTACCCTCTTTATTAAAACCTGGTGAAGGTAGATATTTATTATCCATATAGATAGTCTTCAGTCATAAAGTGATAGTACTACCAGCTTTTCTACTTTTTTTCTAATAATTATATCATAGACATAGTAACTAAAGAATCAAGTAAATGAGATTGTACTTACTGTTAAGTAAACTATATTCTGCATAAACCAAAATTTCAGGGATAAAAAGTATCCGTTCTTTATCACAAATGTCTTATTATTTTATGAAACTTCATTGCTCATAAGCTAAAAAATAGGACAAACTTTCTAACAAAATTCTTTTCTTAATTTTATTTTATGAATATTATTAAAGCATAAGTATTAATAAAAATCTTGTGATAAGTATTGAGTGCAGTTATTTAATTCTGTTTTCAGTCTGACCTGGTTTCTAGTCTGATTATAGTGGACATATCTCCAGTGAAAACAAGTCCACAGATCTTCTCAATGGCCAGCTTATTTGATGCAATGACAGGAGTCACCATCAGACCTGGCATAGCAATGTCAAAAGCACGAAAACTTGCAGATGAACAACTTAAAAGCATCACACCAGATGTAAACTTAAGGAACTTCCTAATAACAAACTTAGTACAAACTAATACAGGTGCTTACACTTGGAGAGTGAATATACCTGCTTTAAGGGAAAATTTTCAGTCTCATATATCATCTTTTCCATCTAATTTGAAAGGGCTGCAATATTGTGGACCTACTTTGTTTGTGGGAGGTTCCCTTTCTGACTATATTGGGTAAGGTGGTAAACACATTGATGGAATATAAATAATGTCTATAATATTATAACACAATACATAAAATTTTAAACATGCCCTGTCTGTAATTATGACATAACTAGAATTTTACCTGCTGCTGCACCGCTGGTTAAGCCTTGGTGTGTGCCTCTCATTTAAAGATTAATACAGGTTATAATATTGTATTAAATATTTATGTTAATAGTATTGGCCCTGGAAGATACACTTCAGCTTATATCACAAATCCCATCTCACAGGAAGAAAATGATCTATGTCCAGTTTTGGTATGAAAACTACATATTTACAAAATTATAGCAAAACTAATATGATCAAAATTACTAAAATGTCCTATATGACCACAATGGCTAAAATGACCAAAATCGGCAAATTACTCAAATGACTAAAATGACCAAAATAGCTAAAATGGACAAAATAACTAAAATGACCTCAATGGTCAAAGTGACCATCATCCAAAATGGCCAAAATTTCCAAAATGACCAAAATGATCAAAATGGCCAAAATAGCCACAATGACCAAAATCACCAAAATGTCCAAAACGATCAAAATGGCAGATCACAAAACAAAAATACTTATCCTTCTTTCTGGGATAGCCTGTACATAAATTTAACTAATTATCTAGGCTAAAAAGTATCCCTTATCAACCCTCGGTATTAAAATTACATGTATACCGAGTTTCAGCCAAATTGTTCCAATAGTTTTTCCGTAAAAGCATAACAACCAGAAAAACAAATATATTTTTATCCCTGAAACTATCCCATTTTTCGGGATAAAAAGTATCCTATGCTCATCCTCGGCATCGGAAATATGTATATACTGAGTTTCAGCCAAATCTGTCCAGTAATTTTCCGTGAAAGCGTAACACACAGACTGACAGAGTTAGTTACTTTCGCATATTTAATACTAGAGTTTACCCCGCGGCTCCGCCGCGCGTCAAACTCTAGTGCGTGCCTCTTGTTTTAAGAGCAAGCGTTAATACAGGTTATATTGTATTGTATTTTTATGTTGGTGCTATTTGTCCTCGGAAGATTTACTTCATTTTATATCGCAAACTATCCCATCTACCGGGATGAATAGTATCTATGTCCATTTTCGGTATTCAGACAGACAGATCGAGTGAAAGTAGCATTTTTTTTAAAGATTATGATTTTTTATATCTATAAACTTGATAAATGATTGGTCCCCCATACAACCTTTAATACCCTATTTCAACCCGTTCTAGTTTTATTTATATAACTAAATATTGTGTAAACTACACAAACGACCAAAGCTACCAAATGTACTAAAACTGCGGAAACTACCAAATCTACCAACCAAAACGACCAAATCCACCAACCAAAACTACCACAACTACCTAAACTACCATAATTACCAAATCTACCAATCAAAACTACCACAACTACCAAAACCACCACAACTAACAAAACTACCACAACGACCAAAACTACCACAACTACCAAAACTACCATCACTACCAAAACTACCACAACTACCAAAATAACCGAATCTACCAAATCTACCAACCAAAACTACCATAACTACCAAATCTACAAACCAAAACTACCACAACTACCAAATTTTTGATATTGTGTATTTGGTGAGCAATAAAGTGTTATCTATCTATCTATCTACCAAATCTACCGAAACTACCAAATCTACAAAACAAAACTATCACAACTATCAAAACTACCACAACTATCAAAACTACCGCAACTACCAAAACAACCGAATATACCAAATCGACCAACCAAAACTACCAAATCTACAAACCAAAACTACCAAATCTACCACAACTACTAAATCTACCGAAACTACCAAATCTACAAAACAAAACTACCACAACTACTACAGCTACCAAAACTACCACAACTACCAAAACTACCACAACTGTCAAAACTACCACAACTATCAAAACAACCGAAACTACCAAAACTACCACAACTACAAAAATAACTGAATCTACCAAATCTACCAACCAAAACTACCAAATTTTTGATATTGTGTATTTGGTGAGCAATAAAGTGCCATCTATCTATCTATCTACCAAATCTACTGAAACTACCAAATCTACAAAACAAAACTATCACAACTACCAAAACTACCACAACTATAAAAACTACCGCAACTACCAAAACAACCGAATATACCAAATCGACCAACCAAAACTACCAAATCTACAAACCAAAACTACCACAACTACCAAAACTACCACAACTGCCGAAACTACCAGATCCACAAACCAAAACTACCACAACTACCAAAACTACCACAACTACCAAAACAACCGAAACTACCAAACTACCAGCATAAACTACCGAAAATAGCAAAACTACCAACCAAATCTGCCAAACAAAACTACCTAAACGACGAAATTGACCAAAATAAACAAAATGACGAAAATGGCAAACCACAAATAAAAAACCTATCCTAGTTTCCGGGATAAACTTTACATAAATCTCTCCCAAAATCTATCCCAGTATCCGGGATGAAAAGTATCCCTTGGCCACCCTCGGTATTCAAATTACATATGTACCGAGTATCAGCCAAATCGGTCCAATAGTCTTTCCATAAAGGATAACAAACAGAGAGAAAATATACTTTTATCCCGGAAACTATCCCATTTTCCGGGATAAAAAGTATCCTATGTTCATTCTCGGCATCGAAAATATATATATATATATATATATATATATATATACTGAGTTTCAGCCAAATCGGTCCAGTAGTTTTTACGTGAAAACGGAACAGACAGACAGAGTTACTTTCGCATTTATAATATTAATAGGGGTTAACAGGGATATACGACAGCTAATTTTTAGACTTAAGATCTGTGTGCTACTTTTTATCGCGGGAATTTTTGGAATTCTCGAATGATTTAAATTAATTTTGAAAATTGATTGATTAAAAAAAATCGAATTCCAATGCGATTTTTTCACTGATCGATAGCAAATCTTATGTAATAAAATGTTAATAAATACTTTTTATTCCTAGAATCCCGCGGCAATTTTCCCGGGAGTGTTTTAAAGTGGGTACTATACATAAAAATTAGCAGATTCGGATTCGATTGATAATAAAACAATAATTAAAATCCAAGACTTTTTATATTCTCCATGATTTCCTAACTTAAAAATCATGTGATATTAGGACTTACTTGTTATAACAGTTTCTATATTTATTAGAAATCTTTAGTACAGATGTATGTCTTTAGTAACATTATTAATCCCAGGTTTTTATTGGAATATTCGTAATTCATGTATTTTCGTACTAAAAAAATCCATTGCCCTGCTAAAAATACTCTTTGATTTTAAATACGGGAAAATAACTGCAATCTAAGTTACCTATCAAACTTACGACGAAGTTGCGGGTAAATCGAGGTTTACCAGCATTATTTATAATGTAATCTTTTTTTTTATTGCAGGAGTTCAGCAGACAGGCAGACGGCCCACTTGATGGAAAGCGGTTACCATCGCCTATTAACAGTTGCAACCAAAGATGCAACAAATGCGCTGCTGCTCTCTTAAAGGAGACTGGAACCTGGTCACCAATGCCGGAACACAACTCAAGATTGTTACGGCGACATACTCTAGACCAGGGGTGGTAGCCATCCAGTCGGGCAATTGCCCTACAATCTATAAAAGTAGCTTTTGCACGCAGCTGCTTTCACGTTAATGTAGATTTTGTCAACCAATTCATGTTTTTGCTACTCTTTGGGAACAGTACTTACCTATATATTGGATGAGAGGCTGATGATATGTATGCAAAATTTCATGATAATCAGTTGAGTAATTCAATTCAAATTTTTACTCCCAAATAAATATTTAATTTGTGAGTGAATACAAACTCACATTCATTTTTGTAGTATTAGTTGGAATATCAGCCGAAAAGTGAAGCACTGCTAGATTTGGGTCTCCCCATTTTTAGAAGAGAGTGGATGTGTACCCGTCAGTCTTGCCCAAAGCAATTAATTAATGGGTTTTTAACACATCAGTTATCTCAATGTGCAGGTTTCATCATGTTTATTTTACCATCAGCAACTGGCAATCTAACAATGGGCCGTTCCTATATCTTACCGCCCGTTTAAAATTTAACATAAGTTCCATACAACTAATGTCAAAATTCAACCGATGGTAGGGCAAGTGAATGAATAGTAAGATATAGGAACCGGCCCAATATAAACATTATAGGATAGACACTGGTTGAATTGTTCATGCTTTTTTCTAGTTAATGATATGCCTTAAAAATAATTCATTAATTGTATCCCTTAAACATCCTACCGATGAGACTGACTGCCACTCGTGTACCCGCCACACTCCCAAGATGAATTGCCTGGACTTGAACTTTAGGTGAAGTATATATTGATCACCTGAATGTGCAGGTTTCCTCATAATGTCTTACTCCTATGAATGTGTAATAGGGATGGGCCAAAATTCGTTTTAAATGCCGAACATTCGGTAGAAGGAAATGAAAAATACCTACTTGCACTATTTTGACTGAAGTTAATAGAAATCATATCCATCATAACCGTAATATAAAAATAGGCATCTATATACTCGTGTTCATTTATTTTAGTTAGGAACGTGTAAATCTTAACGTGCAATGTGATAAAAAATAAATAAAATTAGTTCTTGGTTGAGTCTTTGCCTAATTAAATAGACATCAAATTAAAACAAAAATAAAATAAACTTATTATTCCTCTAAGAAACATCAGTAAGTAGTGCAACTGCTTAATTATAATGCGTAACTTGTTTTTTTTTAAACACGTCTAAAGGACATCAGCAATTATAACTTTAATTTTAATTGAAATCACTTTTTACGAATTAAACATTATGAATTTAGAATTATGAAATGGTGATATTTTTTTCAATCAAAGGTCTAAAAATCTATTCTTTTATCCACCTACTCATACTTAAAATTTACTAGAGGCAGGTTATGGTGAAAAAAAGGCAAAAATGCGGTGTTATCAAGTTGACGTTGTCAACAGGTCACGATGTGTTGCTCTTGAGAAAGCGTGGCGAAATCAATCCGAGGTTCGGCCGAATTTTTTATTTTAACGGAATGTTCGGCCGAAGTTCTTATTCGGTTCAAACCACATTCGGCCCATCCCTAATGTGTAACTAAAAATATGTATATAGGTCAGTAAAACAGCATAAACAGCAAGAATTCGAACCCACATAATTTGAATATAACGCCTGCATTATATTCAAAATATATTAGCTATTAAGTCACCAGAACATGGGATATGATGATGATCCTTTTACTTAATTACGCTGTAATGGCTGTAGTCATAAACTAAATTACCTACACAAATAAATAGGGCTTAAGATAATAAATTGGTTTATATCAATCTTTGAATATTTTATTCTTAGTTCACATATGAATATTTCTACAGACACAGGGAAAATCTTCGGTTTATTTCATTTAGCTAAAAACGATATGAAATATTGTAATAACATTGCCAGGTGGTGGGGTATTTGCTCGACTGGATGGCGACCACCCCTGGTCTAGAGTATGCTGCCATAACAACCTTGTGCTGTGTTCCGGCATTAGTGACCAGGTTCCAGTCTCCTTTAAGAGAACAGCAGCGCATTTGTAGCATCTTTGGTGTTGCAAATGTCTATAGGCGATGGTAACCGCTTTCAATCAAGTGGGCCGTCTGCCTGTCTGCTGAACTCTTGCAATAAAAAATTAAATAAAATGAGGTTTAATTATTTTTTTTCAGAAAGAATGATTTAAAAGAAATCCAAGAATATTTTCCTTTGGCCGAATTGGTATTTATAGAAGGTGCCGGACATTGGGTTCACAGTCAAAAACCTGAAAAGTTTTTGGAAACAGTATGTAAATTTTTAGCTGACAAATAAAAGGAATGTACATAGATATATAGTACAAACTATTGTGATTTTAATTAGATCCAATTAATATTAGTATTTTGTTGAAATTATTTCATGTTATTTAATTTGAAGAATAAATTGTTGATTGTTTTCTTGACTTTCAATGTTGCGTGTTATGGGTTCAGTCCAAGTGGATTTTATAGCGAGCTCACACAATTCTTGATTACAGTGCACATTCTTGTCTATATCTATAATATTATAAATTGTAAAAGCGTACTTGTTTTTCATATTTTTTGTGTTTGTATGTTTGTTCGGAATTTACCCAAAAATTATTGGGCTGATTTCAATGCGGTTTTCATTGACCGACAGCAAATTCTCGGACTTGAAATCTGCGGTACTTTTGATCTCGGGAATCTCGGGGAATTTTCTTGGGAGCAGTTTAAAATGACCAATTCGAAAAAGTCCGATGACTGATTCATATTCTCTGTGTAAAACAGCTGTGATCTTTGTTACTCATCTAACGTGGACGAAGTCGCAGGCGAACCCTAGTTATTAAAATAAACTAGCTATAATCGGCACGTGTTGCAAAGCTACAAAGTAAAAAATGTTTGGTTGTAATTATGTTTATTTTAAGTGCTCTTTATACACAATATTATAATAAATTATCAAAAGACAAACATAATTTTGAAATTTTGAGCCAAACTTCCCAAATTTCCACCTGAATTTGAAACATATCCTCCACTAATCCAAATATAAATAATAGTAATTTTTTTCTTAGTTTTTTACATTCCAAGCCCAAGGTTTTATATATAATAGATAAGCAACATCCTGATGATGATAGTGAAACTTAGTCTTTAATTTTTTATTGCTCTAAGATGCAATTAATGTGTAAAAGTGTGGATGTAGTGGTTCTTCTCTCTTCACGGTTTTGGGTTTTCGAAACGGATCAAAACGATTTTTATAAACTTTGAGACAATAAATATTAAGTCTTAAAAATGGATAGTTTCCGTGTGTTACGCGGCGGTGGACATAAAGGTTTCTTTTAATTTTTACTCAAATCTATCATATGGATCATCTAATGATATGACATAATTATGTTTTTCTCTATATTTACGTAATTTTCATGTTTTTTTGTTTAGGAAAATCCTAACATTTTAAACATACATACTAAGGGAAAAGCACTTTACATAAATAAGAAGAAAACATCGTGAATTTAATTATAATGTCACTTTTATACAGTAAGAAGTATTAATTTATTTCTATACCTAGTCTTGCCATAAATATTGTAACAAAGAAATTGTTTTTTTCTATTGCAAATAACATTTATAAGTTTTACAGTATGTTAGTTTAATACATAAATATAAAACAATTTAGAATATAAAAAGCTTATTCGAAGTGGTCTTCATTGGCTGCAATACAGTCCTTTAAACGTTGAGGCCAGTTATCAATAGAAGCACGCACTCTTTCCATGGGAAAATTCTTCACTGCCAATCGTATGGATTGTTTTAGGGACTCGAAATTATCATGGCGTTTAGAGCAAGCCGTACTCTCTAAAACTGACCATAAATCCAGCGGATTAAGATCGGGACTAGACGACGGCCAGTCTTCAGCTCTGATGAAGTCCGAACCGTTCGTTTCCTACCAAGACTGCGTGGAACGAGCTTTATGACCCAGCGCCGAGTCTTGCTGGAAGTACCGTTCTTGGTTATTGAACATGGTGTTGTTAAGGGGCTTAACTATCTTCTCAATAATGGTATCTTGATACACATGTGCCGATGTTTTGATACCTTTTTCACAAAAATATGGCTCAGTCACTCCTTCATAGCTAACAGCCCACCAAAGCACTCAAAGCTCAATGAAGACGGATAATGCCCACGTTGCACTCTATCGACTAATTGAGAAGCCTCCTTAGAGCTTTGAACATAAATACGGTCATTTTGTTTGTTAAAATATTGCTCAATTGTAAAAAAATTCTTATCCGTAAACAATTTTTTTCTGTGACCTCCCTTTGAGTACCGCTTCAGTAGTTGATTCGATTTTACCACCCTATTCTTTTTTAAATTATAAGTTAAGAAATGATCAGTGCGTCTCTTATAGGCTGCAAGTCCTAAGTCATCTTTTAAAATACGAGACATGATTCTAGGTGATATCTTCATCTCCGGAAATAAAATCATTTGCTTTCGGACAGGATTTCTTCGAATTGTTTCCCTTACTGCTTTGACCACCTTTTTCGTACGAACACTACATAGACGGCCAGATCTTTTCTGTCACAAACAGAGGAGGTCTCAGTTTACCTATTAATGGCCCGGTACACAAACATTTGACTAATACCAAGCGTATGGAGAGTTTTAAAAATTGCATTTGGCTCCATACCTACTTTGTGTAATGCAATCACAGCGATTCGGTTCTCATTATCGCCCCACTCCGTTTTAATATCGCAAAATTTTGTACAATGTATTGGCGCCGAAATGAGTAAACACAATGAACAGTCATATAAAAATGACACATTCCAAATTCAAATGTAATATTTTGTTTCTTTTTAATTGTAACAGTATTAATGGCCAGACTAAGTATAATTAATATTTGTATCACATTCATAGGTCAAAAATAAGATATTGCTACAATTTAGTTTCTATAACATACATACATACATAACTTCACGCCAGTTCCCTTGCGAAGTAGGCACGAACAACAGACCGCCATTCAGGCTTATTCTTACACACCTCACTTGCTTCTTTGACATTCATAACTTATGTCATGCACGATCGTCTGTTCTTAAGGCTCCTGACATCACCTTCTGCTAGTACACGATCAATTTGATCATGGAAGGTGTGTCGTGGCCTTCACGACTTCTGCATCCATCCACTTTTGCATTGTATATCTGTTTAGTCATTCTTTCATCATGCATTCTTTCCACATGCCCGAACCACCGGAGCATTCCTTTCCTTACCTTCACCCCGACACTCTCTTTCAGACCAACTCTCTTTCTATGTTGTTCTATAATTTCTATGAGATGTTGCTAAAGCCATACCGTCGTATTTGAAATACAATAGTAGCTGCCAATCCATGTATCATCTATTGTGTTAATCTGTGAATCAAAAAATCAGCTGTCCAATTTCAAAACTTAGCAAGTGTTTGTCAAGAAATTTTACAACATCACAAAAAGTACCATGAATTTCACCGACATACCATTTCCAAAATATTTAATAAAATTAGGCTTATTAAAAAGTCACGGTAGCCTAATGGCTAGCGCACGCGTCCCAAACTCAAAGGGCGCGGTTTCAAATCCTGCCCTGAACGCATGCACCACTTAGGCAGTTTTCTGACCATACATACATACATACATATTATTACAATTGCCACGTGCTAACAATGGTGAAGGAAACATCGTGATGAAACCTGCACTTTGAGATAACTGATGTGTCAAACTTGCCAAGCCTCCTTGGACAAGCGTGGCGGGTATATTGTCCGTTCCCCCTATAGGGGACCATCCATCACACGTTAAAGGGGGTGGGAGGGGGTTGCCGAAGTGTGACAAGGGGTGGGAGGGGGTCGACGAAGTGTGACAAGGGGTGGGAGGGGGTCGTCGAAGTGTGACAAGGGGTGGGAGGGGTTCTAAATTTCGTGACGTCCCATTTAAAACTATAATATATTGTGACGAGTTACGGGTCTGGAATTAAAATGCCGTTAGATTTACTATAGAATTTATTACAACTATACAAACACGTATAATACAGGTACAAATATAATAACACGCGCAAAGTCCGTCACTAAATAGATTACCGAATGTAGTACAGACGTCTTGCTTCGCTTGTGCTTATCGCTCGACTGCCGATCTCTCCATTGGGCCGTAGCTTTATACTGCACCTATAAATTATGGCTGCCCGACCGCGTAGACCGAATTTCTTAGAATCAGTTTGACACACCTGGCTAATGACCATAAAAGATTACAATACACAATGGGCTGTTTTCTAATCACAAATTTTAAACACAAAAAGAAGTCCAAATGCGGAAAGGTAATAAAGTGTGCTTTTATAGTATGCAGGTGTGAATCTACTTTTGTCGGCGTGTAGGTCGTAACAATATTTAAACTAATTAAGAAATTGCTGTTTTAATTTAATAATTTTTGATGTAAGAATGTGTGGAGGGAGTCCCACGAAGGTGGTGTAACAAGGACGGGGGAGGGGTCAAAAATCATGAAATTCGTGTAACTTAATTTGTGGATGGCCCCTAGCGGGCGGCCCGAACCCAGCAGTGCGACGTTTATGGGTTGTTATTAAAAAAAAAGGTTATTGGGAGCGATCCCTTTCATACAGTTTTTACATGTGTTGGCAAGTTTAAATGGCAATCGCCTAGCAAGCAAACGAGTGCACAAACATTCACCTAAAAACAATGTCAGTTACTAGGTTTTCAAATTGCACAACTGAAATGTTTTTAACATTGTCCTAAATGTTATCTCATAATTTGGTTTTCATATCCTGTCTTTGGTCATCAAAAAAACAACACGATAACGCAAATTTCCCATAAATAAGTTTGAAATTAATACATTTTATCGCTACTTCACAAAATGCGGTTTTGCACCCGTCGTTTCCGTAGCTTGCACCCGTTTCTCTATTGATTTCGTATATAAACAGAGACGAGCTCTACTAAATTAACACACACTTCACAGTTTGATACTGTGAAGTGAATATATTTAGTTTATATTTTATTTTATTAGTGTTTTTTTAATTTTTAATAAAATGGCTGACATTTATCGTCAATTGGCCCTTCTCCTGGATCACCCTAAAGAAACTTTGATCACACCGAAGGGCGAGGAAAATGCTGTTTTTCAGCTTCCCGAAACTTACCTTGTAAGTATTTTTTTAATTCCACGTTATTTAGCATATTAGTTTAAGGCTGGTGTGCATAGATATTTAACCGTCGTTAGAAAAAATCGCTGTTTTACCATATAGTTTTAGCGATTATTTTATTTCAACCATCGGTCAAAGGTCTATACACACTAACCTAACAAGTGCCTCCCCATGCCTGCCTTTTATTTCTCAATAGGTTTGCTGGAAGAAATCTTTTTGGGTTAAGCTCGCCTTTGCACATGACTATTTTATAGTTTTATGTAACTTTTTGTGTACAATAAAGAAATCAGTGGTTTGTAAACATAAGGGAAATTGTTGGAAAAAAATTCCAGTTTATCGCTTTGATTATCCCAATCAAAGTAAGCCCTTGTAGACGGCACTGCTAATAGACGCCTAGCCAGTGCGTTTCTATTCTGTGAATTTCTATGTATAATGTACTAGGCTGGCGCAAAAAATCCCTTTTTTTTTGTTTTTGAGTCTCGTGTGAAAAAATGTTAGTTTTTAATGATTTAAGAACTTCCGCCAAAGGACAGCACAAAAAAAAAATTAAGAGGTCGTTCCAAATTTTTTAAGATTTCAAAAATCGCCAAATAAATTTTTTTCTTTGTACGGTATAATTTTATAGACCAAAAAATAATACGTTTCTGAAAGTTTCAATTCAAATTTGAATTTTAAAAGGTCGCTTATAATTTTTTTTAATGTACTAGTGCATTATATTAGATTTTTTCGAGCGACCTTTTAATATTCACATTAATATTCCTTTTTTTTCTTTTATTTAGTCATATAATCGATAAAAAAACACCACGAGATGAATTAACAATCACACACCAATACAATATATATATATATATATATATGTTTTAATTTACTAGGGCATTACTCGTTCGAAAAAATCTAAATCTACACTGTTGTCCTTACATCGTTTTCGTACATTACAAACAGAATTTTTGCAATGAATTACACGATTTAGTAATGATTAAATACCTTTTTATCCGTGCAGGAACGGAGAAAGAATACAATTTCCTGTGGCCGGGCGGCCTGTCGTAAGAGGCGACAAAATAACCCACAGCCAGGCAGGCGGTAGAGTATTTGCTCAACTGGATGGCGGACTGGACCCCTGGTCTAGAGTATGCCCTCATAACAACCTTGTGTTGTGTTCCGGCATTAGTGACCAGATTCCAGTCTCCCTTAAAAAAGCAGCAGCGCATTTGTAGCACCTTTGGTGTTGCAAATGTCCATAGGCGATGGTAACCGCTTTCCATCAAGTGGGCCGTCTGTCTGTTTGCTGAATTCCTGCAATAAAAAAAAATAAAAAAAATCTTAGACGACTTAAGCAACACCTAAACTTGATAATACAGTTGAAAATGTTTTATATTAATCATCTAAATATACAATTTAACTAAAAATGTATCTTGTAAGAAAAACAAAGTATTATGCCACTGTTGTCCACCCATCCACATCGCGACCCTACCGCTGATGTCTACTCGACAGCAAGTGCAAATGTATCGTATACACGCGCGCTAAATGCTAATTTTGATATTGACTGATCAATAAAATTGAATCTACTTGATTGAAAAGCACAGGACTAAAGATATGACGTTATTCAATAATATTGAATGATTAGTTTGTGTTGTTTATTTGGTGGATTCATTTAAAATTTAAAGATAAAAGTAAATGTCTAATATCCGTTCAAGGCTTATATTTATTTTAATTTACCTTCTTATTTTTTCATAACGATTAGGTACTTATCCATTTTAGCTTATATGTTATACTTACACTCAAAGGTTCCCGTTGGTCACCATTTATTCATTAACAACTATTTAAAACATAGTTAGTCGGTTGTGACACTCGTCGTCCGCTGGCGTTCTGTAGTATCATTGCGGACTGATGTCACTGCGTTATCTGCTCTATATTTGATAATGCATGGTTGACTAAATAAAGGGATTTGATAAAATCACTTAATTTCTTTAGGATATCGCACCACATTGTTGTAATGCAATATTATTTCATCATTTTACTAAAACAGTTCAAAGATTGATCAAATCACTAGCTTTCTTGAGGGAAATCACACACAGAGTTGTGATTGTATCATCTCTCGTAAATAATCATCTTCCTTAGGGATTTCATCAAATCCCTTTTTGTCATTTCCCTGCGACATTGCTATGACCATTGAAAGGAATACTGACCTTATAACTTTGCATGCTCGTACAAAATTAGGAGGCTGCGGCGTTTTCAAAGACGATAAAAAGTTGGTTTTGTCTTTTTTATGTGGAGAGATATTGGGCATTTATATATAGGTTGTAAGAGTAATATTTATCTATCCATAGTATAAAAAAAGCCGCCGCGTCTGTCTGTCTCTATATCCGGTAATTCCATGGAAGTAATAAAAGTACTACGTACTTATTACTTCCATGGGTATTACTTCCATATATACTAGCTTATGCCCACGGCTTCGCTCGCGATATATGAAACCTGATGAAGTCTTTAATGTACTTAAATAAACTACTCACTAGGGTTTGACCAGCGGCGTAGCCACAGGGAAAACTGTAGTTTTAAATAAATTACAAATTATATTTGACTGACAGGATATTTATGACTTTTTTAAAACATGAACAATGAAGAACAAAGTTAGTTAGTCTTGTGATACAGCACACACCAATTCTTCCCGTATTTTTATAGCCCGCAGAGTACGCAGCTAACGGCGTAGAGTTGAACAACCGTTTCGGTGACGAAGCCACAGAGAAAATCAAAGTGAAAGAACTCTCGAAGCTCCCGCAAATCTCAAAGGCTATGGAGATGCCCCGGGACGTGGACTTTTCCCTTTTCCTTCCTAAACACCAAGAATGGTCTAACGAGGTCATCAAGGCGATGTTGGGTACGTAATTTCACTTAAGTAGATATTTATTTACAACTAGGATATACCTGCGACTTCGTCTACGCTCGATTTGAAATTCCCGTGGGGGGATTCCCGGGTCATAAAGTACCGCAGCATTTAAAAACTAATGTAAGCTATCATTATAGTATAGATAAAAAGTAGCGAAGATTTTAAGGCTAAGAGTTTGCTGTCGATCAGCGAAAACCGCATCAAAATCGGCCCAGTAGTTTTTACGTGAATAATGATCAAACACATACGAAATCTAAAAAAACGTATCATTATATCTGTCGTTTATGTAGTCTATTCCAGCTGTTTTTAATAGCTAGAATTTGATGATATTAAAGACTAAGAGCCGATTTTTTAATCATCAGATAAAATTTATCAGTCGAATAAATTGAGTGAATTCAGAAGTGAAACCATTCAGCTTGAAAAATCGAAAATCGAAGGAATATTGTATTATACCTATAATTCTTAATGGTCCGTTCTTATCTTACCAACCGTTCATTTATTTGCCTTACAATCGGTTAAAATTTGACAGGAGCTCCATACAAGTAATGTCAAAATTCAACCGATGCGATGCTAAAGAAAGTAATTGAATAGTAAGATATAGGAATCGACTATAATTAGAATACTGAGCCTAGATCCTCAAAGTCAATGGGTAAGGTTTCCAAAAGACTGGTTGCGTTACCTCTCTGGATTGCCATATCAACCCGTTGGTTGAGGTACGATCCAGGCCTCGTGACTACCTGAAGAGTCGATTAAGCGTTAAGAAAGTTAACGAAGAGGCGTGCCGTAAACATTCTACCAGCACTACGGCGGCAAGAAAGACTGGTACCCTGAATCGACTACCTCAGTCTCACAGATGCATCTGTCTTTCTTTTTTCTTTCACCATGTCCCAATTAATTGGGGTTGGCACAAATGTCTTTCCATTCCACACTTCTCTATTATGACATACACCTTCTGTCACACCACAAATCATCACACACAATCCATCCGTCTATTTTTTTGATCTATCTTTACATTTTTTACATTAAATTTAACATTCTTTTTGTCACAGATGCATCTGTGCGGTGCTTATAATAATGCCAGACCCTGGAAGCAGGTTTATGGCTAAAGAAAAGGATGCATCAGTATACCAGAATTTGGGAATAGGATACGTTGGAGTTCAACAAATTGAAAAATTTTAGTCCCTGGTTACCACAACACTTGTATGGCGCGGCCAGTCGGCCACCCCTGATTTTTAAATGTTTCACAGTTAGTACATAGTCGTGTAATGCGATAGTGACTACATTCAGTAAAATCAAACAAGACGAAAACATTAAGGTTTCGTAGTTTGTATATAGACAAAGGTCTTCTTCATCCTTGTAGATTCACGGGAATTCTACACAACAATTATCTACAAATGCGGGGTTGAAATTCTTTCCCCTATTACACAACTTTACAAGTGAATTTAATGAATTTAGAGATGCTTCACAAAAATCATTTAAGATATAGATTTTTAAACAAAAACATGCTTTTATAAAAATATGAATTTAATACTGAAACAATAATTTAAGTAGACAATATTTTATCTTAGACACATACATATATATTGCATTCACTTACCTAATCTTATTGTTTTAATAGATGTTCCACAAAACCAACTGGAAGACTTCAAGTCAACATGTGCCTATGCTAGATCTAACCTAAATCCTCAGCTTTTCAATTATTGCTATTCAATCGCCTTACTTCATAGGTAAGTAAAAAAATGTTACAAAACTTTTCCATTTCCCACACAGAAATCTCAGAAGTCAAAACAAGACCATAGTTAGAACTTAAAGCACTTTCAAGAAGTCAAGTTGAAAGTTAAGAAAAGTTTATACTGAGTAGTTACAAGATTACAGGATACATATAAAATAATTCATTTTTACAAGCTTTTATTTAACTTACAATGGATGTACCTATGCATGTATGTAAGCTAGGGTGGAATCTCGCAAGTTAAATTTGACCAACTTCCCGGTTTCCGATTGAGCTGAAATTTTGCACGCATATGTATATCGCGTGACAATGCAATATATGGTACCATGGAGCTGATCTTATGATGGAGTCGGAAGGTGGCCATAGGAACTCCTGTACTAATCAAGATAGACCCGTCGTGTTTGGGCTCATTTTACTCGTCTTGGCTAGCACTCTGCTGCTACATGATATCCAGGATCTCAAAAGCTTGTATTTAAAAACCTTTTTAAAAAAGCTTATTGCTTTTTCATCCAAGGCAAAATATAAACTTAAGTAATTACTTTTATAAGAGTAAAACTAAAAATTTTATTGATATTATTTATAATTTATTTTTTCACTCTTTCTGTGATGGTATGATAAAAGTGTAACATTAAGAATCTATTGAACTTAGTCCTAAGGTTGGCCATGTAAAAAGCACCATTAATAATCATGTTTGTATGAAGATATTAAGGGTAGGTCCAGACTTGTAACTTTTCTTCATACAAGATTTCATTACATATCTACAGATGTTACGCTAAATGCGGCCATTTGACACAGCATCGAACCATGTCACGGCGAAACACGTTCGGTATTCATTGCAGATTATGCCTTGGGGTTCTACAATATTTACTTAGTGCGATACATTTCTACAAGTTTTAAAACAGTTTCTTGATGCCTTTGCACTTTGAATAAAGACGGTAATTACGTTAAAACAACCAAATAAACCCTCCACCTGCACAAGGCCAATAAGCGAATAAGAAAGCGAGCTGCGACGACAAGAGGAGCAGTGGGCGAATGCACGTCTCACGACACGACCCCGTGACCATGACATCAGCTACTTGAATGTGTGACATAAATACAAGTGTAGAGTATCCTAGATATCTGAGACACATTGATAGTGAAAATCCTTTGAAAATACCGACTTTGATTGAATCGCACATGATGTGTCATTAATGCTTAACAGTCAAGAGATCAGCATCGACACTTGTAGCTTGTTATGCCGTACATATTTCACCTGTTGAACCGTTTCTTTAGAAGTTGGGTTTGGGTTGTATTGTAACATTATATTTTGACAGTTGTTCACATGACAAATAACACCCACATTACCAGTAGTGACACCCGCTATTGCCAGACATAGAGTCTTGTTCCATAAAATGTTATAAGTTTGGACCCACCCACCCCAATAAAGGTAGATGAAGCAAAAGATGTATGTCAAGATCTTAGCAAGTGGACATCCATAATCTTTACCAACCTCAATGGGAATTAGGTGTGATAATATGTATGTATTAATTTTTGTTTCAGACCTGATACACAAAAAGTTCGAGTCAATAGTTTAGCAGAGTTATTCCCTGAAAAGTTTATTAATTCCCAGGTTTTCAGCCCGGCACGAGAATCTGCTGCAGTAATTCCTTCAAATGTTCCAGTGAGTTGTATAAAACTTAAGTAATTTGCTTTCTCTCCTTACCATCTATATCAAGTTACCACATGCTTGTTACTTTTGTCATTTTTTCCACAGCAACTATCACATTTTTTATCTGTACCTGAACAAAATTCTGGCTTGTAGTTAGGAGTCCATGGCCCTAAGCTTTCATTTGAATAAAAATCCATAGGGTAAGTGTTATCATCCTTTAGCCACTTACTGTTTCCTAATGACACTGAAAATTCATATGGGGTCAACAATGGTTTTGGGAAAGCTGTTCCCCAGTCTATAGACAATCTGGGACATGCAACTTGAACAAATGCATCAAGGTCAAACAATGCCAATTTACTAGGAAAAATCTCTGAAAGTAAAATTTTTACAAATTTCTTCTCTGAATTACATATTTGCTTTTCTAAGTTAGCTAACACTTTTGTACTCCCTTGACGTCCAAGAGTCCCAAGAATTAAGCCAAAGCTACCTGCTTCTTCTGCTATTTTAACTTGATTATGCCGATTTGTTCTCATCAGATCATGTTCATATAATTCCTTTGTAAACTTTTTGTCATATGGATCATATTTGTAGGCAGGAACTGTTGGGTTTGCTATCATTATCGATTCTAAATGAAACCTGCCATCTCCAAGGTATATTATCACATCAGAACTTATTTTGGGTGCTGTACAACCTAATATTTCTCCAGGTGATAATGGCTTACACTGAGGCACTGATACTACATAATCATTGCCACGCAATGTCTTTGCCACAGAGTGGAGAGTTGTGACAAATTGAATTGTACTAACTATAGCTAAATGAGTGCCTGTAGAAAAGTTTAATTTAATTGTTTCCACAAAATGAGATGGGTCTATTTTGATGTCTACAAATATATATAGAACTTTAATGTTGCTAGTTTGATCAATTGGTATTAAACATGAATGTCCATAATGTACTAATAGGTCAACTCCAAGTGCAACTGCAGTGAAGTCATCTATACAACATGCTCCATATGTAACATCTCCCATTATCAGAGTATCTGCTTCAGTAAATGTTTCAATGATATCACATAGTGTTGTTGCAAACATTGTCAGACCTGAAATTTTTTTAAATTAACTGTTTATCGTCTCACACTTGCAATTTTTTTTATTTATGTTTTAAAAAATTAAATGTAACTAAGTACTGCCAACATTATATAATTGTTTATTACAATCCATACTAGTGAAAGTAAATTTGATGCCTTGTAGGTTCCTTTGTCCAAGCTTTGGAAGTGAACCGATTATCTTGAAGGTCTTTATATACTTTCATTAAAACAGAACATGTGCCATTATATTGCAAGTATAAATAGGATAAGATAAATGTTATCCCAAAAGTGGTGAGATCCAAAGTTCATGATAGAAAACCTGCATACACAGTTGAAATATTAATTTTTGGTAAACATAACCCCACCTATTTTTTTACTAAAATTATTATGATGGGTCGTGACCATTGATTAGGACAGTGAGTTAGGTTAGGTTAGGTTAGGCACAGACCAGAGAGCACAAGTCAAACGAGTGTGCCACAGTAGTGGCCGGCAAGTGCCAGAAACCGACTATAACCATTTACTATTTATTTTATACACACAAACTGTTGGTTAGGTTAGGTTATCTTCAGATCAAAGCAAACTGCCAGAAGTAACCGGTAACATTATTTTGTATACACTATTTATAATTTTGTCTTTATTGGCCACCATTTTGAATATTTTCATGGTTACTGCTATGGAATGAGAAGAAAAAACAACAGAGCACATTTATGTCTATGTGAATGTGCTCTGTTGTGTTTTTCATTCATTTTTGACCACTTACACGGTTTGTTGTTTTTTTTTTCTGTTGATTACTGGCTTTCTTTTGGACTTTGAAAGGATTGTTCAACTTTAGACCAATGATATAAGTGCAATATTAATGAAAAACTAAGCGAGGTTATGTTTAATAAAAAAAATCAAGATCTCAAGACTATAAGGGTTGTAGTAGGGGTGAGTATGCCTCGCCCTTCCCCACACCACCACCTCGCTACTCAAAATTCGTCTATCAAACATCATAAATTTAATGCTAATATGTTAAATAAAAATATTTTGGAATACAACCTTCAGGCAATTGAAGGGCCACCCGTTTTGAGTGTAATGTCCGTATTCTCCATACCGTCTTATGTATTTCAAAATTGTAGTTCTGCGGCAAAGCCTCACACGCGCTGTTCAGCAAAGGATCGCTCAATAATTCATCAGGAATTTTATTTACTGAACGCAAAATCGGCTTGAAAGTCTTCCGCTGTCCTTCAGGCTTTGCACGTATAACCACAACGCCAGACTCATATTCCATCATTAAAACAATAATCAATCACGTGTTTCGCATTATTTGGTTTACTAATCTTGACATGTAATAATAAATATCTTCGAACTTAAAGACCTTTTGATAAATAAATAGAAACTTATAGTATTAGTAATGTACTTTTTGGTGTTGCCGACTGTTTTCGTAAATTCCGTTACATAATACATAACACGTAAAATTGCTAGCCGGTGGTAAATATTCCACTAGATATGGAAAAAAGTGTTCACTCTATATACTCTAAAAAAATTGTTTTACTTGGCACCGACTTCAAGATGTTGAAAGATGGCGGTTAAATATTTATTTTTTGCTTTATAGTTGGAAATTGGTTTTGTTTTTGTTAAAAAAAGTACTGAAATTAATATGTTATGCAGCTTATACGTTATAAATAAATGAAATCTTCTAGAGTGGTTGCCGTTTTGGGATAAACGGAATCTTTATGAAAACATCGTTACGTCCGTCGGTCTTCGTATGTCATAGTCATTTCTCTCAGAAACTACTTGGTCTACATTGATAAAATATCATACTTGCCGACCTCTCAGCCTTAAAAATCAATTAAAAATTTTTTTTGACTATACATTAAAATTAAACGTATGCTATGTCCTAAGTTGGAATAAATACAGCAAAAAGAAAAAATATCATCAAAGTTGGATGAGTAGTTTGGAGTTCATCGTAGTCAAATACGGTTATATTTATATATATATATATATATATATATGTGTGTGTGTGTGTGTGTGTGTGTGCGTGTGTGTATATATATATGTCTAAACATGCCGCGTCTATACGTTAAAGATATTTAAAAAAACAACTGGAATATATCTATACTGAAATCCCGCGGGAAATTCATGTCAAGCCTGGACGAAGTCACGGACACGTCCTATTTAAATATAAAACTAACAATAGATCACGTAAGTTCGTAAATATTTTGTAATTTTTAGTTATTTATTTAATAAGGTTTCTAACAAGTCAGAAATTTTCAATTCCTGTTAGGGATAGTTTGAGCTCTTATTTAATTTAAGTTTATGGCTTGGCAGCTTACAATATAGTTTCTTCTTTTTCTTAAGCCTATGTGTAGCACAGCTGAACTGTAGGTAATCAGCTAGTGCCATTCAACGGAGTTCTTGTGACAATTCAAAAGGCCACATTTGACTATACTGTTCACATTTCTCACAAAACACATAATTGTTCATTTTAGAGTAATTTTAAACATTTTTAGAAAATAAAACTGCACAGCACAACATCTCCTTTCAGTTCCTGCCAAAAACTCCTTTGAGCTCTTAAATACTCGCCAGTAATGGTTAAAACTTTTTTCCCGCCCGAAACTCATAAAATACTTAGATTAGGCGCTAGAACGGCAACACTGAGCCTACGTGACTTTTCGCAAGTTGCAAGAGATGCTTTCCGTTTTACGTATTGTAAGATTTGTAAGGTTTGTAAGCCTAAGCAAGTATACCTACCTAAGTACTTACTCAAAGTCTCGCATATCGATTAAAATGTCTATTATCATACATAATTTTATTTTATGCCTGACTCATCACAATTATACGCAAAATTTCTTTTTTAATTTTGTTTTGAAATTGAAAATACGAGAGTAGGTATTTTACTATTTTGCGGTCGTCTACAATCTACAATACTAACCAGAATGTTCTACGAAACTATTTTTTTTTCATAATTGATATTCATAATTTCCACACCCACGTAAAAATACTTTAATGAAAGATTATACTAGTACCATTGAGATATACGTTTATATGATCTAAGACTAGTACCTAATCGTTAGTCCGTTTATATGATCTAAGGTCGTTACGTAGTATCTTAGTAATACGCGTTGAGATATAACATGTTTACGATACGTAGTATCCATAGTAGTTTGTGAGTCTACGTTAGATCAGCGTTTACCTTTATGGATACTTTTCATCCCGTAAAATGGGATAGTTTCCGAAATAAAATTAAGTAAACTTTCCAAGAGTACGTAGTGCCTAGACTAGATAAAACTTTATTGCAAAATAACCTATGTCAATGCGTCTTTAATGAACTTGGAAGTTGGACTATTCACTAGAGCTCGATTCGCGGTGAAGTCGCGGGGGAGAACCCTGGGTTATTATAAAGTAACTTTTTTTACAAATATACGATAACATTGTTCGATACACTTGGGGCTTGGACTTGTTCACTGGACTTTTCAATTGTTAGATTTTCAAAGAATAAGCTTTTGAGAAATATGGGTAGTTTATAGATAGCTTTTGTCTGATGAAAGAAAAATCAGACGTAAAAGGATAAAATTAATGTTTCCCGTAAAGTAAAATTACTGATTAAATAACTTCTATTAATTTTTCAGCGAATTCCCATAATAATACCGAGGGACTACACCGCTAGCGATTTAGACGAAGAGCATCGTGTAGCCTACTGGCGTGAAGACATCGGCATCAATCTACACCACTGGCACTGGCATCTTATATTCCCATTTACAGCTCCCGATAGAGCTATTGTCGCTAAGGATCGCCGTGGTGAAATTTTCTACTATGCTCATCAGCAAATTATAGCACGTTTCAATTGCGAGCGTTTATGCAATTCACTCCAGAGAGTTAAAAAGTTCAATAATTGGAGGGAGCCTATTCCAGAAGCTTACTTCCCTAAACTAGATAGCTTGACTTCAGCGCGAGGTTGGGCACCACGTCAGGCGAACATGTCTTGGCAAGATCTAAACAGGCCTGTCGATGGTCTTGTCATCACTATTGATCAAATGGAAAAATGGAGAAGGAACATTGACGATGCAATTGCTAGTGGAAAAGTGATACTAGTAAGTATTTAAATTGATTTAGGTACCACTAGACTTTCGTGCGACTTCGCTATGTTTTCGTATCAATATCCCGCGAAGGTTATCCAGTTTCTCATTACCTATAGAAAACAGCGTAATGTCAATTCCTCTATCAAAAATACTTATATACCAAATCTCATAATGAAAACGTTCCAAAGGTCTTGAATAAAAAATGAATAAACGCCCTCAACCAAACATCGCGGGTAGTTTTACCAGCCGGGGCAAAGGCATATAGGCAGTGAGATTTTCATCGACACCCCGACCCTCTCGTCGCCTATAATGGCCGTAGATAAAGAAGGTCACCGAGAAGAACAAAGACAGTGATATATACCTCAATACCTATTTATCTATTATATACTAGATTTGATAGATAACAAGCTATTAACAAAATCTCTTACATATGAATTGAGTACTATTTAATAATGCGTATAATATTTAATAGTAAGACGGTCTCTGTGGTTGAGCGGGCTCAGCCTTTGCCGGCCTACCTCACTGCAACGCAGAGGCTGTGGGCTCGATTCCTGGCATAGTAAATTTCGGAAACGAACTTTCCGTTATTTACTTTGGTGTGAGTGGGTGTCTGGGATCGGTCCCAGAGTAGTCCGTTGTATATTACCCTATAACACAAGCGTATCTTGCTTAATTTGAGTATATACAATGTGCATGCGTTTGTCTGCTAATTATTATTATTATACTACAGTAATATAATACTCTCTGTATTTTAGCCCGATGGAAAGACGCAAGATCTGGATATTGATATCCTTTCCAACTTATTGGAGTCCAATATACTGTCTCTCAACCGGGAACTGTATGGTTCTATCCACAACAACGGTCACAGCTTCGCAGCCTACATGCACGACCCTGAGCATAAATACCTGGTAAATTCAATAATTAAATATATTGTCGTGTGGTAGTCTGACTTAATAGGAGCTCTCTATAAAATACAATACGGAAATGAAAAGTATTATTTGCTCAAACTTTCAATATATTATTATAATGACCAAATGTTTTGGCATACTTGGTGTCGACATTGTGAACAGCGTGTAGTTTTGGGATTAACTTGGAGGCAAAACTTGTCTCCAAGAAGCTGAGAGTGCTGAACCGATAAAAGCACTACTTCACACCGCGGCAGCGCCTTATACTTTCCAAAGCCCAGGTGAAGTCGCTTAAGGAGTACTACCACTCACAGCTGCAGGCTAAGGCACCCGCCTACCAGCTTAATTCCCTGGACTATATTAAGCATCGTGCCGTTCGCTTAGTCGAACATCGCATACTCACAGACGCGGCATAAATACGCTTGGAGTTCAACAGACTTCGCGTCTCTCCGTGTATTCTACCATCTGTATAATGGGGAGTGTACCGAAGAACTGTTCAGAATGGTACATTCGTTTTCATTCTACCACCGCACCCCTCGCCATCGGCTGGGCGTTTTTCTTCATTTTTTTTATTGCATGAGTTCAGTAAACAAGCAAACGGTCCACCTGATGAGAAGCGGTTACCGTCGCCTATGGACATTCGTAACACTAAAGGCGATCGTATTCTTTGTCCGCTCATGCAAGTAATGTGTGAGTTCCAGCTGAGATTTGCCCAGTGTTACAATATATTTCCAAGCCCCCCCCCCACAAAATGCATGCGTTATCAAAAAAAAGTACGTTACAAATACAATAAAGGGTAATTTAAAAAGATTCATATAATCTCTTCGAGGCTGGCAGGTCTTTAGTGATACACACTGATATTTAAAGTAATTCCCGTTCAGATACGATTTTACACATAGAAAGAAGTATTTCTTTTGCAGCAAAACAAAAATTGTAATGTAACAAGTAAGGGATGTAACGTCCATAAAGAACAGGGAGGGAGGGATTTCGCGAAATATGATAAGGATGGATGCGGGGGTCTAAGAATGATTGATGACATTCGTAGTTCGCATCGGCGATAAAAATAGAAAAAGGGAGAGGGATATTGTAGTTTTTTTTTGTAACATTTATAGGATCCCAGAAATTTTGATGCAGTGTGACGAAGGAGGGAGGGATCCAAAATGGCAAAAATTACGTGACGTACTTAATAAACGCCCCTAAGAACAGTTTTTGGTCCCCACTTGAATCTAAATTAATCATTAAATTAATCATTTTACAGGAATCGTTTAGTATAATGGGTGATGAAGCAACGACGTTACGCGATCCTTTCTTTTTCCGCTGGCACGGCTGGATTGACGACGTTTTCCATAGGCACAAGGAGTCACCCCATGTGCCCAGATACACTAGAGATCAGGTACCTAAAATATAGTCCGTTTCCCAGTGAGACAGTAAAACTGAAAAAAATTGTCTTTGGGCCAAGTATTACATTAACTTGTACACAAAGCAATACCTAACGCTTTAGTTTATCATATCGCATTATTCATGGACAATGGATTTTTGTTACTGCGCCGACCATGTAATCATAGCCATGTCTGGAATACGGGAAGCAACCAGAATGTGGACGCAGTTAGCATTTCACACCAAGAGTCACCCTATCTTCTAAGGGACTAAAGACTTTCCACAATCACGGCACAGCCTTAAGAATAACCGGTACCCCCGTGGTGACCCAAAAGACAAATAAAAACTTTTATTTGGTTTAATACACATTACGAAACTTATTAAACATTGATTATAAAAGAGATACACATTACATTGATGACCAGGGCCGGATTTACCTTAGGTGCCGCCTGGGGCACCGTGAAAAATACCATTACCGCCCTAATATCTATGCACTATAACTAGACTTCAAAACAAATATCCAATGAGAACTCGGTTTTTAAGATTTAGCATGGAACGAATAACTTCCCAATTTTTTAAAATCATAGATTTTTATAGCAGAAACTAGATTTTTTGCTGACACTCCAAATTTTACCGCCCTGAAAAATTTCGCCGCCTAGGCTATTGCCCTTAGTGTACATCCATCCCTGTTCCATGACAAACAATATGACTAGCGATGGTACCAGTTAGGCAAATGTCAGGCCGCCGATGCCTGACGCATGTTTTCGACTGGACCCTGGGCCAGGGATGTACGAATGTCGCACTATCACTTAATTAGGAATATGTATTAGAGTTAACAACAATTATTATTATGTTCGGCAAATGATGTCAAATGTGCAGCATGACCTTCTATTCTGATGCTGCTTTGAGGCTCGATAAGCCATAACTGCCGAAACCATTATCATGATACATTAAAAAATTACAGATTTTATTTAAAACACTGTTTGTGATTCCAAAATAAATATAAATTGATAATTAAACGAAATCATTTCATCAAATAGATTAAGTGGACCTTCGAGCCGGATATAACCTAGTAGCCAATTAATTATTATTATTTATTATAGCTAAGCAATCCTGGCGTCCAAATAGTGTCCATCGCCATTGAAAGTGCTACGGGACAAACCAACACGTTGAACACGTTCTGGATGACCAGCGACGTGGATCTTTCCCGCGGGCTCGACTTCTCCGACCGTGGCCCGGTGTACGCACGTTTCACACATCTCAACCACAGACCGTTCGGTTATGTGTAAGTATAAACTTATTTAAAATCTCGCAGAAGTTAATACCCTTGCTCAGAAATATTTTTATTTTCAGTCAATACCTATATAATGAAATTGCTAAGATATCGCTTCTGGTGTTGCAAAATGTGTGCTCCTCTTTAATTTAAGAACTGTGGAGTGGGAAAATACTTTACATTATAAGGCTTTGATAATAAACCATTTAAATCGTTTTTGAGATATTATATAGAGGGGCATTTCACGTGAAACTGACCACCAAAAAAGTTGAAGTTTCCGATTTCAATTATATTGGAGTATGTTATACCTGTACACACCCTCAACACAGATACAAAATATTATTACAGTGAAAAGCTTAGTTTATAAGATATGGGTCTCTGAAGATTTTAGAAAGCGTAGGGTATGTACTACTTCGAAGGGCATTATTCAGGTTTAAACCTAAGGTTTTTGTCTAACCTGGTAGAGAGTAATTTATATATAGTCAAATTCCGAAACTCAATTTCATGAAATCGGGGTTTGAGCAGTCAGACCTCAATTAGGTATTGGAATGTGTTAGTTTGTAAAATTAGGTACAATAAAACGACATTTTTTAATTTTAATGTTTATTGTTTCAATATTATAATAATCAATTGACAAATCCGATAAAGTAATTAAATTTTTTATTCTTATTTTGAATTAGGATTGATGACAGTAATTTAAAAAAAACATTAGTCTTTATTTTGACAAAGGCATATGTACAAAGTATGTACAATAGTCAGCGTTTTACAAATAAACAACTGCGGCTCAATGCTTAACAACACATTTATATGGATATATTTTCAGTAATTAAATCAGTGTCATTACAGCGCTCGTTGGGTTTGGTATTTCGTACATTTCATCCTTCCCTCCTATACTAAAACTGTATACACACTACAGTTTTTTGGTCCTCCGAGCCGGATCCGTTCCATTACAGACTTACAACGACCACGTTCACGACCGCGATTTTTCCCGTTCCACTTGCTTGCCGGCGTTAAAATCGTAAACTCTAGTGAACCGGTTATTCGATCCACCTCTTGACATGGGTCGTTGTGAGCGTTGCGTGAGCGAAAATCATGGCGTCATTAGCGATGACCATAACGACCGCTGTCGCCTGGCGGAACGGCAGACGGAACATTTTGGGCGTTGTGAGATACTAAAAGCACGCGCCCAAGATGATGCGCATTGAGATATAACATGTTAT
Source organism: Dendrolimus kikuchii (assembly GCA_019925095.2). NCBI lineage: Eukaryota > Metazoa > Arthropoda > Insecta > Lepidoptera > Lasiocampidae > Dendrolimus > Dendrolimus kikuchii. Next base: position 7,029,519 of record CM034406.1, on the reverse strand, counting down.
ATAATCTAAGGTGATGCGTTATGGCATTTTGAATTGCACAATACGTGTGGTCTTTTACATTTACATAATTTCGGAGAGCATTTTTTATTACAATGGCATTTTATAAAGCCTTGGCCACCAAACTTGAATGTTTTGAACAGATTTCTCTTAGAGACAGCTGAACGTCGGGCACATCTTGGAAATTAAGAAAATTCTCTTTGCATTATTGTATCTGATTAAAAAAAAGTGTGTTTATTATTCCGTATTTCGTCCCTACTCTGTATAAACCATCAACTGTTTTATCTTGTATGATACCCAAACATTTCGAGCATCTCCTTTGGTTCTATCGCAGATGGGAATGAGTATGGTTACAGTTTTTCCAATCGCGATACCAGTGACAAGGACAGTGGGTTAGGTTAGGTTATTTTTAAACCAAAGCCAGGCAGGACCAACTTTAACCATTGTTTAAATTTTTGATCAATGAAAAAATAGTAACCCGTATTTATGTTACACACATATATACTTTGTTTTGCTAACAATATTGCACGTTGTCGGCAATATATATATATATATATATATATTGGTGGTTATATAATTAAGAACGCCGATTTAAAGTGAAGATTTTTTTCAAACTAAGACGCAAAACTCGATATCGTAAAACTTTTCCATAATACCGCTGTATTCATTGATACAGATATTCATTGATGTTAACTAAAAATAAATAGACAAACTTTTTACACTACTTCTAAACATAGTATTCCTATTTACTGGCTGGTCACGTAATTAAGAACTCTAAATAGTTTATACCTTTATTCATCAGTCGATTTGTTACTGTTTGTATAATTTTGGCGCCATTTAGTGCTGTAAAAGATTAAAAGTGATTGCTTCTTATGAAAAAACAATGGGAAAAAATAAAAGTTGTTATAAATCTACAAGGGAAGTAATAATAAAACTTCGCCGGAAGAATTGATCCAATAAAAAGATAGCCGACCATCTGCAATGTTCAAAAACGATGGTTTTCCATGCTGTAAAGCATTTTGCCGCGCCGTTTTTTTAGAAGAATGGAACTCTATTTCTCTTGTGAAATGTCAAAAATTAATAGAGTTAATGCCTCGCCGGTGTAACGCAGTAATTAAAAGCCATAGATATGCTATTAACTATTAATTTTAGTTAAAAATGTATTAAATTACTTTTAAATTTCTCGCGCTACATATTATTGTGATTTTTTCAATGTGAGTGTCATACAAAACGCTTGCCGAGCAGTTTAATAAATCGTTCTTAATTATTTGTCCAGCTTCAGTACTATTTGAATGTGGTGTTACTTTGGTAAAATAAATAAAATGTGAAAAAATATAGTTAGCGATTTTATTCTTTATTCCTAAGCCACGTTGCTCTATTAATGTGGCTATTTTATAACATAACTTAGTTGCATCTCAGAAGGTACACATCTCTGTGTATGACGCGATTTAAATAAAAAAACTTCTAGAACTTCAAATCGTTCTTAATTATATGACCACAACTGTATATATATATATATATATATATATATATATATATATATATATATATATATATATATATATGTTATAGTATGTATAGAGAGTGTCGGGGTGAAGGTAAGGAAAGGAATGCTCCGGTGGTTCGGGCATGTGGAAAGAATGCATGATGAAAGAATGACTAAACAGATATACAATGCAAAAGTGGATGGATGCAGAAGTCGTGGAAGGCCACGACACACCTTCCATGATCAAATTGATCGTGTACTAGCAGAAGGTGATGTCAGGAGCCTTAAGAACAGACGAGCTTGCATGACAAGAGTTATGAATGTCAAAGAGGCAAGTGAGGTGTGTAAGAATAAGCCTAAATGGCACTCTGTTGTTCGTGCCTACCCCGCAAGGGAACTGGCGTGAAGTTATGTATGTATGTTATAGTCAAGCATCGAAGCTCTGGCGCTCCTAGGTTTGACTAGTCAAACCTCAGGTCTGACATAAAGTCTTAGTCAAAATTCAAATAAATGACGTTTTTCAGCCTTTGACTAACGAATTTTTGTGTAACGTAGGAGAGACTAACTTATACAGTCATTAAACATATAACAAGTTTAGTACAAATCGACGTTTGACCGAGTCTGTCTAGTCACTTCTAGGATCGACTGGGCAAAGCCCGAAACAGATTATTTTACGTTCGACGTTTAACTAAAAAGTTAGTTACTTCTAGGTTTGACTAAAAATACTTTATTCAAAGGCCGATTGGAATTTATTTCGGGTTTTGTCGAAAGGCCTTTGTTAAACCTAGGATAAACCAGTCATTCCGGAAAACGACTGCATATTGACCTTTGACTATAACATGTATAAAAAACCTAATTATCTTTTTATGTAAGTACTACTACCAAGGGTTTTTCACGCGGTGCAGCAGCAGGGGAAACAAGTACACTATATACTCTTCACCGTGTACGGACTGACACACATTTTGTATTCTTTTTCAGAATCAAAGTGATCAACACTGGGTCCGCCCGCCGCACAACCGTGCGCATATTCATGGCGCCAAAGTTCGATGAAAGCAATCGCAATTGGATATTATCTGACCAACGCAAGATGTTCATCGAGATGGACAGGTTCCAAATACCATGTATGAATACTCTAAATACTTATTTATTTTTGGTTGGTGTGTCACACTTAGATATTGCTGAGTGAAATAGAGGTCTAAATATTTAATTTAATATAAAACATACTTATGCGGTCTTATAGAAAAATCATTTTTATTTCGTTTAAAATGTAGATTCAGTGGGAATATTTGATTGATTGATTTATTTTTTGCGAAATTTTCACTATATCTTTGATGAAAAATACTGTGGCTGCGACGCGCCGGCAACGAGTTGTATGCTAACCACTGACCTCTATGGACAAGGGATAGGCAGGCTACTAACAAACTACCATTTTACGTTTTGTAAAAAATAAACTTATGCTATTTTACTAATTTTAATGTAATATAATTTACAGTATAGGAACACATTTTCTTATCATTAATATATAGTTATATAATTCAATAAGGAATTCTGAAAAATATGTAAAGTAACTATAAAATCAACTAAAGAAATAAACATCTGTTTGCTTTGGTAACCGGACGGACAGAAAGCGCCGTTTCAAATTAGTTCAAATAATATTTGTCGTTTAAGTTTAGGATATATATTGCCATTAGTTAAGAAACAAATTGTCGATTAAAATACATCTATTCAAACGATGATAAATTTAAATTGGTTTTTCATACAGCAGCCAATCCATTGGTAACACTGAACAAGCTGATACCATTTTATTTTTGCTCTTATTTCCTTGGCGCTAATTTGGCGCTGATATGTAAGGTAGTAAGTACGAGAGCCCCATTGAAATAAAAACTTACTTAAGACTACACGATAGAAGTGAAAACTTCAACAAGACGATTAACGCTCGCCGAGTGAGTAGTGACGCATTGACTATCTCTCTCGCTTTCTTAGACGTCTCGAGCCGACTTTACCCGAACGAGCGTGACGGCTTAGTCTCATTGAATACCAACATAATTAAATGCTCAGCACGCCTAAAGAAGTTTTCACTTCAAATCTTACTAGTGTTAGTCTCAGGGTCGTAGCCAACTTCCCCAAATGGGAGTTTAACATGATTATCAGTGTCATTTTATGTATATTTTTTTGTTTTATTTTCTTGAACCACCCCACCCCCTCTGAAATGAAAACTTGGCTACGCCCGTGTAGCCATAATTTTAGTTCCTGAGACTGCCGCAAGTGGTGCTTCAGATTAACATAAAAATATGCTTGTCAATTATATGCAGCACCCAGTCCAATGGCAATTATACAGGTCAGTGACGTAAACAAACTCTAACGTTGTTCCAGTGAGTGCAGGTGAGAATACGATAACTCGTCAGTCAACCGATTCGACGCTGACGATTCCGTTCTCGCAGACGTTCCGCGACCTGTCCGTGCAGGGCTCGCAGCCGCGGCGCGAGGAGCTCGAGGGATTCAACTTCTGCGGCTGTGGGTGGCCGCAGCACATGCTGGTGCCGAAAGGCACGGAAGGCGGCGCCGTTTACCAACTCTTCGTGATGCTCTCCAACTACGATTTCGACAGCGTGAGTTCTGCTTTCAATTCAATTACGTCTCTCTCTCAATATTTCGTTAATTTTACCTTTAAAATCAGCCAAGTACGTGGTATTCCACGCAGTGTAGGATTCCGTTCGAGTTGTCGAACTGTCCAATGCTTTTGTCATATGGCTACGGAGTTACTCAGCTGATTAGTCCCAAATAATTTTGGTTGGTAGCGCTTTTTCCTTGCAATTAATCTTTATTAAAATTTGTCATACCGTCGTTAAAGTTAAAAATTTTAAAGGTGTCTCACCACGTAATACCTAATGACCGGTTCCTATATCTCACCAAACGTTCATTCGCCTTACTACCGATTAAAATTTGTTTAGAAAGAAAGAAAACGATTTTATTTGAAAAAATAGCGACGTACTTACACTAACTAGAAAGAAACAAGTTTTGAGAACATGTACGCCGCATTTTCAGCAAATGAGATTTGCACTCAGCTTATTGCTGTGCCGGAGTTTTATCCGTCACAACGCTGATTTTAGTGCAAACCTCTCCCCCCTTCTTTCTACCGCGATATCAAAACGACCCACCTACAAACTCAGTAATTTTTTTTCTATAATTACAGTATATTATACAGTAAATGTTATTATAATAATTCACTTCAGTCCCATACAAAAGGAAAGATCTAATGATGGTTTTATGGCCGATTCTTATATCTTACCTTCTCATTTCCTTAACTATCGGTTAAAATTTGACATAAGTTCCATACAAGTAATGCCAATATTCAACCGAAGGTAGGGTGAATGAGTGAATAGTAACATATAAGAACCGGCCATGATAGACCTGTCCTTTTCGTTCTTTGCAATGTCGTGTACGAACTTCCAGGGCGCATTATTCGTTCGTACTGTAACCTTTCATAAAACTATTATTTCGCAACAGGTTGATGATCCCAAAGCTGGCATAAAATTGAGCTGTGTTGAAGCTTCAAGCTTCTGCGGTTTGAAGGACAGGCTGTACCCCGACCGTAGGGCCATGGGATACCCGTTCGACAGGCCAACGAACTATGCACGAACCATCGAAGAGCTCCTCACAAGTTGCATGGGACTGCAAGAGATAACCATCCGTCACCAGAACATCACTGAACCCAACCCAAGGAACGTAGTCTAGATGATATGATTCCATGACCTCGCCTATGTAACTAAAATCAAATTATTAAACCTGTTTTTTTTATTAAAATCTATTCCACTCTTGAACTGTTAAAATAATTTAAATGCAAATAATGTGTATCCGCTCAGCGGAATATTTAAGTACCGAGAATGAATCTAACAAGTATCTTCTAGATAAGCGTACTCCACCTTAGACTGCATTTGCGTGCATGCTGCACCTGACATCATGGGCAATGACAGTCAAACGCGAACTTATTCAATATATAAAAAAAAACTACATGGTCAGATTATATAGCGACGATAAATCGTAAGCGAATAGAGTTCACATAAAAGTATACATTTAAGTTACAAATGGTTTATAAATAAAACGAGTACTATCAGCAAGAGTTAACTTGAGACCTGAGCGGCATGCGCGCTCCCCTCTCAACCCCCGCCTTCTCGCCATCCCGACGTCACGACGTCCTTACGGTCATCCGAGCCTTCGCTCGGTCTCAAATTAACTTTTACGGATTGTACTAGACCCAATTCTTCACTTGTTAAAGTTGTTTATGTTTAGTTGTTTACAATCTCATTAGATTCGTTACAAGCCAACGGTTTTCACAATTTTACGGTGGCAATCTTTCATACTAAGGGCCAATCTTTTTTTCTGAATTATATTTTTTTTGCCGAGATTGAATTATTTCTCTTGAATTCACTCAGGTTATAATTTAATCGACTGATAACTTTATCTGATGATTGAAAAATTGGCCCTAATTACATGTACCTTGTGTGATCGATTCTTATAATGATTAATATAATACTTCTGTATAAAAATCAAAGTGATATTACGTTGTAATTACAATGAGCTATAAACTACATATTAAATTTAATATAAATATGTCTAATGATTACAAGAACTATTCTAAATTTGGTAACACTGGCGAGATCATGCTCATAAATGGTCGGTTTCTGTATCTTACCGACCGTTATTTGCCCATTGGTTAAAAGCTAATGCTTGCTCAAGCTCACAATATGAGCTCCATACAATTAATGTCATAATTCTACCGATGACAAAGAAATTAATAAAAAGATGTAGGAACCGCCCATAATATAAACATCGCACGACCAAGGGCTATGATGATGAAATGACAGGCTATGACTACAGGAAAATTATGATTAATTTTAGATTATAAGGAGCATTTAAAATGAAAGGCTGATTAATTAAATTACGAATTGTATATTGTATAAATAGTACATTAATTTTAAGAGTTGTTAAAATTGTAAATAATGGCCAATTTTAGTTTTAAGGCAGAAGGTAAATAAATACACATTTCAAGTACTAAAACGTTTTATTTCTGGTACTAGAATTTATTACACAGGTTATAAAACTAATTACCCCAAACTTACAGCCGTTATTTATTATTGCCCGATTACTACATCTTAATATTCATTCACTTGCCTTACCACATGGAGCTCTATGTACTACGTACGTACGTACCTCGATGCCTTACTATCGGTTACATTTTGAGATTGCAAGTATGGAACTCAATATCAAATTTTAAGCGATATTAAGGCAAATGAATGGTTGGTAAAATATAGGAACGGACTATCGTGTCTGCGATTAAAATAAGCTTTTTTATTTATTTAATTTTTTTGGGAAACATACAATAATTATTGTTCTTAAATATAAAACACAAAATGAATACACATATCAATCAAGTTTCCGCTACAAAATCATTTATATAATAAACATTGGCTCAAATAATTAATTACAAAAAAATACAATTATACAAAAATTACATAAAATGTCTATTTAAATGAGATCAATACTGAAAAAAAAACCTTACCAATAAAATGATGCTCACACCCTGGAACAAACATTTTTCTCAATGAATGAAAATAATATAAAAATGTATATCAGACAAATGAAAATATAAATCAGGCCTATCATTCATTATCATGTTGTTATCAATTATAACACATTTCGGCTCGTGTTTGGTTCTCATCATTTTTATTCAATAAATTCACTGATAAAAATACTACAACTCAAAATACAGGCTGATTTTTGACTCAGTATATATATATATACAAGCAGAAATTTTGAGTTGATATATTAATCATCACATAAATGTTACTGATATTAATTTAATAAAATCCTAATCAGATTATAAAGTAATTTAAAAGTTAAATAATTCTATTACTCATATTTTTCATGCTATATTTTACTTCATGAATCTCTGCTTTGGGACTGAAAAATAAGCAGTCATTAAAATTAACTACTTAGAAAATCATAAAAAATATTATAAACCAATGTGCAGAATACTACATGTCCAAAAAACTTTTTCTGCAAGTCAATAAAATAAATAGTGTAGACTAGAAATTAATTTCACATTTGTATTTAAGAATGACAAAACAAATAAAGATGTAGGACTCTTACCTCAATAATTATGATGCAATGAGCAATAACCCTGAAACAATTTAAAGAATACAAATTTAAAATTAACAAAATCCATACATATATGATTAAAATACTTTTTTTTTGTTAATAAACGGGAATGTCTTTTCTTGCGATACGAACACGGGTCTAGATACAGGGAAGATCAAAAGCAGCGCCTAGTGCCACCCTGCTTCCTGTGGTGTGTGTGTGGGACTCTTATACCAACCGGCAAATCGGTTCTCCTCCAGTTAAAGAGGAGAAATCTAACTCCCATAAATACTAAAACACTATTTATCAATCTACGTGGAAGCCGAAGCCATGTAGAATGTGCCACTACTCAACTTATCAAGTCTACAGTTGACATTAGACGAGTCCTTATTTTAAAATTATGACTATTGTAATGCTAGCTAGTACAGTCTGTCTAAATTAAGTATGGGCACCAAATTTCAAAAAATCGGAACACAAATCTAACTCAATAAATAGTAGATGCATACATGGACTCCATAGGTAGTGAACGAACTGAAGATGCTTATGTATGTATGCATATGCAAGCAAATTTCTATCATGATTCAACCATAAGGTCTCATCAGGTATTGTGATAATGTGCTATAATTCAAGCCAAACTTTATGGACACTTTATCTATATTGGCCGCAGATGGCTGCGAAATATCAAATTTTGTACATAAAAGCATCTATTATACAGCCAACGGCTTCTAAACTAAGAGCGACTGTTTTACGCAGACTATTTTGAATTACAATAGATAATATTAGACAAGAATATTGTTAATTTATAAGTTATAACTGACGCAGAACTCTAAATCTATATTGAACATATTGACCAAAGATAACGTTTGGCTTATCGGCAGGTAAGAAACACCTGCCTAGCCAAATATTCTTATCAGTCTCAATGGAAGTTCACATTATAGAAATCTTTTCATATACAGTGTGATGACGACAAATTACAACTGGATATAATTAGAAATATAACTTAACCAAAAATATACACGTGGTTATTCAAAGTTTTATGTGGGTAATAAAAATAGTGATTTTACGTTATACGATAAATGAAGTTTTAAAGAATACCAACATAAATGTAGATAAATTCTGATTAATCTAAATAAAAGTTAAAAATCTCACCCCTCAAGCTCCCAAGCTTCAGGGAGTTTCCAAGAGAAAGTGAACGAAACCGAAATTGAACGAACGAATTACAAACTTCAAACTTGAACGGAAGTACATCGGGACAATGAACAAAAGTACAAATAAGAACGAAAATCAATGTTGCTACTTACATCAGAATTCCAAAAAAGCGTTATTTTGTTTGGCTAATAGAGTACTGGATAAGTGCGGTAAATTAAAATACAACATGAGTATGGCAAAGTATTTTCATAAATTTTTCAAATTTGAGATAAAACAACACAAGAATTCTAAGAAGAACAATATTGTTTACGTATTATATAAATATTCAATGATAAATTGAAGTTGCCATACTAATATATTTTTTAATTTGCCGTGCTTTATTAGTCTCTACAGTTATTAGCCAGAACCTAGGTTATAAAAAAATACAGTATTGATGATATACAAATAATTTTAATCGGGTTTGACCCACGGCGCAGTTACGGGTCAAACCAAAGTCAAACCCCAGGACGCAAGAAGCTTACACCAGTACGTGTCTCTTTTTTCAAATTATTTTTTTTTATATTAATGGATTGGCAACTAGGCCATTAAGCCAGCTTCTTGCTTAAAGAACAAGCATTAATACAGATTACATAGTATTAAGATTTTATGTTATTGTTATTTATTTAAGTTTATGGCTTAGCAGCTAGGCCTTTAAGACTGATTTTAGATTACAATATAGTTTCGTCATTTTCTTAAGCCAATGCTGAACTGTAGGTTATCAACTGACGCCATTCAACGGCGTTCTTGTGACTACTCGAAAAACCACATTTGACAATACAGTTCAAATTTCTTACAAAATCACATAATTACTACTCAAAAACTATCAATATCCTACAACTACTGTTCATTTTAGAGTAATTTTACACATTTTTAGAAAATAAAACTGCATAGCACAACATCTTTTAGTTCAATGGCGAAAACTCAAGTCTCTGAACTTTAAAAATTTTACCTTACAGTAATCGCACAAGTATGATGTTTTTTTCTTGTATCAGGTGATCGAGAAGAAGCAAAAAAAAGGACAAAAATAGATTACCTTTTGGAAGGCCTTTGGGTCAAAAGTACTAGTCTTAAAACAACATACTTCTTACAACATCAAATTTTTCAACTACCTTCAAAAATATCAAAAATTAAATTAAACTAAAAAACCAATTTAATAACAAAAAATCTTTAAAATTAAGAGAAACTATTATTTTATTATTATTTATTTAAAATAGTCTTTAACAACCCAAAGATCTATTAAAAGGTCTTAAATTTTGAATTAAGAGAATTTTCAGTATATTTCAGATCCATAAAGTTTTGATGTAAACAGCAAATATAGTATAAAAGCACCTATTTTTATAAGCATATGAAAACAAATCGTAACGATTTCATGAATAAATTAAGATGAATTTTCACACTCAAAGATTTTGTTCCACGTTAAGTCAAGAAAGACAATTTTTTTTTTGTTTTTGTTGGTACTATTGCTTGGTCACACATAAATAAAAACTTCGAACGTCTGTTTGGATACACTACTCTATAAAAACGCGATAAATACGGTAATACACCATTTTTTTGGAATGTGGCGTAAATCGATCCTTTGGCAATAATAAGCTACTGGAATTTTTATTTTATGAAATCTGTAAGTGCTTTAAAATGGCATTTAAATTTTAAATCTGACAAGCCCGCGCAAAAACGCTGTCCACGGTCCATTTTGATGATGTCACTGTCCTATAAACAAAAACAAACATTTTACTGTCAAGTGTAAGTTAAAAACACCGCAGTAGTCCGCAATACTATAAGTTTTATTTATGTGGAGCTGTGATGCAGATTATTTTTAGTCTTCTAGTATTTTATACGGTTACTGGAACAGTAACAAGAAACAACATGAGAACGTCGAGGGTCTCGTAAAAGAGTAAGTGTTCCTTAGTCGAGAGATTTACTTACAGAAGAGACTATTTCGCCCATAAAAATAAGGTTAATAAAACAAGTTTTCCAATCCAAGATTATTACGCAATTCATATGAAAGCAACATTTAGAATTACACAAAACCAGACAACTACAAAAGACACCTCTCAAATCAACTCTGTACTGCCACTTCATCTTAAAAATATCTGAAGAAAGTACAAGCAAGCGTGTGCACTTGATGGTCTGATGCGTTTGTGTCTGCTGGATATGCAGGCAGGATAAGTGATGTGAACTCGTGGGAATATAGCAAGTTTTATAAAATGTTTGGAGGCAAACATTTTTTTTTTTATTTTATTGCAGGACTTCAGCAGACAGGCAGACGGCCCACTTGATGGAAAGTGGTTACCATCGCCTATGGACATTTGTAACACCAAAGGTGCTACAAATGCGCTGCTGCTCTCTTAAGGGAGACTGGAACCTGGTCACTAATGCCGGAATACAACACGAGGTTCTTATGGCGGCATACTCTAGACCAGGGGTGGTCGCCATCCAGTCGAGCAAATATCCTACCACCTGGCTGTGGGTTGTTTTGTCGCCTCTTACGACAGGCCGCCTGGCCGCAGGAAATTGTATTCTTTCTCCGTTCCTGCACCGATAAAGACTTATTTGGAGTTCTTCAACCAAGAAGACAAGCAACAAGAATTTTATCAGCAGTGTCACTACAGCAACTTCACAACTTTTGGACACTGTTATTCTTCCATATCTAAGTTCATGCCATAACTTACTTTTATGTTGATTTTGGGTAGGTAAGTAATCCTTATATTTTTAAGGACTCATCAAATAAATGTAATATTTTGAGTAAAAACCTGTTAGTCTGCATCTATGAGTATAATCAAAGATTAGGAAATATTAAAACAAATTGAAGTTCATCGGACTTACTGTCTGGCACTAGTTCTTGTGGTTTCTTTTTGGTTAATTCTTTAGTTTGTTATATGTTAGTAGATGCTCCTACCATCATTAAATTTGACTTTCCATTAATAGCACTCCACCAACGTGAAGGATGGCTTTTCACTTTGTCGGTGTAACAACATAAAAAAGCAACACCGTGTTTACAGCCACCTTAAGATGCGGGACAGTCATGACACTGAACACTTTACACAACTTTTCTTGTTCGTGTTAAGTATAGCTGCATATGAAGTAGATCGTGCTTTATGCTCTGGAAAAACTACACTTAAATACTTTGGTCCCGTTTGAGATGAATAGAACCTATTGTGTCGTCACAGAAGGACTCCTCCGGACCTGTAACAATCAGTACATATATTTAGATTGTAAACATTTACGGATCCGCGTGTGTTACATTTGTAAAGGGAATTAGGCCACTAGAAATACTTGCATCGCACTTCATCTCATTTTAAAAACTTCTTAGTTCGGCAGAACAGAAACTTATTCTTGGCAAATTCATACTATCAGCATAAATAAAACAGTGTTTTAAATTATATACCTTATATAACATATAATACAAATATAAATAAATCTTGGAGAAACCGAATAACAGAATCGAAGTCAGGAAATCGAGAGACGTTTACTGTTGTTACTAATTATTTAGATATTATGTACATAGTATTCTCCGAGAATAATTCTCGTAGTTTGTTGTTGTTTAGGGGACAGTGACGTCACACTATGGCAGCTACCCCGGCTACTGTTTTGCGTGCTTGTGGAACAGATAAAAAATACTGAAATTTTAAAACGAAATTTAATAAATATAACTCATTTTTATGAATTTTAATTAGCATATTTCGATTTCATATGGAGATAACTATGTATTTTATGCATTTATAGATTTATTCTAAAACATAGTAAAATACCGTATTGAAACTAGCAGCAATGGCTAAAGTTTGGATACTTAATATAGTACATTGGGCATTTATTTCAGGAAATTGTTGAAGTACTTTTTTAAGGACCGTGGGCGCTAGGAGGCTATAAAGAGTTTTGTTAGACAAACTCTAACAGTTTTTGCCACGACCACAACGACCGCGGTCGCCTTGTGGAACAGCTAACGCAACATTTTGGGCGTTGTGAGCTACTGTTGGAACCAAGAAGCTTACACTTATGTGTAAGCTTCTTGGTTGGAACGCGCTGTGAATGACAATGATGTACCATGAATCCTTCGAGTTTTTGGCGGGAACTGAAAGGGGACGTTGTGCTGTGCAGTTTTATTTTCTAAAAATGTGTAAAATTACTCTAAAATGAACAATAGTTGAAGGATATTGATAGTTTTTGAGTAGTAATTATGTGTTTTTGCGAGATATGTGAACTATATAGCCAAATGTGGCCTTTCGAGTTTTCACAAGAACTCCGTTGAATGACGTCGATTATAACCTACAATACAACGGTGCCTGGCTTAAAGGCCTAGTTGCCAGGCCTTAAACATAAAACAAAATCCTTCCGTCAAGTTCCGTCAGTTTTTCGCGGAGTTTTTGGCGGGAACTGAAAGGAGATGTTGTGCTGTGCAGTTTTATTTTCTAAAAATGTGTAAAATTACTCTAAAATGAACAATCGTTGTAGGATATTGATAGTTTTTGAGTAGTAGTTATGTGTTTTGTGAGAAATGTAAACTGTATACTCAAATGTGGCCTTTAGAGTTGTCACAAGAACTCCGTTGAATGGCACTAGCTGATTAGCTTCAGTTCAGCTGTGCTACACATAGGCTTAAGAAAATGAAGAAACTATATTGTAAACTAAGATCTGGCTTAAAGGCCTAGCTGCCAAGCCATAAACTTAAATAAAATAAATCGGTTTTTCGCGGGAACTTAAAGGCTGATATTTTTCTGTGAGGTTTTATTTTCAAAGAAGCTATTGTATAATATTGGTTGACAATAATTGTAGGATATTGATTTTTATTAAGAACAAATTTAAAGGTAGACCAAAAAAAGATGGATGGATTGTGTGAAGGATGATATGATGATATGCGGTGTGACAGAAGAGGTATGTCAGAATAGAAGAGTGTGGAAGGAAAAGACATAATGAGCCGACCCCAAGTAATTGGGATATGGTAAAAGAAAAGAAAAGAGATTGATTTTTATTAAGCAAGAATATTTTTTTGTTTATGTTAAGAATCTGAATGCTAAGTGAGAAGTCTGAGCTCTATGATTTTGACCCATGTTTTGACAATGTTATTATTGAAGTATAATTATTTATCATTTCTTTTCATGTATCGTTTTCTGTTTATTAAAGACTAATTTGCAAATGTAGTATCTTATTTGTATCAGAGCTTAAATTAAAATAAATTGTCACCACTTTTCATCATAAAACTTTTCCCGGACACTACTAATTATACATATAATAACATTCGGATCTTTGAAACCTTCAGGGTTCCGTAGCCAGTTTGTGTTAAAAACGCAACCTTTATACAATAGAACAATAAAGTTATTGTTCTGAGCAAGTAACAAAGATATTGAATATTTAATATAAGGAATTACATAAAAAAAAGTAGAGGCCCGCGCCCGCGTACCTCATCTAATACATCTATGAGGCCCCTATTAAAAAAGGTAGAATATGGCTCATATAGCCCATAAAATATTGAAATAGGTAAAATATAACCAGTAATAGTAACTAATAGTAGACAGTGCAGTCTTTACCCAAGGGTGCAAGTGGTGCGCAGCACATAGGTCTAAGAAGCGCAAGACAATCATCATAACTTATACTTAACACACATGTCATGTATAGTCTGCTAATTCTAAACAGACGATATCATTAGACGATGGCCAATTTAAAAACCAAGGAATTCAGTAGGTTGAAATGTACCAACTTTACTATAACTTACGCGGGTAAGTTTTTAATTTTATTGTTGACGTGGTTATATATGTGTGTGTGTGTGTGTGTGTGTGTGTGTGCGCGCGCGCGCGCGTGTGTGTATGTTTGTACGTGGCTTAGACTAATTTTCGCACTCCAGCGCCCAATATGGTGAAATACAGACAAGATAGTAGAGTATGTAATTAATACATATGTTTCCCATGGGGGTAGACAGAGACTATGGATCTCCACTTGTGACGATCCTGATAAACAACTTTCGCTTCATCTATTTTCATTAGCCTCTTCATACACGCACGTTTATTTGAGATACTTTTTACCTGACCTCTTTTTGACACTTTTGCTATTTGACCATTTTGTGAACGTCCCAGTCTACCGATGCCAGCTCTACCATTCACAATACTGTCATACACTTGTTTTGTGATTCTATTTTCATCCATTCTCTCTACATGCCCAAACCACTTTAACATTCCTTCAACTCTTGTAATTACATCTTGTTTCAATCCACAACGTCCCCTTAATACACTATTCCTTATATCATTCATGCGTACCTCACATATACTTCTCAAACCTCTTATTTCGACTGCGCTTATCCTACTTTCATGCTTCTTCTGCCACACCCAACTTTCATTGCCATATAATAGTGTTAGCACCAACAACCCTTGCTGGAAACCCAAACGTGCCTTTACAGACACCTTTTGTATTTGCATAAAAGAGTTTCGCTCCTTTCACCTTATTACGACATGTTATATCTCAATGGAAAAAGTTAATTCCAAATTCGAAACTTTTGTTTTTAAAAATAATAATCCTTCTTCATTTTGTGACTTTTTACTTACTTTTCGCGGGTTTGCGGTTAAAATGCTATCAGGCAACTAAAACAAACTTCTTGTTATTTTTAGTAGAATAATTTATGTTTGTCGCATAACCCTGCCTTATTGTGAATTAAAACAGATATCTTCGTGTCTATTGTAATGGCAGAAAAAGCAACAAGAGCTAGTAAAATTATAGCGCTGCTGGAAGAGAGTGTAGCCAATGTACGTCTCACAGCGGTTAAACGTGAGTCGTTCAACCGTCCAAAGAACCTGGACTCGATAACAAGAGACAGGTTGCGTTCAGAAAAGCAAGGTTCTGGAAGAAAATGTTGTACACAACCACGAGGCGACCGCTTTTTAGTGACTCAGGCGCTGAGGAACCGGAAATGAAGTTACATAGACAACAAAAGAATCCTTGAACGGTATGAGGAGCACAAATTAGCCTATGGACTGTGAGCACCGGATTGAGGTTCGCTAGTTATTGCCCATCTTAGATACTAGGTAACTGGAGTGGCTTACTTTTCTCAGACGAGGATCGAATTTGTCTGCATGGTGAGGACCGACGTCGGCAAGTGTTACTTCCAGCTATCGTAACGAGATAGTATTAATTGAAAATGACTCACTAAATGCGCAAAGGTACATAACAGATATCCTTTCTCCATATGCACAACCCGCACTGATTGTAATTGATGAAGAAACCATTTACATGGACGATAATGCTCAGGCTCACCGTTCTGGCGACGTAGATGGTTATATGCAAGAGGTCGGTATACGTCGTTTGGATTGGCCATCGCGGAGCCCCGACGTTAACCCCAGTGATCACGTCTAGAACCTCCTAAAAAGGCGAATACGATCTGTCCAACTACGTCCACAAAACATCAGGGAGCTTAAACGTGTTATCTCGATTGAGAGGGAAACACAGAACACCATCAAACGCCTGGTGGAAATCATGCCAAGTAGATTACATGCCGTAACCGCTGCAGGGGGAGGTCATACTAGTTATTATTTTTTAATGTATTTTTATTAAAATAATAGTCTTAATTTTATTATACCCATAAAAATTTCCATTTTAACACGGCTCTCTGTTTACATTGACTAAAACACCGATTCCAGGATTTAAGTGTTAAAAGCTATATTCTCTTTGATAATAGGAAATTTCTAGTCTTGTAAACTAATGACATACTAAAAATATTAATATTAGGTGCACGTTTTTTTGCAAAGGAGTGTATAAACCGATTGGCGAGTGCACCCCCCCCCCCCCCTCCCCTCAGTAACAAAAAATAAAATCAGTAAGCCATTAAAATAAAATTTCAATAGGCGATTCCTTTTGTTTTCAGTGATCGAGTTGAGATGATATAAAGTAATTTTCTAAATCGGCAAATTACGTATTGTAAGTAAGGTATTTGGCTTGCGCCCGTAGGTCTATGCGCCCGCGTGCCACGCACTCCTTGCACCTCGGGGTACAGACGGCCCTGGTGTTTTGTTATGAATAATATGAATGAATGCATACTTTTTTCTCAGCAATAATATCAGGCCGCACAGAAAGTATTGCGAAAAAGTTTTTATGATGAGCGACTAGCCAGTTTTAATCTATGTTGAAAATATGATTAATTATAACTAAAAATAGGTAGGTTACAATTTCAAAATTTCCCTCTACATTGTTTACGAGCTCATTTAATTTATCGTGTCTTATTGAAAAATGGATCTGCACTGGGAACATTTTCGCACTATGATTTTTTACGATTTCAAGTGTCGCCTGAAACCGGACGAATCGTACGATAGACTTCAAATGGCATTCATAGATGAAGGCCCTTTTAAGGCAACCGTGTATCGTTGGTACTTACAAGTTACAACAAATTCCAGCGCAGTCGACTAACTTTGGGGGATGAAGAAAGAAGTGGTCGCCCTTTGACTGCTGTTACGGAAGACGACGTGCCAGCAGTGAAAAATTTAATGCATGACAATAGGCGAGATACGTTTCAAGAGATTCAGCACGTACTGCGGATTGGTTCTAGAAGCCTTCACAAGATTCTACACGTGCATCTTCGCGCGAGGAGGATAGTTTCACGTTGGGTGCCGCACCTCACCGATGCTCAGAAGCAGGCCCGGGTGGAATGGTGCCGTGATATGATAAACAATTTTTAAGCAGACTAGTCTCGACATATTTACGACATCATTACAGGTGATGAATCCTGGATTTATCAATACGATCCAGAAACGAAGCGCCAGTCGACGGTTTGGGTGTTTCAAAACGAATCAAGGCCTACCAAAGCGAAGCGATCAATTTGACTGGCAACTTAGTGTCAATTCCTTTGCGGAACAAAAGAAGCATCAACACCGAATGATATATTACCAAATGCTTAGCAGAAGTTTTCTCAGTTGTGAGCATTAAGCGACCAAACACAGGGCTGCGCGGGCTACTGCTCCACCACGACAACGCGCCCGCCCATTCTGCACTCAAAACGAGGAACTCCCTGGACAGCACGCCGGTCAAACTCCTGGGTCACCCTCCTTACAGCCCTGACCTAGCACCGTGTGACTTTTTTTTATTCCCGAAAATAAAAAATCAGCTCAAAGGGATACAATTTTTGTCACCAGAAGATGCGCTGTCAGCGTTCCAGCAAGCTATAAAGGAGGTGTCTGCGCCGGACTGGAAAAAGTGTTTCGAAAACTGATTTAGACGCATGAAACTTTATATAGAGGCTGGTAGAGAGTACTTTGAAAAGATTGAATAAAAAAATATTTACCTATAGAACATTTTTTTCTATTTTCGCAAACCTTTCCGAGTATCCCACGTAGTATTGACGGGATGAAAATCCAAAGGTTACGTGAGCGAAACCGCGTGATAAGCTTTAATAATGGACTCCAGCCACAGAGAACATTGTATATGACTCCAGCAAATGCCAAGCAGAATGAAAGGAGCTTAATGTAATATTACCGGAATATCAACCTCTGAACTAACAAACTTACGATAGGCGCTACGTTAAAAAAAACATAAAAGCTGTGATAAAAAGTAACGGTATGCCTATTATACAGTTTTTTGATAGGTCAGTATGTATTCTTCCATGATAGTGAATGATAGTGGTACTAGCTACAAAGTTCAAATCTATACGTAATTTATTTGTGTACTTTAGAGATTAAGAAGGGTCACCCTAGGAATTTGAATATGAATATGCCTTTAATTTATTTAATATCTATTTTTTTAATCCTTACAAATTCTCAAGCGTAAATATAAATATATCTCCTTGCAATTTATAATCATTATTCTTTCAGACTATTGTTCCAATTGTAGTCTACACATAAAGGCACATATTAGGTAACTAGCTGATGCCCGCAACTTCGTCCGCGTGGTGCGGTTTTTTAACTATCCCACGGGAACTCTTTAATTTTTAGGGATCAAAAGTATACTATATGTTGACCAGGGATATAAGCTACCACCATACAAAATTTCATTTAAATCCATCCAGTCGTTTCGGAGATTAGCCGGTCCAAACAGACAGACAAACAGAGAAACAAAAAAATTGAAAAAAGTCTAAATTAGTTCTATTTAACTTCTTACATCCCCCTGACTCGGTTTTCAGCATTTTTTTTTCATTGTACAGAAATTCGATCTCAAGTTTTATTATATGTATAGATAATTGTATATCAAATACATTGTAGGTTGGCTTAATTTGAAACTACTGTTTAAACATAAATTACGAAAATGAATAAATTAATTTTGGTATTTAGCATTCACAACAATATACAAGACTAACTACATTGATCGAGGCAATAGATAATATATTATATATAAACCGGGGCTTTTCCTTGAATGCATTACTTGTGTATATATACTTAGTTTGGCCATAAATAATGTTACAATTAAAAAGAAAGAAAATATTATATTTGAATTTGGAATCTGTAATTTTTTTATGGTTGTTCATTGTGTTTTTTCATTTTGGTGCCAATACATTGTACAACATTTTGCGATATTAAAATGGAGTGGGGCGATAAAGAGAACCGAATCGCTGTGATTACATTACACAAAGTAGGTCTGGAGCCAAATGCAATTTTTAAAACTCCATACGCTTGGTATTAGTCAAATGTTTGTGTAATAGGTACAATGAGACCTCCTCTATTTGTGACAGAAAAAGATCTGGCCGTCCACGTAGTGTTCGTACGAAAAAGGTGGTCAAAGCAGTAAGGGAAAGAATTCGAAGAAATCCTGTCCGAAAGCAAAAGATTTTATCTCGGGAGATGAAGATATCACCTAGAACCATGTCGCGTATTTTAAAAGATGACTTAGGACTTGCAGCCTATAAGAGACGCACTTGTCATTTCTTAACACATAATTTAAAAAAGAATAGGGTGGTAGAATCGAAACAACTACTGAAGCGGTACGCAAAAGGAGGTCACAGAAAAATTTTGTTTACGGATGTGAAAATTTTTACAATTGAGCAACATTTTAACAAACAAAATGACCGTATTTATGCTCAAAGCTCTAAGGAAGCTTCTCAATTAGTCGATAGAGTGCAACGTGGGCATTATCCGTCTTCAGTGATGGTTTGGTGGGGTGTTAGCTATGGAGTGACTGAGACATATTTTTGTGAAAAAAGGTATCAAAACATCGGCACAAGGGTATCAAGATACCATTCTTCAGAAGGTAGTTAAGCCCCTTAACAATACCATGTCAAATAACCAAGAATGGTCCTTCCAGCAAGACTCGGCGCCGAGTCATAAAGCTCGATCCACGCAGTCTTGGTCAGAGCTGAAGACTGGCCGTCGTCTAGTCCCGATTTTAATCCGGTGGATTATGATTTATGGTCAGTTTTAGAGAGTACGGCTTGCTCTAAAGGCCATGATAATTTGGAGTCCCTAAAACAATCCATACGATTGGCAGTGAAGAATTTTCCCATGGAAAGAGTGCGTGCTTCTATTGATAACTGGCCTCAACGTTTAAAGGACTGTATTGCAGCCAATGGAGACCACTTCGAATAAGCTTTTTATATTTTAAATTGTTTTATATTTACGTATTAAACTAACACACTGTAAAACTTATAAATGTTGTTAGCAATAGAAAAAATTCTTTGTTACAATATTTATGGCAAGACTAGGTATAGGCTTTGATTATGTACTTGTAAATCATCAAAGCATGTAGGGATAATTGAAGTGTCTCTACAATTTGTATTGGACTAGTTTTCGACGTGTCTTTAATCACGTAAATTTTTACGCCATGTTTCGTGAAAATATATATAGGGTAAATGTGTTTTATGTACATACATACCATCATCGAAGATGCGTTGTATTATAGAAGTACCTTTCATGTAAATCCGATTTGCTTACGAGGCATTTAATGTACTCTTTGCTGTGATTAAAAAAAACTGATACATATGCAATTACAATGGTCTTTTATTAAATAAAAAAAATACATTTTGTCAGTTCTATAAGTACTTTAACAATTTAGTAAACTTTTACCAAATCAACACTCCAGCCCAGCCTGTTGACCTGAGATCAGAAATAAATAATCCGGTGAGTCGCTTGTTGCGGTTGTTTAACACTGTTTTCTTTGTAGGTGGTGGCAATCAGAGGGTAATTAATTTCACTTGATACTAATCAATTACAATTAAATCTAATAATTACAGTCTAAAACTTATCAACACTAGACATAAACTAAACGTTTTGAATTATAAACATACTTAATGGAAAGTATCTATTATTATTTTTACCTAATCTTAATTTCACATTTTGATATTCTGCTACATAACTTCAAAACATTACCAAGCAGCAGACATTTATTACTTGTATCAACAAACGCAATTCATAAAATAATAGTAAATAAATATATTTTTTTAAGAAACCCATCCAATCCCTGTTCACACTTACAGATCAACAGATATATGTTATACACTAAGGCAGAGGATACAGATCTTCATTATGTTAAATAATTATTTATTTGTGACAACCAAACAAATCAATTCACACAGCGCACAAATCACATGTAGGTAGGTAAGGTAATAAGGTAGTGAATAAGCTATGTCACAAAAAAACAGTTTGTTGAATTTCTGTTATTATAGTCCATAGTAAAATATAAATGTGAAAGTTACTTTGGCCATTTCTTTAATGGCCCAGATAATTAACCGATTGAAATGAATTTTGGTATCATAATGATAACAATAATAAACAGTAGTATTTACTTTTGTTTAAGGAAATTGTGTGTAGTTTCTGCAAGATATTATTTTACACAAGTGAAACTGAATGCAACTGGTAAATTGGTATATAAAATATGTACTTTACAGGGATATTTTTATCCCAGAAAATGGGACAGTATGGGATATGAATCTGAAGTTTACACTAGGGCAGCCACATTTTAACCTATAGTAGCATTATATAGAAACATTATATTTACAACTTATCCTAGATACACTTTAACATGATTTATTAAAAATAACATTCACACTTCATAATTTAAAAATGTCACTATATCCTCAATTACCCAACATGTTGTTAAATAATAATCAATACATTTTGTGGTTTATTTACACAATACTGGTCGACATCTTGGATGTGCATTACTGATAAAGCAGATATGACGCTCAGCATATGGCGTCCAGACAGTCCGCACACTCCCTCTGTGTTAACGTTATTTACCTTTAGCTGTAATGGTAACAGTAGATTTTGCCGACGGTTGCGGTATTATTGTAATCTCATCGCTTATCTTGAGTGGCTTGAGCAGTGGATCTGTGTCTACAGGCTTGCTCATGGGAGGTGTACTCGTTTTGCTCTTGTCCATGACACGCTTAGCAACAACACTGTGAGCAGAGTAGACATGGTTCTCAAACTGCTTGTACATACCAAATGTAGCTGTGCACACAGTACATTTATAAGACAAATGAGCTGGTTTCAGGGTCATATTGTGGTCCCGGGAAACATGGTTGAGCAGCTTCCATTGATAGACACGACCGCAAACTGGGCATCTCCCAGCATCTTTGCCTTTATTCGCTGCTTCTTGCATCGAACTTGTTACCAACCCATGAGAACCTAAGAGGTGCCTCTCTAAACCTTGGTCAGTAAAGAATCTAAACTGACACTTTTGGCAATTCAATGGAGGCCTGTTATAGATCATCTTTGGATGAATTTTTACTTTATGAATCCACTGCATATGGTTCCTTAATTGCTCCAAATCTTTAATATAACCATCACAAATTTCACAAATGACAAAAGTTGCCTTAGAATTCAATGAGGCTTGGGATGATGATGGCTGGGGTGCTCTGGGAAGTGGTGTTATAGATATTTTGGGTGTGGCTGATGAATTTCCCACAACTTGATTATT
Source organism: Dendrolimus kikuchii (assembly GCA_019925095.2). Classification (NCBI taxonomy): domain Eukaryota; kingdom Metazoa; phylum Arthropoda; class Insecta; order Lepidoptera; family Lasiocampidae; genus Dendrolimus; species Dendrolimus kikuchii. The sequence continues at coordinate 7,006,895 of CM034406.1, read as the reverse complement.
TGGTATGGGGTAATTTGAAATGGTTGTACCAATGGGAGTTGGATTGTTGTGCATCATCATGACACCACTGCGCAGTATAGGCACTCCGGAGACGGCCGTGGGCCTGGGCGGCCCTGCAATGGGGGGTCGGCCACGTGGCCTCCCAAGGACTGGCATTGTTGGAAGCATATTTGGCATATTCATAGGTGGTCTTGCTGTATTATTCATGTTCATTTGTGATCTATTGAAATTAGAATGATAAGGGTTCATCATATTGTTACGTGCTCTAGTTAATTTTGGTATTTTAGCTGGTGGCTCCCACTCTAATGGAGGCCCCAAGTTAAATTCTGGTTTAAATTTCTTGGCACAAGCAATTAGATGTCTTGCCAATTTTGTTTTACTATTATCCTCGAAATGACAATTAGCACATTGCTGATATGCAGGTGCTCTCTCTAATCTGCCCCTAATATTATGTTCAGCTTCCATGTGAAATAATATATCATGGGGGCTACGAATTTCGAACTCACAAGTGTTACATTTATAAATATTGTTTCTCATGTGTGGAGCCTCCAAGTGATGAGCCATTACTAACATAGACTCAGTTTTAAAACTACAAAACTCACACCTCTTTTGGACCAGGGCATATGGGGCATTTGTTTTCTTACTAAACTCAAGATTTTGTGTCAATGATGCGATAGCTGATTCAGTGGCTTTAGTGCTCCTGCCAGTCTTCTTTTCTTTGTATAATTTACGATTTTGTTGTTTAAGCAGGTCACTTTGTACAAATTCTTGAACTAAATTAAGACCAATGTTGATGAAGAACTGACCTAAAGAACAATCAAAGTAACTATCTTGCCTGCCACCTGAAAGACTTTTTGCAATCATACTGATAGGATCTTGTAAATCAATAGTATCATCCTTGTCTCTGATGAGTACCGCATCTTCATCACTAAGAACATCTTCATCTGAATCTGCAGAAGATTCCCCATCCCACGAGTGATCTTCTTCTTCGTCGCGCCGTCTACGTCTTTGCTTTTTCTCTTTCTTTAAGCTTTCCTCTGGAGCAAGAGCTTCTTTTTCCACTTCCTCAGATTCAACTATCTCTCCTCTCTCTATTTTCTCCTTACGCTCTTTCTCCTTTTTTTCTTTCTCAGTTTTTTCTTTCTCTAATTTTTCCTGGTCCTCTTTAATTTTAAGCTCTTCCAATTCCTTCCCTAGTTTGTCAACAAACTCTCTAAATGGCTTTAACGATGGTTTTTCATACACATAAGGAACTATGAATGATGGGGCTTCAACAACAAACATATCGTCAGTTAAAGAAGGCAATATATTAGGTAACGGAGCTGGTGCATTACTGTTTTGATTTGAGGCACTTTTGCAACTTACAGGAGTAATTGTTGTACCACGAGCAGCAATACTTTGACACAAATTAGCATTAACAGTACTAGCATTTGGAATGGAACTCTTCAATGGTGGAGGAGCAGACCCTTTACCAGACAATATTGAATTTGTATCAATAATAACTACTGTTGGCTCTTTATTCTGATCCCCATTTGTTTTTGTCTGCTTGGTAGCCAATTCTGCAAGGCTCTTGGTGTCACTGATAACAATTGGTTTCATCTTAGCTTGAGCTTGATTTAGAGGATCTTCCATAGCTACTTCTTCCACATCAGACTCCTCATCCCCTCCATTCTCCATGTGCTCGTCAATTTTTTTTTCTTCAATTGCTTTGTTACTTTGCTGTGATCCTTCTGAACTGTCATTACTATCTGAACTGGAACTTGATGACTCATCATCATCATTTGTCACTACACAATCATCTTCCTCATCACTTGTAATTTCATGGACTTCTGGACTATGGGAGCCACCATTTTGACTTTGATGTTCATTCTCATTATCGGGGTCATTGTCATTTTCATTTTCTGAATCACTACTATTATCTTTAGGATGGCTTCCTTGTGATGTATCATCATCACCCTCTGTGCGTTCATCTGTAAATCCAATTATAGATTGGCTTTAGAGATATAATATACATATATAACAAAAACTATTAATTCAGAGTTTTAAAAACTATAGTCACATAAAACATGCAGATTAAGTTACATCACCAAGGCACCTTAAATAGTTTGCACAAGGGCAATTCTGTAGTAAATCATATTTAATACTTAAATTAAACACATTTAATCAAATCAAATTTAACAATCATATTTTAAAAAAAGTGGACTATAATTTAAAGAAACAATGTAGTGTCCATCATACTCAGTTAATTATCATGTATATATGTAAGAAAATCACAGCCTGAGATATGAACTCAATTGTATTGTAATACATTTTGTCAGTTTTGCTCTTCATTTATAATGGAATCACCTGGCAATGGATTTCTTTCCACTAAGATGTTATAACGAAATTACGTACGACGAAATTAGAAGTAAACATACGCATTTCGTGTAAAATTTGAGTCCTGGAATAAGTTTATATTCAAAAACTTTGCAGCAATTTAGTTTCGGTATCACACGGAGGCGTCCGTGAATCACGGAGACGCGAAGGAGTCCAGTAAAAACTAGTTAATCATAGTAACCTAAATGCGCGAAAAACATTCGTTAATACCGGTATTTGTCCTTACGATCGATTATTTTATGAATTGATGATGAGAAAAAAATATGTCAGCTCATCGAGTAGCGTCATTATATCATGTGGAATATGGACCGCCATATGGGATTCCATGGCATTTCTCCGAAAACACAACTCTACTGGGTTTGATGGTAAACACACGAAGTTCATGATAAATTAATGTTGATAAAGATAAACAACAGTTAGATGCATACCTGTAGCTGTAGAAATAGACATTTTCTTGCGATTTTTCAACCAAAAATCGAAAAATAGTACAATAGCACAGTAGCGGAAACCAAACCAAATCAAGCTGTCATATTTAAAGGTCTATTTCATGTCGTGTTTTAATTCATGCTAGTAACACTAAATTTATCCATTTTATATTAAATAAAACTAATAATAATTACATAACTTCCTTAAAATAAAACAATTAATAATTATTTAAATAATAAACTATTTAGATAAAAAAATATTTATTAATGTTGATTTATATTTATTTGATAAATGAGATTTATATTTTTGTGACATCGTGTCTCTTATAAAAGACCTTTACTTAAAAATGGTGGGAAAGGGAGGGATTCCGGAGGGGAAGGACGCGGTATTCCAGTTATTGGAATAAAAGAGCGGGAAATTTGAACTATTCCAAAAATTCCATGAATATATAAATTTCATGATTATTTAAATGTCTAATACATACCCAAAAAAAACCAGGTTTAAGGCACAAATTTTATTTTAAAAACGCATCATACAATAGTACATTACAATAATTTAAAATTTCTGTTATTACTTATCGTAACAATAAGTGTTCAGTTCATTCATGTTTGCATTGTATTTAATATATTGATAAATAAATATAAAATGAAACAAATAAAACATAATTTTATGGCAAAGTTATGCTGTAAACATAATACTTAACAATTAAAATCTCAAGATCATAAAAAACACACATAAAAAAAAATATTTAGTCATCTTCAAGTTCCTCGTTTTCCTTGGTTTCTTCAAAAGGATCTACAATTGCATCTTCATCTGGTTTTCTAATAACTCCCAGTTGCTCAGCAGCATTCAAACACTTTTGTGCATAATCTTTAATTCTTTGTTTATCCTTATCCTCCAATTTGGTCAAAGCCATAAGAATTTCCATTACATCTGTTTCAAATATTTTGGCAGCAATATCTTTGTCACCAATTATAATATTGTGCAACATATAAGTACCTCTATACTGAATTTCTGTATTTGGATTAGCCAAAAGGCATCTTAGTGTCTCCAACCATGGCTGGCAGTCAAGTAGTTTCCGGCAGCATACCTTACTCACAGATGTCAATAAGCACAGAGCTCCTGCAGCTGCCAAAACTGTATCAACATCCTCCTCTTGGCATAGCAAATACAAAAATTTGGTCTTATCATTATTGCCCTCATAACTTTTAATGACTTCTTCTGATTGTACCAAGTTGCAAATGCATTGTGTTGCTGCTCGTAGAAGCAGCTCATGATCTTCATACAAATAATGCTCAATTTTAGATAGGCCTCCTTCTTTCAATATTCTGTTTCTGGTGGTTTCATTCATTCCCGCTAGATTACATAAAGCCATAAGAGCTTCAAAGTTTTCTAATGCAGTACAGTCTGGATGCAAAAGTGACACTAAAGGCCTGACTACTTCCAAGTTCCTTTGACCAGGAAAAGCCACCTCAGGGTTAATAGTAATTCCAATTCTAGCCAAAGCTTGAGCTGCTTGTTTCTTGCCATTAGGAGTGCCTTCTAATGACATTGGTATCAATACTTTTGTACCTCCTTGCTGAACTACAATGCCTCTAAGTTCTTGCAGACCACAGATTGCATTAAAAACTCTTGCTATTAATTCTCTAGAGTTGTGACTTTCAGTTTGTGATAGTGCAACTAAACCTGAAGTTACACCGGCTTTAGCTAGAACAGTGATTCTTTTATTAACAAAATCAGGATCATCCAGTTCGTGTTGCTCTGGTATGTGATGTTTTGCAAATTTCGCAAGCTCTAACATTTCAGGCATTACTTCCTGTTTTTCATAAGCGTTACACAAATTTACTAGTGTTGTTACAACACCATATAAGCATGACTGATCACCAGTTTTAGCAAGTTCAATAAGAGCTTGAATGGCAGGTCTGTCTTCCACTAATTTTTCTTTAACATCAGCATCCAAAGTCAAATAAGAAAGACCTTCAGCAGCCCATTTTCTTACATCATTATCTTTTGCTGGGTTGACTAAGAACTTTTTGCAAGCTTCAGCCAGTTTCTTAGTTGATCCTTCAGCAAATGGTCTAATAGAAGCATCATCACCACCAAAACTGCCAACTTTGCAGAGGCCCACAAGGGCTCTTACCCTCACTGCATCATTTTTGCACTGGTACAATTTCTTTAAAATGTCAACACCTTTATTGATAATTGTTCTAGCTTTATCTTTCTTTGATGCAGCAGCAACTATGCATTCACAAGCTACTTTTTGCTGCAATTGATCTTCTGTCTGAGCCATCACAAGGATCATCTCTAATATACCTTCCTTAGAAATAACATAATTACCAACATCAAGGGGGCCTCTAAGTAATGATGTTATTGCCACTGTTACTCTAACTTTGGATTCTAAATCAGGTGACATTAATTTATCTTTGACAAAATCATCAACTTGGTCATTAAAGCGTTGCCTTGCCTCATCATAATACATGTTCTCATATATCCTAGCAAGGCAAGCAGAGGCAATAGTACTTGATGATGGTGTTATGGTTAATGCAGATTCATATTTGTATTCTTCTAATTCACTACATACTTCCAGAAGTCTCTGCAAACCTTTTATTTCAATAAATCTCTCAGCCCAATTAAGAGCATTGTAATGACAATTTCTCATGACCAATTCCATAATTGCATCTCTTGCTTGTCCACTGATAACCCTATTAGTTATAGAGTAAGTAAGACATGTGAGTAATGTGTCTATTTCATTTTTATATTGTTCACACAATTTTGGATCTGGTTTTGTTTCTTTCTTTGTATCAATACCACTGAAAGTGTTAAGTATTATTTGTAAACAATACTGCGCAGCATTTACTACCTCTTGATTGCTGCTGTCTATAATCTCCAGAACCCAAGGTATGCCCACTATCTGCATGATAGATTTTGTTCTCTCTACACTTCTTTTGCACAACTGGCTTATTACTCTTATAGCATTTATATAAATTTCAGCATTTTTTTCTACTTTAAGGAGTTGTTGAATTTTGTGAACAACACCATTTTGCAGCATAATGTCAGCTCCAGCATTTTCTTTGGCTAAAACAAGAAGGTTTCCCATTGCTTTCTCTCTTTTTTCTTTATCTTCATTTAAAGTAAATGCTAATTTGAACATTTGCTCTACCTTATTTCCCGTTTGTGCATTCTGCTTCGCTCTTTCTTGAACAATTGCGTAAAGACGCGACAAGACTGGTTGAATGGCTTTATTCATAGGATCTACAGTAAATATTGTTTTGGCATCCCTGTATGCCTCTTCATATCTTTCCAACTTCTCCAGAGCTTGTGAACGCCGGAAGAGTGCCTTGGGATCCTCTGGTACTATTCGTAAGGACTCATCACAATCGTTAATAACCTTCTCATACTGCTGGGTTTTCAAATACGTAGCGGCACGATTCTTCAAATATGTGGCCAATTCTCGACTATCTTTTACTGCCAAATTAATGGCTTTTGTATATAGAGATATAGCTTCTTCATAATTATCCGCCTTAAAGGCCTCGTTACCTTTATTTTTATAAGTTTCAGCTTCTTCACAGTGAATACTCATGTTGCTACTTTTCAAGTTATAAATGAGTATATTAAGTTGTAAATGAGAATTGTTCTGGTACCATCTCGTGAATTCTTGTGGTTCTTTTCGTCCCTTCTCAAATGTGCAAACTAAAATAGAACTTTATTTTTATTCCCCATATGTGGGATGACACACATACCGCGGGTTTCACACAGTATCTTACCGACAGTGTTACGGTGTTGCCAGATGACCACGTCAATGTCAATTCACCTCAAATTTTTTTCTAAAAACCCCAAAAAGCTTTTTGAAAAAAAACCTCCAAAACAGTTTTTACTTATTTAAAGGAGAAATAAAAAACAAAGCCACCGTGGTTGCGAAAAGGTCACTACTGACTCTATGATTTTCGCTCACGCAGCACCACAAACTAATGTGGATACTATGTATCGCAGCAATCACAACGACCCGTGTCAATAGGTAGGCCGAATAACCGTTCCACTTGACTTTACTATTGTGACGCCGGCAAAGAAGTGGACCGGGAAACATCGCGGTTGTGAACGTGGTCGTTGTGAGTCTCTAATGGAACGTAGCCTATAGGATACGACGCATACAAGTACATAACTTCACGCCAGTATACGAGTAGAGACGGCATAATAAATAAATAACATAAATAATGAACGAACGAATCAATTGAATTATTAAAATGAACAATTGAAGTATGATTCACTATATAGTAGAATATAATTCTAAAGTAAAATAGTAATACTATATTATTTCTTAGATATAATAATTGCAGTGATGAGAATTGTGCTTGTGGATAAATTAATGATACTTAAAAAAGGTCCAAAATTTCTCTCAACATAATTTTTCCCCCGAAAGTCCCTGTAAAGAAACTTTATCCCCGAATTTCCCCACCAAAGTCGTAAAAATTCCCGAATATCATCATCCTCATCTGGTAACACTGCCGACCGATCATTTGCATTACCCCCGGTCACTGAAGTAGGAAACCTACTCCCGGTTAAACTTTGACATAAGTTCCATACAAGTAATGTCAAAATTTAACCGATGGTAGAGCAAGTGAATGAATATTAAGATATAGAACCAAGAAGCTTACACATCGTAAAGGTTAAATTAAATTTTAAACGCAAGCATCGTGCATTACCGGGTAACACTTGCACTGGCGTAGTAACTGGTCGTGGAGGTTTTGATGATTCTGCCAGGCACGGCGAGCGTACATTATTCTCAAAATTTTGATTCATGAATTTTCAACACGTTGATGTTTTTCCAAAAAATCATCTTAAATAATAAGATTTTTTCCTTTGCAACAACAATAAATGTACTAAATACCTGTGTGTATAGAACCCACATTTTTGGTTTTCAAAAGGCTGGAGTTTTCTCGAGTTTTTTGGAGTTTGGAATTTTTGGTTGGAGCTTTGGATTACTCACCTTCGTTCAAGGAAGACCTTAGTTGTCAAGTTGAGTGGTTTTTGGACCTGCGACGTGATTGCCGGCTGCATGACCTACCGACAGGATCGTTCACAAAAAACAGCTTATTTTTGGTTTGGGGTTGTTGACACTGGTGAAAATAAAACATCAAACTTAGCTAAAATGGAAGATTATATTAAAAGAGAATTTGCAGTATTTTTTTAAATAATAATAATAACTTGTAAACATTTTTATTTTGATAAATAAAATGATGATTTTTAACCTATGTATCACGTGACTTGAAAACCCAATTACAGTGCGTGACGTCAATTCCTAGTAGAATGATAACTTAAGTTGTTCTAATTTTGACACATGACATTTAACAAAACAAACTTTTTGAGTTTTTGTCAACTGTAGCAAACAGTAAACACACTTCGTAGTATCTATAGTAGTTTGTGCACACTTCATAATTTTGCCTGTGCTTGCAAAAAATTGAAATCTTTTGTTTTTACAAATATCGTAAGTTGAAATTACTTCTAAACTAAACAACCCACACTAATTAAGAACTATGGAAGCAGGATTCACAAAAGCGGATAGTGCAAATTTGCCCAATATCGATGTGGTTATGGTAGCAAGATTTTTCGCATCGAATTCAAATTATAATGCAGCGGAATTCCGAAACGTTAAGACATATGTGTAAGTATTTCTATATACAAGGAAAGAACTTTCAAATGTGCATTTGCAATGAATTTTGTATGAAGTGTTCTATAAAATATTTGCATCATATTTGAGGTTATAACTAATATTTACGAATTCACTTTTCATTTGTTATATTTGATTACACACGTATTTGATCTTTTGCAGATAATCAAGATAGTCTTACGGTGATGATGCGATTGGTTATGTACAAATGATGAGACTCGAAAATGTGTACACTAAAATGCAAAGTTTGTCCAAAACTTCGAGTACAATCTAAATCGTATGCAGCAACCATGGTGGTGGATGAGAAGTAGTGAGTGTGCAATATCATGATTGTGCTGCATCCCAAGGTGGATGTAAACATGCGGTTGCACTTTTGATGTGGTTTCACCGAAGAAGTGAGGAACCTTCATGTACTTCATTCAGTTGATTGTTATTGGAAGAAAGTCACACTGTCTCAAGTAGGGACTACTTTAAAATTTATATTGGGCAAACAACTTTCAAAAGCAGTGCCTACTACTACTAGATCACAAGACTTAAGTGTTTCTTATTAACAGAATGTGTAAAAGAAGCTGAAAAGAGGCAAACTAACTCATGTTTGATGTTAAAACATCAACCGGGTTTTCAATTACCAAATTTGGAAACACTATCTCTGCATAATTTAATTGTTAAATACAGTGATAGTGATTGTACTACTTTTAAAAGTAATATGTGAGATACAAAAGTTATGAAGAGGGGACCAAATTTAGAAGAACAATTAAAAAAACTTGTCACAAAACAATTACACAAGAAAATAGAATCATGTGGATTGATAATATATAAAGAGTAACCATACATTGCTGCAACACCAGATGGAATTTGTGATAAAACTATTGTCATAGAAATAAAGTGCCCCTCTAAAAGACTTTTAGAAATTATATAAAGGATAACAAGATTGCTGAGAAATATATGACTCAAATACAACTGCAAATGTTTGTGTCCAATTTAAAAAAGTGTTACTTTTGTGTGGCTGACTGGAATTTTGAAAATAGTGGAGTTGTCCACATACTAATAATTGATTATGATCAGGCATATGGAAAAATGCATTCGAGACCTTAAATTGTTTTGGATTAGTAATATATATCCTTTACTGCATAAAAGCATTGAATAAATAAAACAAATATTGATTGCAACAATTTTTTTTTATTGACTATGAAAATTTAAGTCAGTTATATTGTTTCCACTTATATAATACATATTTGGTGAATGGGATGCGGTTAATGTGTCTATGCAGGTGGCATCCCATACCAAAGACTTACCAAAATACTGAAAATGTATACAAGACCTCAGGATTATAGTCAAAGAAACATTACTTGTACAAGTGTGTGACACAGTGTTGTAGTTTCAATGTGTGATTCCATAATATCAGGTGTTACAGTCTGTAAATCTCGAAGGGAAGCATCAGTTTCTTGAACAGATTTATTTTTCGACTTTTTACTACCGCTGATTGTGCACTACTTATTGATCGCTGTAATGTTCTTTTCAAATTAAGAAGCGACACATCCAGGTTTCATTGTATTTTTTTTTAACTGAAGCCATAATTCGATATTCTTTGTAATTTTCCATGTCATTAGACAGCTGAAACATTAAAATCATATTTAAATTTAAAAAAAATATATCAGTCTGTAATCTTGTAACTTCAAAGTGTAAGCATAATCTGTATAAAAGTTTACTCAGTTTCTCGCAATAAAAGTTTATTAAGGTGATACTTACATCAAAATGATATACACAAAAATAATCAAAGAAGGGTTTGATATAGGAGAAGCATCGTATCTTCCTTCAAGTTTCAACCAATTTCTACGTATTTCAGCTTTAGATGGTACAATTATGAATAGTTTTTCAGGTGTATTTTTTGAAATATTGGTACATTTAGGCACTACACACCAACGATAACTTTTTGGATCCATATTATCAAAATAATTTGGTAAAACAATTTAAATACCTATAAGCAGATTTACTGGGAACACTCGACAAACATTTCTTTACATAGGCCATAGGGATTAAGCACTTAAGGTTTAGGCATGTCGATTTTAAATCTCAATCGATTTTTTGGGGAAATATTGTTTTAAAATGTATTTAAAACAAAGACTCAGTTCAAAAACCCCTCGAATCAAACCGAAAATTGATCAAAAATGCCATAACTTCTACAGCAACGGAATCATTTCACTTACTTTAAGATAACAACAAATTATGATACAAAGACATAAATCGAATCGAAATCAATATCTCTGGATTAAATTAGACCACATGCTTAATGAATTTAGTTCTGTCAAGGAACTGTCATCGTAATAGATATTGACGTCACAAAAAGCCGAACGTCATTTTGGCGCCTTTTCGGCACATTATTTAAGATTTGTATTTAAGTAGCGTAAAAATTATTTAATAAGTACGCAGATAAAAGCCAAAGTATATTTTTTGGTTAATATAGAACACATTCTTTCAATTTAAGCCCTTTTCGAAAATTTGTCAATAACCCAATGGGGATTGTTCACTTTTTTTCAATTTAGCTTTTTGAAAAACCATTTCGAGGAATAGTGTTCCTAATCATTTCTGTCTAGTTAAAATTCCAAAAAACGTACAATCCCCTTGTATTTTGAAAGAAATACGTTTGACCTTTATTTGACCTTACTAAATCCTATGACGTCATTTACGTCTGGTGAAATGCATATGAATACCGTAGCCATTCAGTTTCAAAATACAAAAGGACCGACATTTTCCTTTTTATGTCATTGTTATGTCATACAACATCAACATAAACAAACATTTTATTCGACGTACTCCAGAATAAAATTATGTATATATTATCTCTTCAGACCAATATTTCTTAAATATCTGTAAAGAGAATACTTACATATGGTCTCTAACTAAAAGTCAAAGAAAAGTGCATTATATAAACAAGCGTCTTCGTAAATGGCGATTGGAACGATATCGAAATCTTTTCAAGAGATACGATCCAAAAAATAACCTGTTTACTGATGAGAAGATCATCACGGTGGAAGAAAATTTAACTGGCAAAACAATACACCTTGCGTCAGAAGTTAGAAGGACGTCCAAAATCACATATTGGAAACGATGATTTAAGCATTAAGTGATACTTTATTCGCTGGATAGCAGTGGATTTTCCAACAGGGCTCTGTACCCTCCCATGAAGCTAATTCAATCCAACATTGGTTGCAAGCCAATTTGTCAGACTTTGTTCAGAGCATAGGTTGGCCTTCATCGAGTTCTGACTTGAATTCTTTGGAGTATTCTTTATGAACTGCATTGGAGCTAATGGCATACAAAAAGTTCACCAGAACCTGAATTATCTCAAGCGAGCCCAAATCAATAAATGGAAACTGATTGAAAAGATTAGTACCACCATAGAAGAATGGCCTATATCTTTAAAGCTTAATTAATTGAAAACAAGGATGGCTATTTTAAATAACTTATTTTTATATATACATAAATCTAGATGTTATTAGTTATAATTCATGTAAACAATATATGAATATTTAACATTCCTCCAAAAATATTTTAGCTTTACTTTGACTGATGTCTTAAGAGTTCACATTACGAGTTATAAGAATAAGATGGTTTCTATACTGAAAGCAAACTATTGTAAGTTATAAATTTGTATGTGCCATATATTTATATGAATTGATTAATAAAATATATCTTTTGACTTATTATTTTGCAAGATGAAATAATAAATAACTTTTAGCAGTTAAACTTGTTTATTTAATTAAACACTTATTAATAATAATTTAGGACATATTATATAATCTTTTCAGAAATGTTCAGTTTTATCTTTTTCTTTTTTCTGCAGGCTAGCATTTGGTTTTTTCTATACATAAAGTTTTCATGTAAACTGCAGTGGATAAGTCATAAAATTCTATGATCAAGCATAACCCTTGCTTATGCAGAAAAGTTGTTGCTAATTTTTTCTGAACCTGAAAAAAAAGATATAAAGTGTCTATTTAATTACTCGCATAGTCCTTATTTAACTCATAAATTTTCATATTAGTAACTATGTTACACATCAAAATCATATTATTAAGAGATTTACAATCATTAAGGTATTTGTCACAAATCTTCATATTCCATGAAATCCTTCAAGCCATAGTGTGCTTAATTAATCACTTTTAAGCCGGCAAGTGAATATATTTAAAACTACTGGAGAGTTTCATATTTTCCAGTAATTTTTTGTATAAGATCAGATCAGTTGTATAAGTCTGTTCCTTTATTTGTATGTATTTATATGAGATACTTTACTTGTATTATAGATTATTAAGAAAGTAATATAGGTTGCTGATTTATTGATTGTACCAAATTATCAAATAAGTAATTCATATTATTTTAATCAGTTTCTAATGAATGAGTGAGACATGTAGCTATTTTTCTATAAATAGGTGCACATTTTAGATGAATTTTGACTTCAACACAAAGTATACTTACATCAATCATATATTAACTAATAATTAACATTACTGATTTCTTATATGGATGAAATTTACAGACAGGAATAGTAATATACTACACAGGTTATAAAAGGAAAGAAGGAAGGAAGATCTATGGACGAACATGTTGAATTTAGAAACCTTCACAAAACTACTTACATCAGGATTTTAGCTCCTCTTATTTCTCTAATATGTACTACGAGTATAGCTATGTACTCTAATAACATTACATGTTAGGTAGGTTTAGCGTATCAGCCTTTACAAAATTAACACTCTTATTTGAAGATCCGACCATGTTTAGAAAGAGAAAATATTTAATACATTTTCATTAATAAAACAGTTCACTTTTCTGTCGGATGACTTTAGAAGATTTTTCTAAGGACGAAATTAATTGTAATGAATAATATTAGAATTTAGAAATGCTGCATTAACCGCCGATCTAAAGCCTAGATACCCAATGTTGCCAGGTTGCTAATAGTGAAATTACTAAAATTTGTAATTCTTGTAGGTACACACGTGTGTGTAGGAAAGTAACTCCCAACATTATTGACTTAAAAAAGACCTTATCGAACATCGCCATGATTTTTAAATTGAAAACTTCGGTAGATACTTCTAGGATGGGGAAAATGCACTGAATTCGCACGACCGTCACGCTCAGATACCAAGTTTTTATATCTGAAGTGCAGTCCTAACAACTGATATTTTTTTTAAAGGTCTGACTAATAATACTCCCCCCCTCCCCCCTCAACTGAAACTGACAATACAACCTTTTTATTTTAACTGGATCGACAACATCATTGGATAATGAGACTATGTTTAGGTATCAGACATTAAAAATGATAACCCAAATGTGATACCAAATCAAAGTATTTTAGTGGTCGAATGAGCTTTATCTGTTGTAATCGCCGAAAGAATACTTTGTTACAAATTAAGAAAAGTAATGACATCGCTATGGTGTCTAATAGGTAATTTATGCCTGATTATCAATTAATGGTATTCAGTCTAACTGTACATTATTCAGTTTAAGTTATATTATATTGATTTTTCACTAAAGGTCACTTTAAATAACTTAACAGTAACTTTAGAAAATAATAAATGTTGAACACCAAAATATATAAAATAAATCTACCGATAAAATTGCTAAGCTGGCCACACTAAAATGATCACGATGTGTCATAATTAATAATGACAGTAACATTTAAATAGTAGCACAGATTAATATGATTATTTACTTTTTATAGGCAAAGGAATTAATGTAAAGTTGTCCCCAATGACGTCATCGGATAATTTGTTTAAAAATCGAATTAAAAAAAAACTAACTCTTAAAACACAAAAATATTCAAATTAGTATCTTAAAATACCCTATTTTACATAATAAAAATATAAAATCAGAGGGTAATTTTTTTTTAACAATCCCCATTGGCATGACATGGTCTGGGTCATCTGGCAACACTGTCTGTTCTCCTCGTGGATGTGCTGTATATTTTTAACATTCATACTCGTAAAACATTAATTAAAATAAAATGGCAGCAATTAGTTTACTAAATCCTAAAGCCGAGTTTGCACGAGCCGCTCAAGCTTTAGCAGTAAATATTTCAGCTGCAAAAGGCATTCAAGATGTGATGAGAACTAACCTCGGGCCCAAAGGCACAATGAAAATGCAAGTATTTCTCTTTTTTTCGAGTACCACTCGCATTTAATGTTAATATTAACTTATTTTTAACACCATCTTTACAAACTGACCTTTATAGAGACTTACAAGTGCGTATTTCCATAAATATATTATATTTAAATATCATATGATCGCGGCTCGATGTGACGCAAGGTCGTATTTTTACATAGATTATTTTAATGTACACAATTTACAGTTTACCTTGTATTTATGTCCATAGACTCTTAACTAATATGATCAAAGGCTGCGCTTTGACACAGTGGCATGAGATTAAGGGTAATTAGAGTTTAGAGGTAACATACGCCTTATATATAGCCACTAAGTAAATTGTAAGAAATGGGATAAATGTAGGAATGACGCTCACCGCTTTACTGACCTCATCGCTTCAAATGTACTGCTGTACATACCATACAAATCTCCTCGCCACACTTGAAGTGGTGCATTGTACTGTTTCAGTACAACATGCTATGTTACTCTTATAAACTCATTTTATAATTGTGTCCTACTCAACACTAAACAGCAAGAATTAACTCTGTTAAAACAAGATATTCTTAATTTATTATTATTTTATTGACTCCTCCTGTAGGCCATGCTGCATTGTCTGAGACTTGTTTATACTATGAACTTTAATATGCCAACTCTAGAAGAAAGTCATTTTGAATTCTGTCATGATTATGAATTTATACATCAAATTTTATAGGTTAGTTTCTGGAGCAGGTGACATCAAAATTACCAAAGATGGCAATGTACTGCTCCATGAGATGCAGATTCAGCACCCTACCGCATCTTTAATTGCACGTGCGTCCACTGCCCAAGATGATGCTACTGGTGATGGCACTACTTCTACAGTACTTCTCATTGGAGAGCTTCTGAAGCAGGCTGATATCTATATTAGCGAAGGTATACAGTTTAATATTGACAGATCATGTTATAGTACAGGGATTTCCAAACTCATTTTGGGCATAAGACCTCTTTTCCAAAATGAATTGTTACCTCAGACTTCAATAGCCAAATTACTTAAAAATCTTATCTCTAGTTTTTGCTGTATTGATACAAAATACTTACCAATTCAAAAACTTTGTGGTTGGTTAAGTGAGTAAACTTGACATCATATTCTCATCAAAATAAATAGACATAAAATTCAGTAAATATCAAGTGTAATTAATAATTATTAATACAAATTATGTAAAATTACTTAGTAGGTATTTATTTTTTGAAAAATACATATTAAAATCACGAAGTAAGTATTAAAAAAATATCAGTATGATGGATGAACCTGGTGACTTTCTACCAATTTAGCTAAATCTGGTTCAATATTTAAAGTTTCAAATAAGAACTTGTCTTTATTAATAGGGGTCGATTTTCAGACCTCATCAACTCCTGAAATCGGTTTTATGTTATTTTGACCCCTGGGAAACCCCAAAGAGTCAATATGGACCACTTTGGCAATCCCTGTTGTAGAATATACAGTCTCTATTACTCTATTGCATATTGCACTATCTATCAATGTTAGAAAATTGAAGTGGTCTAAGGGACAAACAACACTTCATGAGGGACAAGAAAATAAATCTTAGTTAAATGTTTTAAAAATTTACTATGACAAAATGTCCTTTACCTTTGGAATTTTCAATATTGATATATTACATAAAAATAATGATTAATATTAAGGCATAATGAAAAAAGTAACCTGACTTACAGATAGGAAATAGCAATCTAGGAGATCCGGTAGTCTTATTCCATCTCCTAGATTTCTATGTTATATGAGTATGCTAAATGTGTTACAAGACCATAAAACTTATTTTCTACCTTCAAAGAATAAAATTAAATAGTAATAATAACAGCCCATAAATGTCTTGGCCAGTTTGACCAATTGGTTATTTTGATGTGCAGGTTTTGTTGCGATGTTTTCCTTCCCCATTGTTAGCATGTGGTAATTGTAACAATATGCACATTAGGTCGAAAAACTGCCTAAGAGATGCATGTGTTCTGGCTAGAATTCAAACCTGTACCCTTTTGAATTCATAGAATAGATACCTCAAAATAAACAATAATCAATGCTCCTTGTGGTATTGTAGAACTGTTTATGTGAAGATAGATTAATTATGTTTTTTCAATGTTTCAAATTAATTTTTAAAATAGTTTTTAAATGTTAACAATATTTTTTATGTAAAATCCTTTGTATTGATTTGTAGGTCTGCATCCTAGGATCTTAACAGAAGGGTTTGATGTGGCCAAGAACAAAGCTATGGAAGTATTGGAGTCTATAAAAATCCCCGTTGATGTTAAGAGAGAGAACCTACTGGATGTTGCTCGTACTTCACTAAAAACTAAGGTGAGAAGAATATCTATAATAACTAAGGGTCATTACATTTATATAGACTTTGAACCTTTGTCATATTATCGGAATGAAAATAATCCTATTTTCATATGTCTTATCTTAGATACAGACATACCAAACTTAATGATGATCACTTCCTTCCCAAATCCTAAGAAGAAAGAACCTAATATGTAAACTTACTTAAGGGCTTAATATAAATGTGTAATTTAATTTAATTAAAAACTTACTTAATATAAATGTGTAATTCTGATTCACATTAAACTTGTGCTAACCATTGTTTGCCCAGGGCTTGGGTTTTACATGTAACTTAAAATTTTAATTCCGAAAATTTTCATATAAATCAATTAAGCCATTTCAAAACCTTTTTAGAAAAACTTTCAGGCAAATAGACAGAACAATTCTAGGAAAACACAGTTATTATTTGCCAGCATATAAATATTAGTTCTCACTTATATTTTGTCATCTTTTTTCAAATTAGAAAAGATACTTCAATTTATTTGTTGGTGTTAAAATGAGATCTGTAACTTGGCACTGGCACCTCAGATGTCAAGTTATGTTTAAATATTTTTGACACACATTTTTCTCGTGTATTCTTTTGTCCCGTCGTGTCTGTCTTCAATCATGTACCATTAAACTTATTAAATGCCTCTATTTATTTCATATCATTATTTATAATTCACACATTCAACCACTACCGATCCCGATTTGCTACAGTTGGTATAATAACTAAACCCTCGGCAACACATCGCCCAGTATCTAAATACTATATTAATTATTTGGAAGTTAATTCATTGACTACTTTTCAATTTTTGTAGAACATGCATTTTCATTATGTATATAATATATTTTTATGTATTATATATTATTACATAAAATAACTATACTATTGTTGGCAACCCAAAATGATTAACACCTTATTAATTTATTAAAAACATTAAATAATATTTTTAATTAATTTCATAAATCATAATTTAAGCAAGTGAGGTGTGTAAGAATAAGCCTGATTGGCGCTCTGTATTTCGTGCCTACCCCGCAAGGGAACTGGCGTGAAGTTATGTATGTATGTATATTTAATTTCATAGCCATACAATGATAATAATGATAATTATTACAATAATAATAATCTTTATTTGCCAGAATGTAGTACAAAAGTTGTTACAATGATAAGTTGACATTCTATCATTTTCATGGTGTGCAAAAAAATTAATAATAATTGTAAATTATTATTTGGCATTAATGGCATTTTTTGGGAGCCATGCATGGAGTGGCGAGTCACCGTCTGCCCATCTTTCCATGTTCCCTGAACATTGCGACGGGCAGACGCCATAGTCCCCATATTTCCAGACCCCCAGTACCACTAGCAGTTCATGCCAATAGCCCGATACTTTTGTTCTCATTTCCCAGAATAGTCCTACACTGGTCGGGGTTTGTCCGTGGGTGCATTATTTTATGGTGTAGACAGGGATAATCGCCAGTCAGTATCATGCCACATTTACATTAAATTTGTCAAGGGGCCTCTATGTGTTGGTCTTCCCATAAGCCCCACGCAAGCCCTCCAAATGTCGGGGCCATTTCTATGGCCCGTGGTCTTGAAACACATACAAGTATTGTAAATGGTTAAATACAGTATTAATTAATAACATTACAACAAATCAAATAATTATTTATTTATTTTTATTGCAGGAGGTCAGCAGCCAGGCAGACGGCCCACTTGATGGAAAGCGGTTACCATCGCCTATGGACATTTGCAACACCAAAGGTGCTACAAATGCGCTGCTGCTCTCTTAAGGGAGACTGGAACCTGGTCACTAATGCCGGAACACAACTCAAGGTTGTTATGGCGACATACTTTAGACCAGGGGTGGTAACCATCCAGTCGGACAAATGCCCTACCACCTGACTGTGGGTTGTTAAGTCGCCTCTTACGACAGGCCGCCCGGCCGCAGGAAATTGTATTCTTTCTCCGTTCCTGCACGGATAAAATCAAAGTATCAAAATATAGTAAATTAATTTAATATTTATCATGTACATTATTTGAAAAATTCATCTCATTTAACATATCTATATCTATATTTGTATTTATTTATATCTATATTTTTACAATCGCTTAACCAAATTATTATTTTATTAATTAGTATTTAATTATTTTAAATTTAAATATTATTATTCCTTTAGATGTATATATATTACCTATTTTTATATAATATATACTATGTCAATCAGCTAAATCTCCATGTCAAGTCAGTACGTGTGAATTGTATTGTATGATTACCAAATATAATGTCTTTACTTAATTGACAATTTACCAATCACTTGTCTGGTAGGTTATAGTTTCCTCTATAAAGATTATATAGATATGTATAATTGTAATTAGGTGCATCCCAGTTTGGCGGATTTGCTTACGGATGCGTGCGTGGACGCAGTGTTGGCAGTGCGCACCCCGGGCAAACCCGCAGACCTACATATGGTGGAGCTCATGGAAATGCAACACAAGACTGCCACTGAGACTACACTAATTAAAGGTGATCAAGTTACTTTATGATTAAAAATATTGATTGAAAGGATTCTGATACGCTTTCATACATTCTTGGGTTCAGATTGTCGAAACATCAGAGTAATTTTGAGATTTCTTTTTATTATTGTAGTGGGTTTAATTATTTTGAATAAATTTTGTAGTGTAATTGGTTTTATATTATTAATTATTGTAATTCATACACTTGAATTGATTATATTAGTCAATAACTTATTTTTAAGATTTTAGGGTTGATATATTTGTCTATTCCAAAATGGGATCATTTTGGAATAGATAAATATAACGCTTCTTTAAGCTATATCTCATTCGACTCATTACATTTCTTTGGCTCAAAAGGCCCCATCTCCTTTATAAAAAAAGTATTGTTTTATAAGTTTTGTACTTCATTTCATTAAACTTTCACAGATTGTTGAGTGAGTATTAATTAGTTTACCTGCCTATCTCAGAATATGAGACATGGAGCTCTAAAATGGCCACTTTAGGAGAATTGTCTTGATATTCTGGTATAAATCTCCACCTAGTTCGACATTATTTTGATATTTATCATCTTCAGATATATTCTTCTACATAATCAATTGTTGTATAATATAAGCTACATACAAGTCCTGTCCAAATTCAACCGCTGCAGCTGGTAAGGGAAGTGAATGAATAATAAGACAGGAACCTGCCATAAGTGAATAAGCTTGTTTTTTTTTTTTTTTTCTCTTTATGGTCTTGGGATCGTATTTGTTAATGTACGTATGTGTACTTTAAAAAACTTGGAAGAACAAGATATGTTATATTTTCTATCTGTGCAGGAACAGAGAAAGAATGTAGATGTTCTGCAGCCGGGCAGTCTGTCTTAAGAGGCGACAGTCTACAGCCAGGTGGTACGGCATTTGCCCATCTCGATGGCTACCACCCTTGGTTTAGAGCATACCGCTATAACAACATTGAGTTGTGTTGCGGCATTAGTGGCTAGATTCCAATTTCTCCTTTGAGGCTGGCAGCACATTGGCAACATCTCTGGCATTGCTAATGTCCATAGGCGTAACCGCTTCCCATTAGGTGGGCCGTCTACCCATCTGCTGAACTCATCCAATAGAAAAAATAGGATATTGATTCTAATTTTACAGCAATGCAGCATGAAAACCCTATATAGCATACTTTTTACAAGGACGGACCTTCTCAAAAGGATATCCCCATATATCTAACTGCCGTAATTGAAAACCTAGATAGATAGATAGATAACACTTTATTGCTCACCAAATATACAATTTCAAAAATACACAATTACAATATTGTCATGGTAGAAACAAGAGGCGGCATTACCGCTTAAAGCAATCTCTTCCAGGCAACCTAACTTGAGGAATAGTTTAACCTAATCTGGCGATGTAGGTGGTGCAGATTATTAGGGACATATATCATAAATAAACATACTTAAAATACATATTTTATAAATTAAATACACATACTTAAATTACTTTATAAATTAAATACATACAAATATATATATAGGTATATATACATATATATTAAATAGTCTATAGTAAAAGAATTAGGCATAATTATTTAAGGAAAAGTAGTGTTTTCTGAGTGCGTTCTTAAATGTAGGCGATGTTTTGGTCTCTCTGACAGTAAGAGGCAGCACATTCCAAAGTTTGACAGCCTGTACTGTAAAAGAGTTATTATAAAAGTATGAAGTGTGTGCAGGTGTAGTGATTTTACGATACTTATGAGTGCGCAAATTGTGGGAAGTAGAAAGGCGAAGGAATTCAAAACGTTCCTTAAGGTAAGGAGGACT
The DNA here is from genome assembly GCA_019925095.2 of Dendrolimus kikuchii. Lineage (NCBI taxonomy): Eukaryota > Metazoa > Arthropoda > Insecta > Lepidoptera > Lasiocampidae > Dendrolimus > Dendrolimus kikuchii. The sequence goes on along the minus strand of CM034406.1, from coordinate 6,985,627 downwards.
ACTAAGAATAAATAATATGTTATAAAGTAGTGTGAGAATGTGAGTATTCCGGCGAAAGCGAATAGGGAGCCACTCGAGTTTTTAACGAAATTCAGAAACATGGTCATATTTTCGCAAGCCAAATATGAACCTAATGCAAAAATTCTGAAGTCGTTCAAGTTTATTTAGCTGTTCTACGATTAAGTCAAGATAGCAGGCGTCAGTGTAATCTAAAATGGGTAGGGAGGGGAGTATTATTGCGCGTGCTAATTCGACTCCACGCGGACACCGGCGGTTGGCTGGCATCCGGAGACGCAGGTATGCGCATGACTTCCCACCCTGAATAATACCGCTTCGGGGGGCCTTTAGCTATCAAGGGAGCAAAGGATTCATCAACCCCGCTGACGAAGTAGATATGTTCTGATTCCCGGGGCACATTCAGGCACTTTTTGCGCTGGATCGGACTGGGCGTAACTACATTCTAAGTCTCAGCCTTTCCTACATAAAAAGCGCGGGGCACATGGGAGGAGGGTGGTTTTAGTGGGTAGTGGTTGTTACCCGTGCAACTTCTCGGAGTCTCCACACAAGCCGGTTAATTACTGTTTGGATTGCCCCTTAAAAAGGGAAAAGCCTCCATGATCAACTATGGTCTAATCCCTTGCAAAGGACCCGGTATTGTGCGTAAATAGCATTCCCCCGCCAAAAAAAAAATCTAAAATGGGTAGCAAAAGAGATTGTGCAAGCATAATTTTGGTGGCAGTAGGCAGAAAATTTCTCAGCCTTCTCAGGGATCTAGAAAACAGAAAAACTCTCCAACTTAATTCGGAGAGGTGCGACTTCCAAGACAGATCACTATCGATGACTACGCCCAAATTATTGACAGTGCCACTCACTGGGGTACAAGTGCCGTCAAAAACAATGTTCGGTAAGGTTACTAAACCTACTTTTGCACGTATTCTGGGGCTACCGATGACTCACTTGAGTCTTGAAAACCTATTGCTCTGATTATTCCTCATTCATTTATTTCATTCACTCATTAATAAACAGGAATCGTAATGGACCATGGCGCCCGCCACCCTGACATGCCGAAGCGCGTAGAAAACGCTTACATACTAACATGCAATGTTTCACTTGAGTATGAGAAGACTGAAGTCAATTCGGGCTTCTTCTACAAGTCTGCTGAAGACCGCGAAAAACTCATCGCTGCTGAAAGGGAATTCATTGATCAGAGAGTTAAAAAGGTATATTATAATTTATATTTATATCTATTGAAACATTTTGACCATATTTTTTGTTTGCTGGCAAGCAACGTGACAAACTCCACCTGATGGTTAGTTGTTACCGCCTCTCATAGATGCATTGGTGTTGCAACCAAGGGAGTTGAGGCCTTGCATACCTCATTGAAATCTCATTATATAGTTTGATAAATAACTTTTTATTGTACACCCATACTAAAACGAATCTAATTATGCGCAAAGGGCAGTCATATCAGAGCGGCGGATTATTGATCATTTATCTCAGCTATTCCATACTTTTCTACAACGAAATCGCACATTTGGCTATCACATATTTGGCAGATTAACAAAACATTACATATTCTCAAGGGATATTTGACTATTGATAAACATGTAATAATCAACAGCCAAACCCAATAAAGTCCATGCCAGGAACGAAAAGTATGCCTATGAAATGGGCTTTATTAAGAACGCACCAAGAATTCTGTCTTCTAGTGAAAGAGATGCCTACATTCAGACTACTTACTACTATACCCCAAAAATTCTTAAAACCATCTATTAGCATAATTTGAATTTTATAAAAACTGCTGAAAACGGCGATATTAAGGCTAATTCACATTAATTCAGTTACTGTCTTGGGGAGCGGACATACTTTAAAATATTCAAATGAAAATAATGAAGTCAGTCAGACTTGGTAGCGCCATACTGACTTCAATCAATTTACGCGATGCCAGTATTAAGTCAGCTCTGGCTTCCTTTGAATTTTAACTCAGTCGCTAGCTGGATCAATGTAAATTAGATTTAAAGTTCTAAGCTGAATTTTTTTATATACTAGATTTTTGATTACCATTTCAGATTATTGCACTCAAGAAGAAACTCTGCGATGGCACAGATAAGAACTTTGTAGTTATCAATCAAAAAGGCATTGACCCATTATCTTTGGATGCTTTCGCAAAAGAAGGGATTGTAGGTCTCCGCCGGGCCAAAAGACGTAACATGGAACGTCTTGCATTAGCCTGTGGAGGAATTGCCATGAACACTGTAGATGATTTGAGCGAAGAATGCCTTGGATACGCCGGTTTAGTTTACGAACATGTTCTAGGTGAAGAGAAGTACACTTTTGTTGAAAATTGCAAGAATCCACAATCTGTCACGATTCTCATCAAGGGACCGAATAAACATACCCTGTTGCAAATTAAGGATGCAGTTCGTGATGGCCTACGCGCGATCAATAATGCGATTGAGGATAAATGCGTCATTCCCGGGGCTGGGGCTTTTGAACTTAAGGCTAATATGGAACTTCTTAAATACAAGGATACTGTGAAGGGTAAAGCTCGTTTAGGTATTCAGGCCTACGCTGAAGCCCTACTGGTAATTCCTAAAACTCTTGCAGTGAATTCTGGCTATGATGCTCAAGATACCATTGTGAAACTTCAGGAAGAGTCCCGTCTTAGTCCAGACCCGATTGGCCTGGATTTGAGTACCGGTGAAGCGATAAAACCGATGGACCTTGGAATTATTGATAATTATATCGTAAAGAAGCAGATCCTGAATTCATGCTCGGTGATCGCCAGTAACCTTCTGCTTGTTGATGAAATCATGAGAGCTGGAATGAGCAGCCTCAAAGGATAAATATAATTTAATAAAGGCCTTTGAGCTGTTAGAAACGATTACAAGAAGATATTTTTGTGTTAAACTTAAAATTTCTAATAATTATTGAGCTTAATTCTAAACTGAAAGCCTCGTTTTAATGTATGCATGATAATTATAATAAAACAATAATAATGAATAGATTTGTTTTACTTTATTTACCATATAAATAAAATTACACTGTTAACATATTTTTAAAACACAAACAATTGACTTTTGAGATTAGGCTTTGCCCATGTTCCTCAGATAGTTACATAGTAATATGATGAATAAGTATCAGATAGTTACATAGAAATGTGTCATAATGGGTAACTTGTAGATTTTAATGTAATATAATAAAAGTATAAATACCTTTTCACATCCAAGCAGTCGTATATTATTACTTTTATGTGGAGTTATAAATATATCAAGTGTTTGTCGAGGATGCATACAAGCAAACTACTTGCTATATTTCTATTATCTATCTATAATTTACAATTAGTGAAATTGACATAACTGTCAACTTTAACCAGTAGTTATAGCATATGAATGTTAATAAGAGATATAGGTAACTTATAACTGTCATGTAACAACTCTGTGACCCAGTGGCGTAACTATGTCACGTGAGGCCCGTGGCGCTCGCAAATTCATCAGATTTACTAAGGAATAAGCTCCAAAAACGTGGCGCGAAAGTAAAATGAACTTATTGTTAGCGCAATAGATGCGTTCTAAAACTAAACGATATCTTTTCTTACCAATGTGTTCAAACCTTGATAATCTATTTATATCATTCGTGTATGTTCTCCAGTTAGAGCCAAACATAAATTAATAACATACAAAAATTAATCTTTTTAATCAAATTTTGTAAGAAATAAGGGTCGGCCTGGGGCCCGAGGCCTGCGGCAAAAAGCCCTCTTTATCACCTTATTGTTACGCCACTGCTTTGACAATTTATATGCATTACCTAGCTTATATCTTTAAAAAATAGCTCGTGCCCTGCCCTGACTTTAGGCATGTGAAAAGGTCTTCAGTATCCTATGTCGTCAAGTAAAAGGTTAATTTGGTTTTAGCGACATTTTATGAGAGACAATGTTATTTTTTACCATGAAGTTTAAAATGTACAATATTAAAAAAAAACTAGCAAAAAATAAACCGACCAACTTTAAGAGTAACTAAAAATGAAAAAATAAATAAGCATTGTTAACAGACTTTCCGCAATTTGAATGTTGAACCTCCTGCTGACAACTGCTCAAAATTTCTCTTAAACCAAATAGCCTTACACTTCCCTATATATTGACAATTATTTTAGAAATAATAATAAACTAAAATGCATTATAACATCACAATAAAACTTATCAACAATAATAAAAAGCAACAAAAGTAAACAAATTAAAAAATACCACAGCCCACTCAGCAGTTAGTTTTAAAACACAATGTTACAATTATTACAGAACAAACATGGTAGAGTATTAGCATTTACTTATAGATAGTTTATATGCCACTTTGGCAATAGGCAGTTAAGTGAGATACATTTCATCATCTTACAAGCTGAAGCCGTCTAGATTTTGTACAACCGCAAGTTTGATGACATCTTTAAGGAGTCAAATAACGTGTTCTTTGTTTATGTATTTCAACTTATTGTTTAAACAATAATAAATAATATTTTTATCATGTTATGATGATAACAAGTTTTTTTAACGCCCATTCTTTAATATGAACATTATTTTGGAATTTGTTGTAGAACGTGTCACCTACCTATTTATGCTCGAGTATAATTCTCTGATATTGGCTAAAGAGAACAAACACTATTTTAATTAATTAAACACTTGTAGAACATATTTATATAGGTAAATATAGATAGGTGAAATGTATTCTTATTCAGTGCACAATATATAAAGCATACTGAGACACAAAATTAATTAAATATTGAATTATGTAACACCATCAACAACTATTTTACTAATATTACATATTCGATATTAAAAGGAATATCTACAAACTGTTCTAAAAGGACTTTCAATAATTCTGAACATTCACATATAAATAAACTTATATCATAAAGACATTATTTTTGGTCACAATAATAGATAAAATTAATTAATATATATAACTTGAAAACAAAGTTTATTTTTATATACAATCATGCAGAAATATGGAATGTCCAGATTTAGCTGTGTCACGAAGAAGGCCATGCAATACCTACCTGATTTTCTATTAAACACCACTTATTACACAGCTAACTGTTCCTATAACCGGTCATAATGTTTTGTGGAGACTATTCCAATGCTTTGCTATGCTTACATAGGAGTGCATAAGTGAATTCATTTATATATCTTTAGCTAAAGCCAAAATTAGATGGTTTGTTTCCGTTTGTCAATTCGGATGAAGCAATCAGTGCTCCATATAAAATTGGGTCATTCAATGTCATTGAACATTGTCGTAACTTTCAGTTCTGTGTGTTTCAATCAAATTGATCCATCTAATATCAGTATTAACCATGCCTTAGAAGAATACTAAGAATATTATTTGTTTAGCAAAAAAGGTAACTCAAAAAAATACCAAAGTGCAACATTTCTATTAGTCACATAACATTCTTCTTTAGTTTTTTAAATATAAAATACAACTACATCTTCTACCAATCCAAAACATACGACATATTTTTACATCAACTCAGTTAAATATTTTTAGTCATAACAAGTTTCTTTCCAAATTAATTTAACTCAAGTTTTGACCGATTTGGTCAAAAAATTGTTTTAAATATACAAATGTTGCTTGAGAAAGCCTAGTGATTTTTTCATGTGGATGAAACTACATCGTAACATAATTATATTTTAGTATTATAATACCAATAATGTAATTTGGTATGGACCTAGTCTGGATTAAATAATTATTATTATTATAATGTATGTCTTTGTGGACCTGGCTTGCGTGGGGCCATGGGAGAGCCAACACGTAGAGGCCCTTTAACAAATTTAATGTAAATGTGGCGTGACACCGGCGATTATCCCTGTCTACACTATATAGTAATGCATCCAAGGGCAAGCCCCGGCCAGTGTAGGACTATTGTGGGAAATGAGAAGAAACAGTACCGGGCTATTGGGGTGAACTGCTAGTGGTACTAGGTAGGGATCTGGGAATATGGGAACTATTATTATTATTATTATTATTTTCTATATCAAAATGGAAGAGAAGAAAATCATATAACTATCTCTATGAATGTTTGTTTTAGAGATAACTTTAGAATTAAATATTTAACTGAATGATTTTCATTCTAAGCTCTATTCCACTTTCCCCATTATGGAATGTAGATCTGTAGAATAAACAATGTTTCCAAGCATACTAACAAAGTAATATTTACTTATGATAGACTTATTACCAAGACATATTAACTATGGGAAGAAGAACTAAACATTAAAATATTTCTATTCCTTTTGCTTGTCAGCGATAGCAGCTCGTTCATTAATATCAATGGTTGCCAGATTCAATGAAGCAACGATACCATGAAGTACTGAGATCAGCGCTTTGACAATAGCCACAGGCATTGATATCAAAGCTATCAGTTTGAAGAGTCCAATCCCGAGAACTGGAAAATATAAATATTTTATTGATACCTGTGCACACTACTTATTTTGCATGGGACTTCAGGTTTTATATTCTTAACCCAGCAAACTATCAAAATAAAATAAAGACAAACAAAAAATTTGAGGCCTTTTGGAGCCCATTTGAAACAACAAGAAACAGACTAACAGATAAAAATTCTACAAACTATATTTGTTTAAAGGTATATTATGATGAAATCTAGTTTACAAATGTCTTTTCAAAAACAGGTGTGAAGTTCATGAGAATGAACAAATTGTTATCTTAGAATTTGCATATTTTCAAAAGACTTATTCATAGAATCTATATATTATTCGATTGATAAATCATGCAAAAGTCATGTATTGAGTAAAACATAATTCACAATTTTTGAAACTCATTGGTAACCAAACTAGTTCGACCTGTATCTTGGGGACCTCCTTCCTAATTGGTACAATTCCGTACAATTGTGATATACTTTATGAATTCAAAATACATGCAAGCAAAGCCACAAGAAAGTTCTAGTTGACCAATAAATAACTGTTGAAGTTCATTCTTGACTATCCATGGTCATGAATTTGAATTGAACCATTTCAAAAGAAGTAAAGAGAATGATGAACATTTGAGATTCGGTATCATGAAAAATAAGAGTTCATTTACGATTAAGAAATTACAGAACTCAATTATTAGTAAAAAATCTTATTTAATGATAAATATGCATATTTATAATTTAGAGGAAAAGTGTTGTAATTAATTTTGAACTCACCTGTAGGGCCAGTGTAAAAATACATCACATACAATGCAGCATAAAATGCTTCGTTCCCCGCACACATGAAGAATAGTACATTTTTGTTGGTGTAATACAAGTGCATTATAGGATTCTCTGACATATCAATAAATTTGTGTGAATTTTTCCCTTGAAGGTATGAAGTGTGGAGGTATAACCAATGGCAGGTTATGTCAATGGCCATGGAGATTTGGAACCAAAAGGTGTATTTCGGGTAGAAGGTGGCAAGTGTCATCATGAGACATGCAGTTCCCGCACGATCAGTCAATTGATCCAGCATTGCACCGAACTTAGTACCTATGGTAAAATAATAGGTTACAATAACATCACAGTTTAACAACCAATACCAGGGCAGCACTTAAGGTAAATCCGGCTCTGCCTATAGGCATTAGCAACACCAAGGGTTACCTATCTTAAAAAAACAAATACTAGACTAAATGTAAAGCCTTACAAATTAGACTAGAACTCAATAAATAAGTTTATATTAAAATAATATGTTTTACAATGCTTAGCCAAGCTAAAATATAAAAAATTGAGAAAATTTGAATTGGTGCTTAACCCAAAATGTACCTTATTTTACTAAAAATATAGTGACAGTTTTTAGATTAAGTAGTTTTAATTTAATTACATGATGCCATATAAAAGCAATGTCATGTACTTACTTTGGTTAAAATATCTTGCTGCGTGACCATCGAAAGCATCCAGGAGTGCCGAAGTAACATAGCAGGTAACCGCCAATATGCAATGCGTGGGCATATAATAGAAAGAAATCAACGCTAAAATAATTCTAGCAAACCCTAGAACGAGCAAAAACAATTAATTGTTAACACGATTATAACAAGATTAAAATTAATGTACACATGTTTAAGTGAACTAACCGATAATATTGGGAATGAACAGAAATATATTCTCTCGAGCTTCACCCATTTTTAATTACCAATAAAGTAATATAGCAATTTCACTAAAACCAAGCCCCTAAGCTAGGTAAACTGAACCCACTCTCACAATTGACACTACTGTCACTGAAAGCCGGACCAGAAGACAGCTGACAATAACAATAGTTGCCAAAGTGAGACGAAAACTTACTGTCTTCTTTATTTTAAATATGGTTAGTCAATACTACTGTATCTACATACATACATAAGTTCACGCCAGTTCCCTTGCGGGGTAGGCACGAACAACAGAGTGCCATTTAGGCTTATTTTGTATCTAGTCAGTTATAATCCATTTTTCAATAAAAATTTTGGAATAAACTTCCAGCAATAGCCTTTACGGGCCAGCGGAATTAGTATAAGTAGTATATTTTACTGTTATTTGTTATTATTAGATGACCATACGGCATGGCCAGTTGGCCACAGACTTCTTGGGCTTAGTGACTGGCGACGGGGTATGCGACAAGCGACACGGAAGTGTATGAGTTAATATGGGAGACATGCTGTGTTCTTCGCTGTCGCTCACGTTGATATTTCTATGGCTAGTTGAAACACATCATGTTGCTCGTTGCTACAGAGTACTTTTATATTCTGGAAACTCGTCACTACTCGTCATTAACCTTGAGTTCGTGGCCAGGCTGTCAGCTCTCGCTCCCATCAATAAGTTCGTGGCTATACCTTTATGTACGGCGACCCACGGACGGTACGTCGCGTCTGCGAGCAATTTTTATGTCGGACTAGTCGTCACTGGGCTTCATATTTGTTTATATAAATTAATTAAAGAGGCCTATTCGCTATCTTGTAGTGCAGTCTGTAGTGGGCGAAGCTTGTAGGACTGAAGACGCATTCTCTTCGATGTTACAAGACGCAATGCAGGCTGCAACAACATTCACAACTCTCGTAAGAGAGTAATATGTTCCTTGATTCACAGCCTTACCCAGCTTTGCCATGCAGGATAGTGAATGGGCTCCTGTATGTGATGACGTTTTCAATTTTTTCTATCTGTCATTATAAAAAAAAGTAATGTCCACCTAATGTCGAATGTCGCTAGAGGGCGTTTGAGTAGTCGCTGAAAATGTTGGTCGGAATGTGTCCAGAATGATGAATCCGGTTTTACAAATGGTTAGAACTTTTAAACAGTTGTAGTAAAATCATAACAATGATTCGATTAAGTAGTTAGTTAGTGAAATATATATTTTGTCGGGGTAGACAGTGATTTTGGTGTGCAAAAGTCATAAGACTAGTGTCATCTGACTGCTCTTCCTTCAAGATGGCTCCTTCGCCGGAGTATGATAAGGAACCAAAAGCCCCTGATAAAAGTGCTACAAATACTCCTAGTGATGATTCCAAAGTTCTACATAGTTTGGTTAATGATCAACCAACAAATTCGGACCACAAACCAACAAATTCAACGTCTAACGTTGATATGGAGGTAAGTCGATCTCGCTGCCATTTTTTGGTTTAGAACCCCATGGGCCATTCGATAAAAATAATTGTTTATATATCTTGGTAAATACAACAGTTTTAAAACAATAATGTAAAGGGTTTGTTTACTTCTCTTTCCGGCTATATATTTCAAACCTGAAATTAGTCAGTGAAAATGGCGAAGGATATTAACGTCAAAATTAATAATCATGTATGTCTGGTGTACTAGGAAAGCATGAGTTTGCAATCTAATATTAACGTGTTTATTGTCTGCTATATTACAAGTCTATAAATGTTCTATATAATAGATTTGTGACTGCACAAATCATATTATGAAAAACAGATGGCCTAAGCATGAACCTATTGTGATTTTATAGTATACTGATGTAAATCTGTCAGGGTTTCAAAAAGTTACAATCACTCGTCATATAAAATTTAAAGAAGCATATGTGGTGAAAACTTTTATAAATAAAACTTAATATGTTTCACACAACATCACTATTTAATATTTTAGTCCACATAAGAAACACCTATAGTATAGGGGAACCTGTTGGACAGTGTTCTACCTAGGTCAATGGTTTTTTTTTTAAAGTCCCAAGTTTTAGAATAATATTCCCTATAGCAGTTCAAGCACCCTTTATCAACGCAGGTGTGGTATTGATTTACAGCACATTTATTTATTACCTGAGATATAAAATTAACATTGGGTGGTTATGAAAAAAATAACCACAAAGGCTAAGGCGAGTGCTCCACTTCGCTTCGCACCCGCCTTAGCCTTCTAACCTATATTTAAAAAAATGAGATTTGTTCATAATAAATAAATGTGCCCTGTACCTATACCCCACTCGTAAGCGTTTTACTCTCTACTTTTTGTTTATTTATTTAACATGATGTATATTTATTACAATTTTTTTATTTACAATCAAATTTCAGTATATGTGGGTAACAAATGGTTATAGGTGTTCCAACCTAAGCTTAATTGTAGCATGTTTATGAAAGTTGTTAAATGAAATTGTTGTGAGGGCCAATAACCAATTATGTTAACCATAATTCAATTCTCTGGAAAAAAAATTGTGTGCAATTCTCACATGGCAGGAATGAAACTTCAGAAAAGTAGCCTATGAGAATTTGAGATAAATATAGAGTATTAGGATAATTATAAGGTTTATTGTTTTTACAATATTTTTACCCAGCTCAAAAATTATTTCATATTTTAATGCAAAATATTACATTACATATACTAGATATTTAACATATTTATTTATATATTGTTCAGATTCAATGTTTTCACTTTGAACAAATGACAGGAGAGGCTTATGATAACTGTTAAATACTCACAAATTTATGGGATAAATGTAGCTTGCTCACAACAGCCATTACAGACTAATTTCTGTTCAAACTATCTTCATTTCAGTACATAATATGCCATGAGTTTTTATATTATTTACATAATTGTTGTGTAAAGTGTTTTATCCGTGCAGGAACAGAGAAAGAATACAATTTCCTGCGTCTCAGCGGCCTGTCGTAAGAGGCAACAAAACAACCCACAGCCAGGTGGTAGGGCATTTGCCAGACTGGATGGCTACCACCCCTGGTCTAAAGTATGTCGCCATAACATAACCTTGAGTTGTGTTCCGGCATTAGTGACCAGGTTTCAATGACCCTTAAGAGAGCAGCAGCGCATTTATAGCACCTTTGGTGTTGCAAATGTCTATAGGCGATGGTAACCGCTTTCCATCAATTGGGCCGTCTGCCTGTCTGCTGTACTCCTGTAATAAAAAAATAAAAAAAATGTTATATTTGCACTATTATTGTTTATTGTTCTTCTGATGTGGTCTCCGAACCTTCACTTCCTTCATAGACCAATTTATCATTATACTGCCTCCCTGTTGTCCTTATTTTCTTAGGTGTTGATTTTGTTGATGAAAAAGACAGTGCCCTTTTATTTCTAAACCCTTCTTCCCATTGGGTAGGCATTATGATATCTTGTGGCCCTGAAACACCAATAATGTTCTGCCATTTCTGTGGTGAAGCTATACTGAAATTTCCCTCAGTATCACTGTCACATTTACTTTCCTCTGGTTCATTGTTATTTGTATTTTGGTTATTGCATCATACTGCCATGCATTTGGTTAATATGCCTTAACAACTATCTGCCATTCCATTGCACCAAGTATATCTATAATATTCTACTTTCTTCTCAATAGAGAAGAAAGTATTTATGGTTATGGGGTATAAATAATAACACCCCATAACCATGGAGGACTCTTACCATAATTTCGGATATACACCCATTGACCAATACTAAAAACTCAATTTTAATTTATTATTATTTTCCTTTGTATTCATTTCTTCCTTGTTCCTGACTGATAAGAGGTTCATATAATCAAATTTGGTTCTGAACCTGCTATTGTTGAGAAGTTCTGCAGGATTGTTTTCATGCACTCTGTTGGCAGGTGTATATGCCATGGCTGGGAAGTTATTATTTATGGCTTGGACTATATGCTCAGCCTGCCCATTTGAAGCTGGATGGTATGAAGGGACTGGTATTTGTCTAATCCCACAACTGTTCAAATAACTTTGAAATTCTTCAGAAAAAAGCTTCTGCCATTGTCACTTACTAGAGAGCCTGGCAGACCTTGTTCTGCAAAGACATCTCTTAGTGTTTTAATCAAGGTATTACTAATGAGATCATCAACTATTTTTACTTCTGGCCATTTAGAGTATGCATCTATCATGATTAAAACTTTTTTTTCCTTGAAATGGACCCGCATAGTCAATATGTAGCTGGGTTTTATCTGGTTGTGAACTGTTGCTGGCATGTTTCTGTTTTCTGCACTTATTTTTACAACTTTTCACCATTGTTTCTATCTGTAATATCCATCAAAGGCCACCAAAAATAACTTTTTGCTAATGTTTTTATTACAACAATGCCATGGTTTCTGTGTAACTCTTCCAAAATTTGTATGCACATTTTTTTGGAATCACTCTATTGCTCCATAGTGGCGCAATTCTTGTGTATGGCCAGTTCCTCTTTTTTTTGCCAATTTGTTTTAAAACTTTTGTCAAAGCTAACAGGCAATCCATTTCTTACCCAATATAAAATTTTATTCAGAGTTTGGATCCCTTTTTGTCATTTTGCAACTTTCATTGTGGTAAATTCAACTTCGAGGGTTGTTTCTTCTATTAATAAAACTCCAGAATATTTTTCTTCTTTATTTGAATATTCCTTAGCTGGCCAGCTGCTTAATGAATCTGCATTTCTAATTTTTTTTCTTCTACATAAATTATCTCATAATTGTAATAGTTGAGTAATAATGCTTATACTAATATTCTTGGTGATATGATATTTGATGGGTACTTGTGAAAAGGAAATAGAATCAACTATAATGAATTTAAAATCAGATAGTGCAATAGGTTGGGATGGAATTCCAACAAAAATTCTAAAGCTGGCGAAAGATAGAATAATTCCACCCCTAAACCACATAGCTAATAAATGTATAGAAACAGGAGTGTTTCCCAGCCTTTTTAAAATTTCTATTATCCATCCTATTCACAAATCAGGAGATAGAGATTGTGTCACTAACTATCACCCAATTTCTGTATTGCCAGCACTTTCGAAAGTATTAGAAAAAATCATAAATAAACGACTCTTATCCTATTTAGAAGATGAACAACTACTTTCTAATAACCAATTTGGTTTTAGATCAGGCAAATCAATGGCTAATGCAGTGTCGGAACTTGTTGAATTTATAGCTGCTCATATAGATAATAAAAATAAATGCATAGGTGTCTTTTTGGACCTGGCTAAAGCGTTTAACACAGTTTCTATTCCTATATTGTTGAAGAAAATGGAAAAACTTGGTATAAGAGGGGTAGTACTTAAGTTATTTGAAGATTATCTTACTAAACGAATACAGAGAGTTACTATTGATGGTACATTAAGCTCTAATGCTCCAATCACATATGGCGTGCCTGAAGGCAGCGTACTGGGCCCAACCCTATTTTTAATTTACATTAATAACCACTGTGACTTAAAACTTGACAACTGCAAGATTTTTTCTTATGCTGATGACACAGCTCTAATTTTTTATGGTCAGTCTTGGAGTGAGACAAAGAAAATAGCTGAAGCGGGTTTGAAAATAGCAGCAAAATGGTTAAATAATAATCAACTTACCCTTAACAAAGCTAAAACTCAATATATCCTTTTCACAAAGAGGACAAGATCTCTGAATCTGAATAATCTGAATTTTGATTTGTAAGTTACCTACTGGTAATTTACAAATCAAAATTCATACATGTCATAATATAACACAAAGTTTATGTAGTTGTTACCCTATAAGTGTTACTGATACAATAAAATATTTAGGAGTTGTGTTAGATGACAAATTATCTTGGCAGCCACATCTTAGCCAGCTTGCTGCTAAAACGCGTAAATTAATTTACATATTTAAAAAGTTAAGAAATGTTGCTGATTTTAAGTTACTAAAAACGGTGTATTTTGCTTTAGCTCAACCAACACTCTCTTACTGTATTAAATCTTGGGGAGGGAGTCGGAAAACTCGTCTAATCAAATTAGAAAGAGCCCAGCGTGCGCTACTTAAAGTTATAACATTTAAACCTTTTAGATATCCCACTATTGACCTATATACTGAATGTGATGTATTATCAATTAGAAAAATGTTTGTTTTACACACTATTCTATCTCAACACCAAAAACTTGTTTATGGCACCGAAAAAGATACACAATGTAAAACAAATCTTGTTCACTTAATCTCTTTAAAACAAATTTCATCACTAAGTTTCAGTGTTATTTAGGTCCCACTCTATATAATAGGCTTAATAAAATTCTTACACTTTACCCCCTCAACAAATATCAATGTTAAGAAGTTTTAATAGATTGGCTAAAACAATGTAGATATGATGATGTTGAAAATTTTTTTGTACTGTTAATTTAAATAATTTAGTAATAAATAAATATTAATAAGTCTAGCTAGTTACGAAAAAAAGTTTTAATCTTATTTTTGCAAAATATAACATTTAAATCTTACATTTTCTCTTTAAGACACAGGAAGGGACTAACACCTAAAAAACAGGCTCAGCCTAGTTTAGGTGTTAGCTAACGAATTAACTTAATCATTAAGAAAAGATCTATATTTTGTATTTGTGACTTTTATATATAATTTTGGAGTCAATAAAAAAAAAATATTATTATTATTATTATTATTTGGTATAGGCTTTCTCTGTGCAAAAATCCCCAAAAGTGGTTTATGATCTGTGTATATAAAAACTTTTCGCCTGCTTATATACAGTTACATGGGAGCAAGGGTATATATACAATTAGGATTGGAAGGACACACTAGTTCTTTTAACTAAACTTTTATTAACTTACACAGCCATATGTGATTCATTGTTTTCTGCAGGGTTGCCCCTACACACACAACAAACGGCGCACTGTCCCGACGATAAGATGTCTCACTCACAATACCATCGTGGATATTGCATAGACGACCCTCTGCTACTGCAGTGCTCACCTCTGAATTTACCGCTTGTAGCTCGCTTCTGGATCTCCTCTTAAACTATGCTACACTTCTCCTTCATTGAACTATCCAGTAAACTTTTCACTAAATTCGCCACTAAATTTGTCACTGTCTTCTATTAAACTTCTCTACCAACTCTTTTATATCGCACTTGTTGCTTCGCTATCTTGAACTGAACTTCCCGGTACACTTCTTACGCTACTTATATTAGGAAGAATCTACTGGAACCCATAGTTTCGATATTCTTTTCTTTTTCTTTTATTTACTATCTATATTATCTATCCCTTTCTCAACATCTATCTATATATGTCTTTTCCTTCCTTCTATTCTAGAATTTAATTCGTCATCTATCCCTTTTTAAAATGTATCTGTCCGTCTTTTTCTTCCGGAATCTTTTACATTTTTCTGAAACATCTTAAACGAACTAGATTGTTCCACCATCCCTCGCCACAGTATTGATGAAATTTCTTAAACCCAAAAATGATTGCTGCAGCTTTATCTATCTGTGCATAGTTCCATTCATGAAAATCCATAGTTCGAGATGCAAGCATACTGGGATTAGTATCCCTTGCAACAATATTTACCAAATCTAGTCTTCCAGACTGGCTTCTTACTTTAATTCCTATGTTTAAGTTAACAATTTATCCCTATATTTTGTAAAAATTAAGAAAAATTGCAGTTTTTGCAAATTGTGGGAAATTAACCTAAGATAAAAAAATATCATCAATTAAATGGCAAAGAAAAGGCAAATGTGAAGCTTTAAAAAATTATTGTAAAGATAAAAAAATGAATAATCTCTGTTTCCACCATTTACAAGAATAGCACAATCACAGTGATTTGGCGAGCTTAAAATCACTGAGGTATAACCATCCATATTTTTTCTTACAAGTCACTAGTTGTTGTGGGGGCATCAATACTCGGCAGAGGTCTTCTTTGGAGCATATCCCATACATGGCAGAATGTTGATGGGAACATTGGCAAGAGTGCGTGTTAAGACTTTAGCTGTGTGTGGACATGCATTGTCATACATTAGTTACATCACATTAGTCTAAAAATAAATCACCCAACTGGCTTTGCATAGGGATGATCACATCTGAAACAATCCTCTCCACATAAATCTAAGCATTGAAGTTGCCCCTGATCCAAATGAGATCCAAATACCGCTCAAACCATTATTGTTCCACTTGCTTGCCGGCGTCACAATCGTAAACTCAAGTGGAATGGTTATTCGACCCACCTTTTGACATGGGTCTTGTGAGTGCTGCATGAGCTAAAATCATGATTTCATTAGTGACATTTTCGCCACAACCATAACAAACATGTTCGCCAGGTGGAACGGCAGACGGAGCATTTTGGGCATTATGAGATACTAAAGGAACGCGCCCTTAAAAGAATCAATAAGGATCCAATAAAGTTTAAATAACAGTCTTAATAACTATAAGCAAATGTGTTAAGCGTATGTAATGTCGGTGCGAGCGTGTCTCCCAGCGGAAACAACTTCTCATAAGGTCTGTGTTAACTGGTTTCAGCAGTTATCGAGTTTTAACATGACACGCCTTTTTAGCCGTGTCTCGCAGCTGGTATCTAACAGCTGCGTTGCTAGCTTGTTAGGGTGTTTAGCTAGCCTTTTTTTATATGTGCCACTGTAGTTTCGGATTTCCTCCCTCACAGTATTCATTTGCAGATGTTCATGTATTTCATGATTTGTAATAAACCATGGGACATTTGCTACGTTTCTTATTATTATGTTTTGAAGTCTCTGCAAAATATTGAGGTTTGAGTCACTAGCACTTCCCCACAGCTGTATTCCATACGTCCAACATGGCTTTAGGATGCTTTTATAGATAAGAAGTTTGTTGTCTGTTGAGAGTTTTGAGTTCCGCCCCATTAGCCAGTAGAGGTTTCTATATCTAATATTGAGCTCATTTCTCTTCGTTTTTATATGAGATTTCCAGGTCAGCCGTCGGTCCAAGTGTATTCCAAGGTATCGTACACTATCACTGTGTTGTAATGTACATCCGGCTAAGCTTACAGGTGGGCAATTTCCATGTCTCAATGCAAATGTTACGTGGACTGATTTGGTAGCACTAGCTTTTATTCTCCATTTACTTAGCCAGCGACTTATTTCATCTAAACCTCTTTGCAGCTTTGTCGATGCCACATCTGGATTTTTGTCTCTAGCTAAGATGGCTGTATCGTCGGCATATGTAGCTGTCATAACTCCTGTTACTTCTGGCAAATCTGCCGTGTAGATAGTGTAGAGAACAGGCCCAAGTATAGACCCCTGGGGTACACCGGCTTTAATCTCGTAAAACTGTGAAGTTTCGTTTCCCTCCTTTATTTGAAATAGTCTGTTTGACAGGTATGACGCCAGAAGGAGATAGTAGCTATGGGAGATGTTTAGCTTTATCTTGTAGAGCAGTCCGTCGTGCCAAACCTTATCAAAAGCCTGTTGAATATCAAGGAAAGCAGATGAGCAGTATTCTTTTTGTTCTAATGTGTCTCTTATTACTTGACAAACTCGATGCACTTGTTCTATAGTAGAGTGGTATTGCCGAAATCCAAATTGGTGATCTGGAATTGTATTATTTTGATTTAGAATTGGTAAGATTCTTCGAAGCAAGATTTTTTCAAACAACTTTGATAGTGTGGGTAGCAGACTAATTGGACGATATGAGCTTATTTCATGAGCAGGTTTGCCTAGCTTGTGTATCATGATAATTTGAGACACTTTCCATATACATGGGAAATACTGTACACGTAACATTCCATTAAACAATATAGTTAAGAATGTGATTGCTTTTTTGGGAACTTCTTTAAGTATTTCTTTTGTGATGAGGTCGAAACCTGGAGCTTTCTTATCCTTAAGGGATTTTATAACCTCCCACACTTCCGTAGTTGTTGTTGGTTTTGGTGGTAAATCCATTTGCAGAGCCTGTTTGAGGGTATCTTGTACATTTTTTTCAGTAGCATTATCTGCAATTTCATTAGGGGTAAACACTTTTGATAGGTGCTCTGCGAATAGGTCTGCCTTTTCTTGTTTTGTTCTTGCCCATGTATTTGAAGCTGTTTTAATGGGTGGTTTGGCTTCTTGTGGGCGATCTAAAGATTTTGTGAATTTCCACAATGAATAGTTGGTGGCTGCCGTAGCAGTCAAAGATTCCAATTTTGATTGAAGAGTTTGGTTATGCAGGTTGAAAATTGCGGATTTTAGTTCAATAATAGCTTTGTTTAAAGCAGTTTTATCCTTAGGGTGTCTCGTCAGATGCCATACCCTCCTTAGCCGTCTCTTTTTAAGAATCAATTGTTTAACTTCAAACGGCTGGTTATTAGACACATTGTTATGTTTTTTTTTCAGGAGTGTATTTCCAGCAAGACTCTTGGATAAGGTTTGTGATATATCTAGCAGCATCCTCAATATCTTCTGGTGTCTTTAGCACTACTTTCAAATTTATATTCCTCTCTATATATTCACGAAAGGTTGGCCAGTCAGTGTGTTTATTATAGAGTGTGTCGTGTGTCTCACATTCTATAAGGTTTGTACTAATTGTCAGAAGTACTGGAGTATGGTCTGAAGAGCTATCTAAACATGACTCGGCTTTAAAATAGTGCCTAGAAAGGCCTCCTATTATAAAGA